>PVHT020000061.1:11901759-12309533 GCA_004024745.2 Catagonus wagneri
CCGATTCCTAAACTCCTGTCTCCAGCCTTGTCCCCTCTACTACATTCAAAATGTGTGTGATAGCTGTCATGTAACCATCTGCTTGAGATCTCAACTTAGCAACACAAACGTGTCAAGAACAAAAGCAAACTCTTCAATTTACCCCTACAAAATGGCTTCTTTCACAGAATTTTGTTCACCTTGATCAATGGGAACATCATCCAGCCAGTCGCCCAAAAACCAAAAATGCTTCGGAGGTATCCTTGATTCCTGAGCCCTTCTCTCCTTCCACCCAACCATTGGTCAGCAAAGTCCTGTTGGCACTGCTTTGCAATGGATGCTGAGCTTGTCTATGGCAGGCTGAATAATGATTTCCACAGTCTCATCTCTAGAATCCGTGACTATGTACGAGGACGTTGAAGAGGAACCTCGTGGTGATTAAGTGTAAGATCTTGAGTGGGGAGGTTATACTAGACTATCTGGTAGATTCAAGGTCATGTCTCTTGAGGTATTATCTTCATAAGAGAGAGGAAGGGGACCAGAGTTAGATCAGAGAGAGGGACAAGGTAATGAAAGGGACAACGGAAGTAAAGGGAGAAAGGCTACTGAGGCAGGGCCACAAGCCAATCTCTGAAGTCAGCCTCTAGACACTGAAATAGGCAAGAAAATGAGTTCTCCCCTAGAGCCTCCACGAGGAACACAGACTTGCCAACGCCTTGATTTAGCTCAGTAAAACCGACTGCAGACTTCTGACCTGCACAACTGTAGGGTAGTAACTGTGATTAGAAGCCACTAAAGCTGTGGCAGTTTATTACAGCAGCTGACATTTCCACGTTTCCCGTTTCTACCATAGCTGAAGGGTGGTTGAGAGCACCGACTCCGAAGCCAGACTATCAGTACTTGCATTCCAGCTCTGCCTCTTCACTGCTATGGACGGGCCTTCCAAAATTCCAGTGCCTCAGCTATCCCACCTCCAGGATGGAACAGCAATGGGACTCTTAGGACGAATTCAGTGGGCTGCCACACTTACAAGTACAAGGCTTGTGACAGTGCTTAGCGCGTGGCAAGCCTTTTAGAAGTGTTTCCTGTTATCGCTTCTGTAACTGGGACCTGGGTAGCTATTCCATGAAGCAGCTGAGTACTTGTCTTTCTCTGCTTTCCTCCCTCGCCCCTGCAACCTCTTACTCGAGGAGCAGTAGGACTGGTATATTTACAACACAAAATCACAAGATTCCCCTGATCGCCGTCCTCCAAGGGCTCCCACTGCAAGTAAAATTAAAATCAAAATTCTAGCTAAGGCCCGTCAGGCTGGCAACCTTCTGGTCCGTTGTGTCTCCGCTTCTCGCTTCCTTTCCTACTCTTCTCCCTTCCTTTCCTACTCTGCCGTTGACTCTGTGCCCTCAACACACCAAACCTGCTTTGGCCTCGGCCCCTCCAACTAGGCTATTCCTCTGCCCAGAATGCCATTTTCCCAGATCGTCTCATGTCTGGCTTGTCGTTGAAATTCAGTCAAGTTCTCCTCCTTGGAAAGTCTTTCCCTCATCACTCCAAATAAAATAACTACCTCTAATCACTGTTTACTCATTTATTTCATGTTTCTCCCCAAAGAGGAGCCCACAGCCACATCCCCAGTGCTCAGAGCGCTGTCTGGCATACTGTAAGCACTCAATAAATATTTCTTAAATGAGTAAACTGTTGGCTAATGTGCGTGGAGGCCATGTGTTGAGGGATCATATTGGTGACTCCCACGTACGTTATGAATTAGATTAAGAGAGCTGTAAATCTTCCCTCTCCGCAGAAAGGTTCTGCCTAAAGACAAAGTCCTTCTGCCAGGGATGATTATGTAAGTCTCTTTTCTCACATTCTTCTTTTTCTTTTTTTTTTCTTCTTAACAAGTGCCTCTGAGGACATTTTCTACCAAATTTCTGAAAAGGGCATTTTTCATAGAACTGCATGAGAGGTTGAACTGTGCTTAACTTCTAAGCCCCATTTTTTTCATTCTCGTTATGTGTTCTTTTTTTAATTAGAGGTGATTTACAAAGTGGTGCCAGTTTCTGCTGTACAGCTTAGTGTCCCAGTCATACATATGTGTACATGCACTCTTTTTCTCATATTATCTTCCATCACGACACATCCCAAGAGACTGGCTGTGGTTCCCTGTGCTGTACAGTAAGATCTCATTTGGAAACAACCCAAATGCCCATTGACAGATGAATGGATTAGGAAGATGTGGTACATATATACAATGGAATACTACTTGGCCATAAAAAAAGAGCAAAATAATGGCATTTGCTGCAACATGGATGCAACTAAAGATTCTCATCCTAAGTGAAGTAAGTCCTTCTAACGCTTAATTCAGTTGGGTTTCTATCTGAAGTTGTTTTGGTGAAGAATAGAAATCTGTGTGGACCATGGCGTCTTCTTGAGGTGATCTTGCCTTATTGCATAGCACTTTGGAGACTGATTACTGAATGAACTGGGAACTCACCTCTTGGAAGCTGCAAAGAGAGCCGCAATCCACTAGCAAATGGAAAGTAGATCTTGCATGACCCACAGACCAGCTCCCTTGATATCCTCGCACTGCACTGGCCAAGGGAATGTGGGATTCTTTTGTACTCCTCTGTTGCCCATTCTTCCGTGTTTGTTTTATCCCCTCTCTCCTTCTCAGTCTGAGGGTTTGTACAAAAAGAGGGCTTTTCTCCATCTCCATCTCTCTCAAATATTTCTAGCAATATCCCTGAAAATTCAAGACTGTTGGAATTCCCATTGTGGCTCAGCGTTAATGAACCAACTAGTATCCATGAGGATGTGGGTTCGATCCCTGGCCTCACTCAGTGGGTTAAGGATCCAGCATTGCCGTGAGCTGTGGTGTAGGTCACTGATGTGGCTCGGATCCCCCATTGCTGTGGCTGTAACAGTGGCTGCAGCTCCAATTTGCCCCCAGCCTGGGAACTTCTGTACGCTACGGGTGTGGCCCTAAAAAGCAAAAAACAAACAACAAACAAAAAGATTAAAATTAAAATTCGAGACACTTCATGTGCCAAAAGTATATTTTCAGATCGATGGGGCTTCCTGGGTGTTTCATTGCGGATCTCACTGGCTACTTTGGAGCCAGTAATCGATCTTTGGTCATTTGTAACAAGTTGTAATGCTGGGGTTTAGGGTTAATGGGAGCAAACAGACCCCTGGAAGGCGATTCACATTTTTTCCCCTAAGGACAACAAAATGTAATCCTAGGGTGGCCTCGTCCACCTTGCAAGTGAATACCTGGCATTTCCAGTGACAGCCAGAGAGTGTTGGGCTCTCACTCAGAAGAAAAGATGGTATAGCTGATAATTGGAGAGAACCAAGACTCCAGCTACTTCATCTCTCCTGTCTGAGGGTCTGGAACTGATTGTGCTCCTTCATACCCCGTCTAATGTTATAAAATCATACTTCTCCGTAGCAGCTTACTAGTTTACCACCTCCTCTAAGATAAGACTGTGCCAACAGTAACAACATTTAGAAAACGCTGTCAGACCTGCTGAGAGTGGTTTCTGCCCTCCCCAACACACACCCACTCTCACACACACACACACACACACACTCACACACACACACTCACACACACACAGCTCACTCAGACTTTAAAGCAGGGAGACTTTGAGGACAACACATCAGAATGAACGAGCTGGTGCCTCAGAAGTTCAAGACAAGTCAAGACTATCTGAATCTGCTCAGAGACCTCATTGGGTATCTGCTTCAGTATCTGTTAAAGAGTAAATGCAGTAGGAAGAAATAATGTGCCTTTCAGAAAAGCGTGTCACGTATTTCCGTGACACACATTGATGGTGTACTTACTGTGTAAAAACCATACTCTCTAGTTTACCTCCTCTCCAACACCGAGGGGAAGGGAGAAAAGCAGGAAAGTGGCAGATTTTGAACTAAGCATGGAAATATCAAGCCTGAAGAGTCTACGCAGGAACGTCGGTGTTACTGCACCTGGGGGGCTAGAAAGGAGGTGGGGCTTTTGGTATGTTTCAATTGCACTGTCAATTTTATCAACTGCTACTCTCCTCCAGGGTTTGAGTAAACAGGCTCTGTATACAAAGGTCTTCTAAGTCCCATCCCGTGAGTGTGGTATATATATGGAGACTCAGCGGAGGAAAATAGGGCTGAGGTTACAAAAATCAAGTGTGTTTCCACTAGTCTGTACTCCCTGGGCCATCAAGCGGTACCTCCCTGATCTTTAAGCATGAAGTGCTGTGTATGCGTGAGATGTGCGCCTACCTGTGTGTGAGCGTGTGTGCTTGTGTGAGTGTGTGATGTGGGGTGGAGTCCAAAGCAAAAGAAAATAGTGTATGTTTCTCTTTCGGTTCAGATTCCACTTGTAGATATAATTATTTGTTTAACATAGTCACATCATATTATGTTACGTTCTATGATTTCTGAGCAAAAGCATGTTCTTTAAACGCTGCTTTCCCAAGCCGTGATCATTTCCTGACATGTTTTGTTATTGGGAGATGACTAAGACCTATCTTACATCCTCAGACAATAAAACGCTGCCTTGCTCAAATACCTTCATGGAATATTAAACAAAGTGAATGCTGGTCCCTTTCCTGTGTTTACCATATCATATTAAAAATGAAGACGTAGCCGTTGTTTTCTTTCTTGACAGACAAGACATTGGAAAGCGTGAGTTCAGTTTACCCTTCATCCAACCGGCTTGACTTAGCTACGTCCGACGCCTCCAACAAGGCTGTCATTCCATCATCCAGCTTCTCAAAGCCCATTTCTAATCATCGTGAAGAATAAAATTCAAATCATCATGAAGAATAAAATTCTAATCATCATGAAGAATAAAATTAAAAAATTCTCTTGTAACTTTTCCCTTGGTCTCAACTCCAGATTCAGTGAGTTTCAGGCAGTGATGGGAAGAACAAGAAGTGGGGAGGGATCCAAAAGGAGGACCAAGAACGAATCTCCTTGGAAACTGGTCGTGGACCAGCCTTATAAATATGTCCCAAATATTTACCAGTCAACACTGGACCATTCCATATGCACAGAAAGACCATAGGAAACATAGCAGAAATATCAAAAAGCATCATCTAATCCGAGTGAGTGATTACTTATTCACAGGGTATAACACACCCACAACTATGCAGATACCCACATTCATTTTTGCAAATTTTTTCTCAATACCCTTGACTGTGTGAAGCATGCTCATCACAGAGAACAATAAATCATCCTTTGAGTTTCAGCATATGTGAGCTTTTTTTCAGTGCTACACGTAAGGTTAAGTTGAATCCATAGCATGTCTAAGTTTTTCCATTTCTCATTTACAGAATCAGTATTGAACTGAGCTTTGGTGAAGACCCGAAATGTAAGCTCAGGGAACACGTGACCTTTCTGACGTGACTGTGGGAACAGGGCCTAGAGGGTCTAGAACAACCTCAAGCTTACAGTCAGACGGTCCCGGTTCTGCGCTTGTTCTGTCACTCCCTTGTTTGACCGTGAGCTAGCCAATTACATTCTCTACACGCGTTTTCCACTATTCACCCTGGAGAACAGGTTTGCTGGGAGGTCGCTGGGAGAATAAAATGAAATTATGCTTCTAACCTAACGAAATCAGGGTAGAGCTTTCTGGGAGGACAACCAGGGCAGCTGTTGAGGGTCCTGCTCTTAGAAGCGCCAAGCACTTCGTCGAGGCTTTCCTGTCACCGACTTGAAATTCTGCGTAATTTTGCCTTTGGCGCTGCGCTTCGTGCATGAAGTCTGATGGGGAAGGAAGCACGAGCAGGACAGATACGCCGGGTGTCGCCACCCGTGTGTGCAGCCTTGGCCTCGGGTAGGACGAGCAAGGGCAGAAGCATCAAGGGTGCCGGCCATGGCCACGGCCACGGCCTAGCGTAGGGGCTCTGCAGAGTGGCGGCACCGAGATCAGAGGCGAGAGGTCCGTTTGCCCATTCGTCCCCAGAGACCCTGTCCTTCCCGCGTCGGTACCAAACCCACCTCTGCAGTCTGAGGACTAGAAAGGAAAATACCTAGGCTCAAGCAGTCCGCTTTGTCAGTAAATGCTTAGAGAACACGGCTGTGCACGCCGACACGGCAGTAAACCATGCTTGCGAATTGCTAAAATTCTTTAAAGCATTCAGAATCTCTGATTTTGGGAACCTCTACAGCACTGCAAAGCAAACCTCCACAGACTTAGATATCGGAGTTCAATATGAGTAAAAAAGACTCTTCTTCTCACATGAAGCTTCGGGTACTGTGAACACGGAAGATATTTCAAGAATTATTTTCCCCTTGTAATTGTGTCTGCTGTGACAGAGTGTAGAAGCAAACATTCTGAATGGTATGCAAACCTTGCAGCCACTTTTGTTTTTTTTTATGACCTCTGCAAGTTACAGGAAATGTTGGAGAAAACAAAAATGCCATAGTGTAAATTTACATCTAAATTTAAATTCAGACTTACACGATCTGCATAAAAAGTTAATTCCTTTTTTAAGAAATTTTTCCTTAAGAGTTATCAGCTCTAGATAACTCATTGCAATGTTGTCAGTCTATAAAATACTATTCGCAGCTCCCGTAACAGTTGCCTCAACAGAAAAAATTCCTCTTAAAACTGAATATTCAAAAGTTATTTGCAAACTTGCATTTGCCAAGAGAACTGACCCTGCTTCCAATCACACCAATTGAAAATGAAATTTCTAAAAGTGTAAATTTTGGTGACCTAGTAAATTTCCAGAAAACTGAGTCCGAAAAACTTTATGATTAATCAAGATATAACACTAGTAAAGTATTATTATTTATTTCAAACTGCAACAGCAATCTCTTACTGCACGTTGTAAGCTGATGTTGCTGCTCAGGCATCGTCATCTCTGGTACGGGTTATGAGGAACAGACTCTTTTTAAAGAAAAAGCTTCTTAGTTTTGTGCTTTTAATGACATTTTTTTCCCCTGTTGTTTGAACAAGGAGCCCTGCATTTTCATTATGCACTGGACCATGCAAATTATGTAGCTAGCCTTGGATAGAATATAGCTCAGACTTTTGCCACAAATTTGCAGAGTCCTTCCTAACCAAAGTGGGGCTCATTTTTCTTGAAACATTTGAAGCACACTCATTACATGTTCTTTACCCAACAAGTCTGCCTCGTGGATATTTGTTTCTCTGTGTGTTACATAAGCTGTGATTAGTGTGTTCGTGTTTGGCTGGTGTGCATCATTGGAGTTGAAACCTACCCCTCCCGTGGGAATTCACGTTTCTGTCTGACACCCCAGGATGCTGATAACCATCATATTAATACCTGAGCTTGAGCTTTACTGGTCAGGTAATATACAGTTGGCCCCAAACCCGTATGATGGCAGGTCAACGTTGAATATCCCCAGGAAATCTTTTTTTCTAACCAGAACCCAAACCCAAAAAACAGGCTTCCTTATCATTTCCTTTTCATGGGATTCTTTTGCTCAGTCCACATTTTGAAGGGTGTAAACTTCAAATATCCCAACTCTCCCCCGACCCTGCAAACCCCCTGCCCCAGGCCTTGCCCTGGATTCTGTCTCCACCTGACCTAAATGTTCAGAACTGGCACTCAGGTAAAGAAGTGTTCGGCAAAACCACGGACCCTTCATCTACTGGCTTCAACCTTCCACTTAAAGTCAGTCCCTGGTGATCACAGCTACTCTGCGCCCTGGCGATAATGTCGATGACACTACACGCCTTTTGAAAGCGTCTTGTAGAAGATTATCCTAACACCGGTGGGCGTGCGTGCACTGAGGTTTATGAACGACTGGCCAGTGGAAGCTGCTGTGGAGCCCAGAGAACTCTACCCAATATTCCACGACAATTGATGTGAGAAAAGAACCTGAAAAAGAATGGAGATGTGTATGCGTGTCACTGATTCACTGTGTTGACAACAGAAATTATCACAACATTGCAAATCAACTACACTTCAATAAAACTTTAACAAATGAGAAAAAAAAAAAAAGATTATCCTAACGCAAGGCCAGAAAAGGAAGCTGAGCCTGGTCTTTGTTTTCTCTTAGTAATATAAAAGTATTGAGTTAGATAAGCACTAAAATTGCAGTTCACTCCTTCAATCTTCCCCTCAGTGTTTCTTGAACACTTACTATGTGCCAGATACCCAGTACAAGGTGCAAAGGATACAGAGATAGATAAGACATGGTGCCTGCCCACAGAGGGTCCACAGTCAGGTTGGGAAGATAGAGACAGAAATACAATTTAAATAAAAGGAGCCACTACAGAGTTCCTGTTGTGGCTCAGTGGGTTAAGAATCCAAATAGTATCTGTGAGGATGTGGGTTCGATCCCTGGCCCAGCTCAGTGGTTAAAGGATCCGGCATTGCCACAAACTGCGTCGTATGTCACAGACACGGCTCAGATCTGGCATTGCTGTGGCTACATCATAAGCCTGCAGCTGCAGCTCTGATTCGACCCTTAGCCTTAGAACTTCCATACGCTGCAGGTGCAGGCCAAAAAAAGAAAAAGCACCAATATAATCATAGTCTTATGCATAGGGCAGCTTGTAGTATAGGTTAGTGAAGGCTTCCAGCAAGAATTGAATGATTGGCCCATTGTGGGGGGATGAGCAAAAGTTACCCTAGTGTTTGGGGGAGGGGGAGAGGGGAAGGTGCCGCTGGGGTGGAGAATGTGATTTTAGACAAAGGCAGGATTCATAGTGACAACTGAGATGAAAACACACAACGTGAGTGCTATGAGTTTCAGTTTTATTGGGGGGCTTACTGAGGACTCTAGCCCGGGAGCCAGTCTTTTGGAGAACTCTGAGGAGCTGCTCCAAAGAGGCAAGGGGGGTTGGCATCCATGTGATTTCAGAGAAAGCGTACGATGCACTTGAGCCCACGTCTCAGAAGATACTCGCAGCAAGTTGTGAGGAACAGATGTCATTCAATGACTGTGGTGCTTTTTCTAAGTATGAGACAATGTATGAAAGGTGGTTTATAAAATCTCCTACTGAAAATATCTATCAGAAGGTCTATTCGGCCAGTTTTCCCAGAGCGTCTTGTTTCTGATCTCAGTCCTGAACCCTTTTCAGCGTGTGCTGAAGGTCAGAGACTGCAGCGGCTAATGACCTCAGTCCTCATAGATCCAGATGGTGAGCAGCATCCTTCAGCGGGCAGCAGAAGATGGACAGAGGTAAAAAACAGCATGGTGGGAAAGAGTTAAATAAGAGCTGACCGATCCAATGAAACAGCCATGGTCTCATCAGTTTTTATAAAGGACACTTGATCTATGAAAACAGAAACTCGTAATTGTCCATACAATTCTCCTGATTTCAATACTTCTTAACATAACCCAAGGAGGTTTATTTTAACTTAAGGTTTTGTTTCTTTAACTTGACTACTTTTTAAAAATGTACGTAAACTAAAGCTTTACCCTGGAATAACATGAGCTTTTAACAGCTCAAGCCTGAAAGTGTACAGCAAATTACAAATCACTTGCAGATATAAGAACAATGCAATTCTGGTGGAAATTCATCAAATCCTTTCTCTGGTGTATTAGTGAGTCCCTTGGCCCAGCTGTCAAGAGAAATATTTTTGCCCTATTTCCTGTTTCTGTTGTCTCGATGCTGTCTCCAGGCCAGATCATATGTGGCCTCAGTTCTCACTGAATCAAGCTGGTCTGATTTCTTCTCTGCTAAGAGTGCTCAGTCCTCAATTCTCTCAACCGTTCCAGGTTTCCATCTTAAGATACAGGATTTTGGCTTCAACTGCCCTCAGATTTGCAGCAGAACGTGTATTGCTTTTGCATGTCACTGCTGTTCCTGATATTTTATTGCACAATTCCACGCAATGTTAAAGCTGTAAGAGGTGACGGCCCTCTCAAACTCAAAGGGGCTCTGTCCAGTGACTTTCAGTGGGAGACTCTCCTGGTTTACAGACGGGTTACTTTGTGAGCTGAGTCGTCTGCCTCATCGCTCGAATGACCTTTCCTTGAAATGTTTCCTATCCCACATTATAGATGTTCCCTTGACGAATGAATTGCTTTTTACCCTTTCAGTGGAATTGGCTTGAAATTCTACTGTTCAGCTGTTCTGGGTCCACCGTTGCCGGGTCACAAATTCACTTTGAAATGGTTAGCAGCGGTAAATATACATAAATGCAAAGCACTGTTATTACATGTAAATTACTACCTACTTTGTATAATTTTTTCCTTTCCCGCTTCAAAAAAACACATACTTATATTAAAGGTCACTATGCACATTTTTTTTTCTGCAGATTTCTGTGAATATGAATATGATCCTCAAGTTGTCAGGATTCATTTCAACTCCACTGAAATTTCACCAACTTTTCATTTTCTGACAATGTAAGTGCCAAATTACTTTGAGTTTTGTGCCATAGAATGTGAAGCATTCCACTTTGAGGGTTTTTCTTAATGTCTTTAAAGGGCAGTGTTGTGATGTTTGTAGCTTATGTTAAAATATTTGGGCATATACATTATCTTTTTTCTGTAATTTTTGTAATTTTTTTTTATTTTTTAGGGCTGCACATGTGGCATATGGAAGTCCCGAGGCTAGGGGTCGAACTGGAGCTGCAGCTGCCAGTCTACACCACAGCCACAGTAACATGGGATCCGAGCCCTGTCTGTGACTCACACCACATCTCACGGCAATGCTGGATCTTTAACCCACCGAGTGAGGCCAGGGATCGAACCCACATGCTCATGGATACTAGTCAGGTTCGTTACTGCTGAGCCACAATGGGAACTCCCCATCATGATATTTTAAATATGTTGCTGAATTTAAGCTTCAGCTCTAAGGACAGTCACTCCCTCCAATTGAAAATCTGCACTCTGGAAAAATCAATTGTATTATATCAGAAAGGCTACATGTGTCTTCTAAAAGCACTTCCGTTATTCACATCTTGATCAACCTCTGAGACTTTGATAACTAATATAATACGTATCGATTCTTGGAGTCAGTATTTAGATTCATGAATGTAACAATCAGATGCTCATATAAATATATTAGAGTTTATATTTGAGACTGCATGAAATATTTTATTAAATTAAAGGTATTTAAAGCATGTACATTGGAAAGTGGATGAAATATTTTGAATTCACTCCTCACTGTCTGGTGAACAGTATATAAGAATTTAGCCAGCTCTCAGGGATAGTGGTGGAGACACATTTTTTTTAATAGTTAAAATCGTGACTCTATGATACAAAATGAACACGTATCGAAGATTTCATTTGATTCATTAATTAGTGATGAAACTGAAATAGAAGTTACAGTTTGTTCAAAGGAAACCTCAAAGACCAGATAAATGTGTAAGTCCCTTGATTATACTGAAATGAATTTTCTTTATAAGCGCAAAACTGGCTCCTTCTACTATAGAAAATGAAAGGCAGTTGAATCTCCGCCGGACAGACTGTCTTTGAATGTGTACAGACAAGCATTATCAGCATTATCATCAGCTTTCTGCAGCTTAAATGTACAGAGCTGTAAAAGAGCTCCAAGACGGTAAATGGCAGAAACCCCACACAAGCAAATAACCCAAAAGAATACACTCTAAACACAGTTCTCTACTAAAAACCCCTTGTGAGCTTTTTTTTTTTTTTTTGCCTTTTGTCATTTTATGGCCGCACCCAGGCTAGGGGTCTAATCGGAGCTGTAGCCACTGGCCTGCGCCGCAGCCACAGCAACGCAGGATCCGAGCTGCGTCTGTGACCTACACCACAGCGCACGGCCGGATCGTTAACCCACTGAGCAAGGGCAGGGATCGAACCTGCAACCTCATGGCTCCTAGTCGGATTCGTTAACCACTGCGCCACCGCGGGCACTCCCCCTTCGTGAGCTTTTGGTCTCTCTGAAAGTCTTCCACGATTTTCCTTTCAACACACCTATCTCCAACCACTGATTTTTCAAGGATTTCATGTTGTTGCAAAACAGGGAACAAATGGCTGCTTCAAAAACGCTGTCTAGCCTTCCTGGGGCTAAACATTCTTGCAAGGTATTGGTCAGAGTAAACAAAAGAAGGGAGAACTGTACCACGCAGAGCTTACAGAACTGGCTGCCTTTTGCTTGCTTGCTGATAAAAATTTGTTTAAAAAGGAGTTCCTGCTGTGGCACAGTGGGTTAAGAGTTCAACTACAGCAGCTCAGGTCACTGCAGAGGCGCATGTTCAATCCCCAGCTCGGCACAGTGGGTTAAGGATCTAGCAGTGCTGCAGCTGTGGCGCAGGTCGCAACTGCGGCTCGGATTCAATCCCTGGCCCAGGAGCTCTTATATTTCATGGTTGTGACCATTTAAAACAATATTTTTGTTGTTTAAAAAAGTCCATTGGTGTTCCCATCGTGGCTCAGCAGTTAACAAATCCGACTAATATCCATGAGGAGGCAGGTTCGATCCCTGACCTTGCTCAGTGGGTTAAGGATCTGGCATTGCCGTGAGCTGTGGTGTAGGTCACAGATGTGGCTCGGATCCAGCATTGCTGTGGCTGTGGTGTAGGCCGGCAGCTGCAACTCCGGTTCAACCCCTAGCCTGGGAACCTCCATAGGCGGTAGGTGTGGCCCTAAACAGAAAAAAAAATAAAATGTCTGTATCTAGGAGAAAATGTTTCCGGAGCCTGCTTTCATTAGAACCTCGTAGCAGAAATCTGGAGGAAGAGCAGCCCTTATCAACCTCAAATGTTTTGGGTAATTGCCTTTATATCAAAAACAACCCCAGAATCGCACTTTTCCAAATGAACTCCGGTAACTTCACAACAAGCAGAAATTCATATCAGAGCTGATTTTTTTTTTATTCTTCCTTTGAGAGAAGGTTATTAATTCTGCTTACCGAGAGTGAGAATTATCCTCTGTAAAAGATCTGGCCCGACCTCAAATGGATTTTAGCATCTGTGTGGGCCCAGTCTGGCTATTTACCCTTTGTTCCTAGGTGTACTGTGGCATGGACTCGACCCACTCAACTTAAGTGAGAGGAACCAGGAGTTCCCACTGTGGCTCAGTGGAAATGAACCTGACTAGTATCCGTGAGGATGCGGGTTCAATCGATCCCTGGCCACACTCAGTGGGTTAAGGATCCAGTGTTGCTGTGGCTGTGGTGTAGGCCAGTGGCTACAGCTCTGATTCGACCCCTAGACTGGGAACTTCCATATGCTGCACCTGCAGCCCTTAAAAAAGAAAAAAGTAAGATGAACCAGAAAACACAATTTTTATTCTTTATTTATTCCCACCATGCCCCCTACCCACAGCCCCTAGACTTTCTGTCCTTATCGCCACCTCCCTTTAGCCAGTGTCCTGAGGACGTGGC
Source organism: Catagonus wagneri (assembly GCA_004024745.2). NCBI lineage: Eukaryota > Metazoa > Chordata > Mammalia > Artiodactyla > Tayassuidae > Catagonus > Catagonus wagneri. The sequence goes on from PVHT020000061.1 coordinate 11,915,009, forward strand.
AGAGGGCAATGTGAGGGGCAGGCGTGGCCCTCGGACTCACACCTCTGAGCCAGTACTTTGTGCTCTTTTTTCAGTAGGACTGTCTCACTGGACTAGAAGATATCTTGGCAGGAATGACCTTAAGATGTAAACATGCAGGACTGGTGAGTAAGCGACGCTGGCCTTATCCAGCTTGGTGACAGAAGAATTCGCATTTCCATACACCTCCGAATGAACTCTCAAAGGCAGGCCTCAGAGAGAAGGTAAAACAAAGACCACGCCATATGGTTTATCTTTTCAGTAATTACATTTTCAAATGTAATCCTATACGCTTCTTCCCCTCAAATAAAGTCTTGTTTAAAACCAAATGTTGCTCTGTTAACACAGAGGAGGCAAATGAGAGTCCGTGCGCGGGTACTGAGATATTCGGTGGTTTCATGGTTTTGAAAAGCTTGAATTAACGTGCTGTACTTGCGGCCTCCTGCAGATGAGGCTGTGCAAAGGGAGAGGTGGTTAAGGATGCGGCTTGCGTCTTCCACATGGACAAGCTCTCTTTCAGGCCACACTCAACTGCAGAATCAGCAGTATTTTTTTTCTTTCTTTCTTCCTTTTTTTTTTTTTTTGGAGAGCACAGAGCAGCCTGCACTTTGTCACATTTAGCATATTTCTGAATTCCGAGTTCCAAGAGGGACACCTACCTTTAGATTCTCCTTCTGAGTAAAAGGTTTCAATTGTGCACTTTATATCTTTAAAGTCAGTCCAGAGGGAAACATGGGTCTTTTTTTTTTTTTTTAGAAGCTTTAAACTAGCTAATAGGACCAGCCCTATTCTTGAGTGATCACATGTCAAATATGCTTTCTGCTCTTCTGGTGACAAAATGAGGTTTCCACAGCTCTCCAAATACCTAAGCTTCCTGTTCATCCACCACGGACCATGTTACTCCTTCAGGGAGGAAACAAAAAAAAAAAAAAACCTCATTTCTGCTGAGGTAACTTTGCAGGAAACTGGAGGGCACTAGGACAGGCATGCTCCAGTAAACCAGGGCCCCAGAGGTGGGCTGCAGCAGGCTGAACAGCCGAATTTAAAAGTCAGGAGAGGCAGTTCCCGTCGTGGCTCAGCAGGTTAAGAATCCGACTTATATCCCCAAGGATGCAGGTTTGATCCCTGGCCCTGCTCAGTGGGTTAAGGATCCGGCAGAGCCATGAGCCGTGGTGTAGAATGGCAGCTACAGCTCTGATTCCACCCCTAGGCTGGGAACTAAATAAAAACAAAATCAAAGTCGAGAGAGTGTAGCAGACACTGTTCTCAGCCTCCTTTCAACACTCCTTCCTGGTTCCGTAGAGGTCAGTGAACCGAAATCGACATTCCCAGGCTCCTTAATGACCAGTGAGTCAGGGTCTACCTTTAGATGCATGCGTTAGTCTGAGATTTAGGTAAGAAGGCTAGTTCCTATCTTCATGCCATTGTCCTGCTGGCAAACCAGCTCACAGAGAAGTAACTCCTGAGAGGCGCTTTTGTTGGCACCTGCAGGAGGCCAGTGATGGATGTCCTCTTCTTGGTATCGAGAGGCAGTTGCTATGGCAGCAGAAGGGACCACAGTGGTGTGGAAGCAGCCAGTCTCCTGATGCCTTGGCCACAACCATGAACAGTCCCGGTCTGGCCATTAACCCCCAGTCCTTCAGTCCTTCCACTAATTTGAAGTCACTTTCTGTCTGAAACATCCAGAGCCTCAGTGCCGGCCTACACCATAGCCACAGCATCGCTGGATCCTTAACCCGCTGAGCAGGGCCAGGGATCAGACCCGCGTCCTCGTGGCTACGAGTCGGGTTCCTCACCGCTGAGTCACAGTGGGATGTCCCTGAGTCCCGCTTGTGATGCAGAGAGGCTCAGCTGTCCCGAGCAGCTTCTCCCAAACCCGTACGTCCAAACCTACACACATATTGACTTTGGACACCAACAGGAAAAGATCTAGACTAAGGAGTTTACTAACAAAAAGTTCATCTGCAAAATTAATGAACGACATTTATAAATAAAATAGACCAGTCCTCCTAGGGAGAGGAACCATTCCTCAACCTGGATTGGTTCAGTCTAATGGTGCAAAAAAAAAAAAAAAAGTGGAGGTAGGATTAATTCAACAATTATCTCAGCAATCAGGAGGGAAAGAAATTAGCCAGTTAGGCTAGTGACCACCATTTTCATCAGCGCAATAAAACAGTCTTGAAATAATATCACCGAAAATAGCTCTGACCTCTTTCTCCTTCAACCTCATCTTTTTCTTTCTACTTATGCATTTGTTCAAGTGAATAAATGTGAATGTACTGTGGGCCAGAGATTGTTTCAGACACCGTGGGAATAGCAGTGAGTCAGACAAGGGCCCTGCCTTCATGGAGTAACACTCTGGTAGAGGAGAGAGATAATGAACCATGAACAGATGCATAAAATAAGGTCACACAACGGCCAGTCCTAGAAAGAAAAGGAATCGGGATAATGGGAGAGACAGCAGCTGCGAGAGGTCGGGTCAAATTGCTACGGCACAGCCTCTCTAAAGAAGACCCTACTGAGCCACGACCTTCTTAGCTTGGAAAAGGAATGGAAAAGAGAATTCCAAACATGGGGAGAGCAGAGGGTGTGAGGAACAGCAAGGAGGAGGCTGGAAACTTAAAAAAAGAAGAAGAAGAAAAAGCAAGGAGGCCACTGGCAGGTGCTGAGAGGCAGGTGGGGAGATGACAGCGGCGGTACCGGAGAAAGAAGCAGGGCCTGGATCGCCACGTGTCCTGGGAGTCGTGATAAGGAACCTGGATTTTATTACCATCCACACGATTATACCTCCAGCCCTTGGCTAAAGCTTTTTGTTGAGAGAATCAGAAGTAGACCCACACAGTTCTTTCTCTTTTTTCTTAATTAACTGGAAGATGGAGCTTCAGTAATAATGTAGGCCATCAGGATTAAATCGAAAGTTAAAAATATGAAAAACCTTAAAGTCCATGCAGACACACACATCGAAGGGGCCAGGCCTCTGTCTTAAGGGTTTTTACATGTCGAAGTGCCCACGGTCTGTCATCAGGCACCTGCCTGGCCCATGGCCGTCTGCTCCTGCAAAACCCATTTCCATAAACACGGAAACAAGTCCTTGCAATGCTATGGCCCAGGCTCCCGATTTCAGACCCCAGTGGGAAGGTAAGCACTTGGAAAACTGGGCTGCAGCCGCTTTTAAAACCCATGAGAGAATGACTCCAGACTTTTCTCTCTCGCTGGGGCCTTGGGATGACTCTGAGGAAAGTGCACATGGTTTGGGGAAACTGGATTCCTCTCGGCCCCTAGAGACGGGGAGGAAGAAGCAACTGGGTGCCAGAAAAGTGAGCTGAAACAAATTACTCAGTGGGCCTGAGAGAAATCCCACCGTGTGATGAAATAGTCTCTCTCTCTTTCTTAATTTATGAAAAGTTCTCCCTGGCATGTCCCACACCCACCTCTCCTGGGGCTTCCCAGGCCATTTAACTGCACCACTTAAGAATTGTTTTTTTTTTTTTTCTACAGCCAAGACCATTAAGACAGCAAGACAAAGATCAGCAGCACGATTCCACGGGTCCCCCTCAGGAATCCTCTTCCTCCTTATTCCAATAGGACTCTAAATAACACCCATCTACCCCAATTTTGAAATAGAATTGATTTTATCCATTTACCTGGAAGTTTAGAGGTACACAGAGAGATGGCTAAAGTGAAGCCATCAGCTCACAGATCTTCTCAGTCACCTCCTAAACAGAGTAACATGTCTAACCCCACAGTAAGGACATAGTTTTAAATAGTGTGGGAAAACCAACCGACTGTGGAATCACAGCCAACCCCTTACTCTCTCTCTGGATCTCAGTTTGTTCACATATAAGAAACTAATTAAAGAGGAGGAAGAAAAGAAGCAATAGGAACTAAGATGCTCAATGGGACATTAAATATAATGGTGAAAAATTAGAAACAGTTTAACTTCCAAAATGCTAAAATCATAACAATAGTTTACTGGATTTCATTAATAATAAAAACGAGAACTCGTGGATCACATTCCTTTATAAAACATTTGCAAGGACATTGCCTGATTTGCAAGCAGCCTAGCAAAAAACAGACCAATTTATGGATTTTATTTATTTATATTTCACAGATGAGGAAACCAAGGGCTCAAACAGGTTAAGTGATGCGTATCGGGTTACACAGGTAGGGTGTGACAGAGCCTGAACCCAGACCCAGCACGGAGTTGGGATCCAGGCAGGCTTGGCTTAGAATTCCAGCTCCATCATCTTCCACTCCTCTACATTCTGAAGGCTGTTCATCAGGATAGGCCTTAGTTTTCTTAGCAGCAAAACGGGGTGGTGGATATGTGATCAGACAGTAGAACATTTTATACGATGAAGTATCTAGCGTGTCGTTGTTGTAAGGAATTAATAAATCCTACTTTTCTTTCCCTCTGTCTCTCTTATTTTATTTTTATTATTTTATTTTTTTAGGGCTGCACCTGTGGCATGTGGAGGTTCCCAGGCTTGGGGTCCAATCGGAGCTGCAGCTGCCGGCCTACACCACAGCCACAGCAACGCCAGGTCCTTAAACCCCTGAGCGAGGCCAGGGGTTGAACCCGCATCCTCATGGATACTAGTCAGATTCATTTCCGTGGCACCACAACGGGAACTCCTCTTTCCCTTCCTTTCATTGGTCATCCCGAAGTCTCTCTATTAACCGCACCAGGAGACCTCTGCCCTCCCTGGCACCAGTTACCAGGTAAATTCTATTCTCCTTACCCGCCCAGTCTAGGGCAATATGTTTTCCAACAGGCCACCAACTTTATTAATATCCACCCACACCCGACAGACAGAAAACAACCTTTCCCCCGGCCTCTGTGTCCTCTAGTCCGTCCCTTCGGGCTCTGACTTCTGAATTTCTGCTGGCCTCTAAATCTATGGCACTTGCCAGCTCCTTCGCTGAGCTCCCTGGTGTCAGAAAACAAGGGGAAGGTTTTCCTGGTTCTGCATGTTCAAGGCTGCCCAAGCAATCTGGGTTAAAGGATGAAGGAAGAGCAAACAAGTTAAAGAATAAATTACCCAGGAGAGACTCGCAAATGGATGTCCCCCAGAGCTATGTCCCCACCTTCCAAGGGGTCGTAACACCCTCGGGACTGAAAATATCAATAAATCTAGTGGGTCGGAAGAGGCTTTGATGACGGCGTTGACTGTCTTTGCCCATGAAGTTCAGCGGTGTGGCTGCAGTGAAAAAGGCGGACGGTTTCTGTTTTATCTGACTCTTTTCTAGTTGTAGAGCTGGCTTCTGCTGGGGGTCTGGTGATCCAGGAAATCCACCTCTCTGCTCGGGGACTTCAAGGTCACGAGGCCTCTGGGTCCCGCCCAGCTCACTGTGAAGAAGCATCTAGACTGTTCTGCGCTTCACTGGGTAAGAAACTATGTGGACAGCTCACACCCAAGTTAATAAGGAGCTTGCTCTCTGTTCTGTAACGCACGCCTCTACAGACCCCTGCGCCCAGCTTCGGCGACTAGGCCAGCTTCGATTTTAAATTAGACAACACCAAGCTTATCTCATGCACTTTTGTCAGTTTTGGATGATTGTGTTGTGCTTAAACCCAGTGCAAGACTCTTTTATCCGCTTTTTTGTTTTGTTTCATTTTATTTCCTTTTTAGGGCCACACCTGTGGCATATGGAGGTTCCGAGGCTGGGGCTAGAATCAGAGCTGTAGCCGCTGGCCTGCACCACAGCTCATGGCAACGCTGGAGCCTCGACCCACTGAGCGAGGCCAGAGCTGGAACCTGCGTCCTCATGGATACTAGTCAGATTCGCTTCTGCTGATCCATGACCGGAACGCCTACGGGCTGTTTTATAAGCTTAACATCCCACCCAGAATGGCCAGGGAATATACCAGGGCTAAATGTTTGAAGAATTATTCACCATATGGAAATAGCAAATGAAGAACATAAAAAGCAGACAGATCTATGCCCTGGTGGATAGTGGTCTCAAATTCACTCATTATTCATACGAGCGCAAGAAACTCCGGGAACAGGAGAAGGTCAGTGGGGTCCACGGAGCCCACGCCTTGCCAGTGGGCTCTTTTTTTCCTTGGGCGGCATCTAATTGCTTCTGTGCTGGTTTTACATTTGGGCCTGGAATTTCATTCCAAATTATTTGCTATTTTCAGAAGAAAAAAAAAAATAGGTACCTGGGGTCTGTTCTGTATATAAATTATTGAGTTGCAAATACTACTCAAGTTACTGGCAGACAAGGTCTCGAGCAGAAGTGGGCTTCAGGGGAGCCCTGCATTGCCTTCCCAGAGGTTCCTTCTCTCTTGGAGAGAAAGCGCCACATTTATGTTTTATTTATTTATTTTTCTTTGGCCACACCCTTGGCATGTAGACGTTCCTGGGCCAGGGATCAAACCCGTGCCCCAGCAGTGACTGGCGCCCCAGCAGCAGCCACGCCAGATCCTCAACCCGCTCAGCTTCCAGGGAAATCCGAGAAAGAGCTACTTTTGGAATTGCCATTGTGGCTCAGGGCAGACGAATCTGCCGGGTATCCATGAGGTCGTGGGTTCGATCCCTGGCCTCGCTCAGTGAGTTAAGGATCTGGAGTTGCTGTGAGCTGCAGTGTAGGTTTCAGACGCGGCTCGGATCCTATATTGCTGTGGCTGTGGTGTAGGCCGGCGGCTACAGCTCCAATTTGACCCCTAGCCTGGGAACCTCCATATGCCACAGGTGCCGCCCTAAAATGACAAATAAAATAAAATAAAAAAGAGCTTTTAACCCCAGGGTTAGTTTGTCATTTTTCCATTGGAGGTGTACTTCTGGAAAATCGTGCAGAATAGGAGAGAGTCGAGTGGCATAGTTTTTGCTTTTTTTTTTTTCTTAAGAACTCATACTCCCTGGTTCTCAAGAAAACAGAAGGGGTGAAAAATGCCGAGGCGTTACCTCCCTCCCAGTCACTAAAGCGTGTCTTTTCTTTCTTATCCTTCCTTACTTTCTCTTGTTTTTGAGTTGCTTTTTTTCTTTTCTTTTCTTTCTGTAACATTCAGAGTCTACTAGAATAAAGGTACCTCATCTGGGAACTCAGGATTTTACCCTAGGCTTCCTGGTTCTGAGGAAATGGCCCAGTATCTTCAGAATAGCCGCGAGCCTTAGCTGACATATGCCGTCAGTGATCTGAGACGCCACTCCAGCTCCTTTTCATCAGACCCCTCAAAGCCAGGGGCACAGCCAAACCAACCGCTGCTAAAACTGGGGAAATGAGAAGAAACTTGTGCTCACCCTCTGGTAACTCGTAGCCTTGCCAGGAAGACAATGTCCATGCGTATCAAACCATTAATTAAAAATACATGACAATATACTGAGAGTATATGAAGAACCTCTGAATTCTTTACATTAAGACCTGGGCTGAACCCACCAAAGCCGAGGCTCTGAGGTTCTACAGCCAGCAGCTAGGAACTGTCACTGGGCCTCTTCCTCATTACCTTTAGGGATTTTCACCGCGATATATTAGTCCTTAAAAGATGGGTCAGGGCCACAAATCTTTGTCTCATAAATGGGATTCCTCACACTCTGGGGTTCATAATTTTCCTTGCCTAATTCCTAAGGCTCCTTGGGGGCCTCCTATGCTGCTGTAAGCAGGGCAATTCTATGATCAGACAAGAGGACTGCTCCTTTTTTAAAAAATCTCAGTCCAGCAAGTAAGGAAGTGATGCATCTGGGCTGGAATCCTCTCATTCCTGGAACTGAACATTAATCATCCAGTGAGCTGGTCTGTTCTTCCTCAAATCGAGGTCCATCTAGAACACGGGACTCACACGTGACAAATTCGACCACCATGAGCTGCCTGCGGAACAGGACGGGGTTTTCAAGAAGGGCTATTTGCTCCCTCCCGAATCCTACCAGTATGTCTGCCTGAGGCTTAGTAGTTCAGTGAGATTCTGATGGATTTGAAAATATATATAAATAACTGTAGTAAAAAGCCTAGGCAGCGTTCACCCGCACATGAACTGAAGGCACTGACAGGCACAAGTGCTCTGAAGACAAACACGCCCAACTGGCTTTGTGTGGTGGACGATGATTTCACTCTTGGAAGCTCTTCTCCTGTTAGAGATGCTTTCTTTTTTTTCTTCTAAAACAAATGTTTTACACTGCAAAAGGTAAGGCAGAAGAGCTGCTCACGGGCTTACGCTTCTTGAAATATCTATGAAAGCATAGTGGCGGTTTAGGGTAGAAACACCAGAGCACAGAGGCTTAGGAATTTTCTAATGAATTTTACCCCAAGAGCTTTGATCTCCAAATGCCAAGTATAGCTGTGGACAGCGTGGTGTCACAGAGTCGAGACCGAAAAAGCAAGACAGGTACAGGAAACTTAAAAGTAACGAGGAGAAATAGAAAAATTAAGGGAGTGAGAACTGAAAACGTTCTGCAACGGTAAGGACTTAACAGGTTCCCAGATTCAGGCTCTGGCACCCCTGCCTCAGGTTTGGGGGGAGGGCTGAGTTGTATGGATTATAAAAAATAAAAATAAAAATTTTTAAAAAGACTCATTTTCTCCGACTTGCTAGCACAGGAACAACCTTAGACACATCCCAATACAACCCTCGCATTTTACAGATGAATAAATTATGACTCAGAAGGAAAGTGGTTTTGCAAAGATCTCTAGGCCGATCGGTAGAAAGGGGCCCTAAATTCTACATCTGCTCCCGAACACGTACTATGTCCATTAAACTTCTTTTTGACTCTTGGTGGACCCTTACAATCTCCCATCGTTTTGGGGTACCCATCTTCACCCTCCACTCTCCCCCCACCGCACACACCTGTACTGCTGCCACGTGAAATGTGAGTTCTTCCTCCATAAGATGGGTTGGTAAGAAGTAATAAGGAATACATTTTGACAACCCGATACTTGTGAACCGAACACAAATACTGTGTGCGTGACTGGATGACACTCCCAGCTGTTACACACGCCTGAACGTGACCCTTGGGAAACTCCTGGTGGAAGTCACTGGTGTTCTCCCCTCTGAATCCACCAGACCATTGCACAACACCAATCCAGCTGTGTGAGCCCGCCCTGCAGCGGAGCAAGAAGCCGTGCGGCTGCAGGCGCTTCCCAGTAGGTTCATTTGTTGAGGCAATCCTGCCGACATCACCCGTGACTGGGAATTAGCCATTTGTTTTGTGAGAACTGGGAGATTCAACAGATGTCGTCCAAGTTACATAACAGAAGCCCCAATCCTTGGGTTCCAGCACTTGACCTCCTGGGCACTGTTGTCCCCCAGTCACTTCTCCGCCCTCTGATCCCATCACCCCACACGCGCTCCTCTCTGTTTCCACCATTAGCTTGAAGACCCGTCCCACTCACTGTCAAAGGCCAAAGCGAAATGGTAAAAAACAAAAACACCTACGTTCCGAATTCTTTTAAAGGAGCTTGTGTGCCACAATGTGCATATCCCCGTATAAACACTGCCGTCACTGATAAGCCATGGGGGACGTGAGCTTTGAAACGTTTCCTTAGTGATGAAGATGCACGGGACAACTGAAACAGGGTAGCATAGTGAGTGGGGTCAGATGGCTTGGCATCTGTCCTTAGGATCTTTAATAACAGAAGACCCGAAAATTCAGGCCAGGGGTTATAAAGACCCTCACGACTGCTCTATGGAAGGGGAACCGTCCGTCAGTTTAAGACAAAGGAGGACCTTCTAACAAATGAGACTGTGACGCTTTATTATGTCACGAAGGCTGAGGGACCATCTGTTTGAATAGTCCTGGCAGGAATTCTTCCGAGATACACTGAACCAGAGACTGACTCCTTCCCAACCCTCCACACCTGTGACTGTGGAGATCCCTCTGATGGCTGTTTGAGAACAGAAGAACGTTCGATGGGTTTGGAAAGGACCAGGCTTGCTGATAGGTGTAGGAACTAAAAATGGACACATTAACAGGCTGTTCCAGCCAACTCTGGAGTGATTCTGTAGCTCACAGGGTGTACGTGGTAGCTAATAAAACTTTCAAAGACCTTCTGTAATGAGTAGATGAGGATATTTTATAAATATCACACCAGAAATGGGTTTGACTTTTCGAGGGCATGTGCATACTTCACAAGCTTATTCCCTTGGGTAATATAAACAGCAACATTTAACAGAAGATTTGGGAAACCAGAGTCCTTACTTCATAGAGGCCGTGGGGTTTAAATGAAGTAATGCATAAAAACTGCAGGACAGATCCCGCAGCAGAATTAGTCAACAATAAATATTAGCTGTTCATCTCATTTACAGCCGCAATGGATTTTCTCAACAAGCTGTTTCTGAGTAGACAGTGCCCAGGCTGATAACCCACACTGGGTCAAAGCTATCTGGATCCTACGTGTCTAGAGTCTCCCTGTGGGATCTGCTTCGCCCTGTGGAACCTGCACACTGGACACGGTGTCAATCAATCACCGGATGCTTGGACCTGCGTATAAACTTAAGCCAATTCTCAAAAGACTCCATTTCTCTAAGAAAGTCACTAAGACCTCGTTAAGGTGGAATCAAAGGGGCAAATGGCAAGAAGTGGGTAAGGAGGGACTTCGCATACACAGCTTTTTGTGTGTGACTAATTTAGTGGGTTAGCGCGGCCTGGCAATTGTGCTGTTTTCCAGCTGGCTCAAAGGAGCAGAGAACTGAGGGCCAAACATTTGGTGAGTTTCCTAATGAAAGGAATTAAACAATAGCTGCTCTGGCTTTTTGTAAGCAAAAATGTGTTAGTTGAGTTCCAGAAAGAGAAGCAGCTCTCCCTCCATTCCATATTTTTGGACCTGTACGGTCAAATCAAGGAGATCATCCCAAAGGTCCAGGTGACCACTCTTCCTCTTCAACAGACCAGAAAAAAAAAAAACAGCAGCATACACTGAAAAGGACTCTTAAAAAGTGACTTCTGGAAAGCAAGAAATAGCCACTTTTTTACCCGTAAGAGCTAAAGGTACAAACTGCTCAAAGGCAAATGGGTAAATGCCCAACTAATTCCCATCCAGAACGCAAGCCCAAAGACCTGGAAAACCAAGATACTTAGAGGTCTCTGGGCCCGACTCAGGCTCATGAAATGATACCACCCCATTTAGGCTCAACGCCCTTAACCGTCAGTCTCACAGAGGTCTCCATCCCAGCGACCAGCCTTGCCGTGACCTCTTGGATTTCCTCAGCTAACCTCTGCACAAAGAAAACTGAAAAAACGAGGTTCCATCTCTGCCTGTTCCTGGCCGTCCACTCTTAGGAACTGCCTGGAACACCCAGTTGAGGTGTTCTCAGACCCAGAGGAGTGAAAATGGTCTCTGGCTCCGTCCCATGTCACAGGTCACAGATTCCACTTTACCCAGAACAAAAAAAAACTGCCCACAGTACACATGATCATTCTTCTTTCAGCGTAAATTGTCCAAAGTGAAACCACAGAACAGATGGCAACATTTTTAGTGGCATATCCTATGACCAGGATACAGTTCCACGGAGTCTCAGCGTTTTCATGTAATGGTGAGATGGGGTGTCTAGCAGGCAAAGGTCTAAGGGGCACTCCCAGGTTTCTGCCCGTTGGCGCATATATCCAGTATATAACTTTATAACACCTTTCCTTTGAGTGAGGGCAGACCTGTGACTAGGAAGGAATAACAGCTCCCCTGATCAGATGCTATTCTGTAAGAATCCATTGTAAAACTGGAAGAGAGCTTCTCCTACTGGCTTTGAAGAAGTACACAGCCATGCACGCTTCCATGTACAAGAAGTCCATACGGCTATAACCTGAGAGTGGCTTCTAGGTGCCAACAACAACCTTCAGCTGACAGCAAGCAAGACAATGGGACCTCATTTCCTAGAACCACAAAAAACAAACAAACGAAAAACAGTTCTGCCAACAATGCCGATGAGCACGGAAAGGGGCCCTGGGGTCCAGAGACATTACAGCTTGGTTGACACCTTGACCTCAGCCTTCTGAGACCCTAAGCAGCAGACTTAACTAAAGCGTAAGTGGACTCTGGTCCCACGGAGACCATGAGATAATAAACGTACGTCATTCTAGGCACAGAAAACTCATACCTCACCCCAGCGGAGTGGCTCTGTGTCCTCTCGTACCAACTCTGTGGCCTCCTCTTTGTCATCTCAAAAATGCGAATTATATAAACATATCGGCTCAATTGCTCTCATATGTTTGAGGCAAGAATGAAAGAGAGCTATTATTTATGAAAGATGTTATTTTGAACGCTGTAAAGCACTAATCAAGTAACTGGTAATATTCAGAGATCTTTGAAGCCTGTGGAAATTCTAAGATCGTTATGGGCTCAGGACAGGACCTTAACGCCCGGCTCCAGCCTTTCAAACCAGGGTGGGACTGTGAGAGTCTGGCTCCCATGACTGGGTGCCTAGTGCCAGAGGAGGCCTGGCTTCATCCAGCAGAAGGTGTAAATGTGGGCACAAAAGTGTTTCCAGTCTGTGCTGGAAACTGGCAAAGCTTCACCTTACAAATGATCTACTTATCCATGACCTTGTATGTCACCGTGCCAAGCGCTCGTGTGGATAAAGAGGATAACAAGACCCAGGGTGTCTTGTTAAGCCAGTGAAAGCGCCTAGGAAGACACAGTTAATAACAGCCTGAAAATGTTATATGAGACGGCAGATGGACCATCGAGTGAGCACAGAGCAGAGTATGGAACATAAGTGCCCACTTCACTGGCATGTACCGGGTGGAGGTGCCCCAAAGGAAGGCAGGCTCGAGTTGATCAGTCAGGGACAATTAGGGGAGATTGGACGAGATGGGCAGGGGACTGACGAAGAGGCATTTTTTTTTCTGCTTTTTAGGGTCGCACCTGTGGCATATGGAGGTTCCCAGGCTAGGGTCGAATCAGAGCTGCAGCGGCAGGCCCACACCACAGCCACAGGAACACGGGATCCGAGCCACGTCTGCCACCTACACCACAGCCCATGGCAACACCAGATCCCTGTCCCACTGAGCAAGGCCAGGGATCCAAGCTGCACCCTCATGGATGCTAGTCGGATTCGCCTCCGCTGTGCCACCACAGGAACTCCCGGAAGAGGCATTTGGAGGGAAAGGATTGAATTCAAGACACAGAGGTTTAAGGACATGATCCTTTTAGGGACATGAGCTTGGCTTCATGAAAGAGAATAAGAAGATACATCACCAAAGTACAGGTGAGAGTGAGGAAAGACCAGAGCGTAAAGGAGCTTACATTCTTTGCTGAAGAGTCCGACATGCATGCTGAAGGTGATAAGAATCCTTGACGGCTCTTAAACAGACTGGCGTTTCAACTGGGAGAACAGTGCGGGTAATGGATTTGAAAGAGGAAAGGATCCCTTTGGAAGGTAATTTGAGTAATTCAGGTAAGAAAAGATAAAGATGTCAGTGCAGGTGAAAAGATGGAAGAATTTAAGAGCCTGCAGCAAGAAGGGAGTACAAGCTGGACTCACTTGGTCAGGGTGAATGCAGGAGGCAAAGAGATCCTAGCTGAGCGTGAGTAGAGTGGAGTCTTTACTGGGTGGGTAATTGCAAGATTCATGAGAACTCCCGCTCTCTGGCTACTAAAAGGGACAGACTTTAGGTAGGGACTTCAGGATCGTCTCAAGCCTTATTGGGAAGTAGGTGGGGAAATTATTAATACGACGGCCACTCAATTTAGGTCCCAGATCCACCGAGGCAACACTGCCCAGGAATTTTTCCTCATGAACAAAAGCGAGTGGTACGGACAACACAAGTCCTTCTTGGAACTAAAGCAAGGCAGCGCTCTTCTGTGTCCCCTGATACCGTGAATGGCTGGGCGTCTAGATATTCAGTACGTTTCTGGATGGGTGTGTCCTCGTCCTGGTCCAAGTTAACTGTAAGCATTTAGAAGGCAGAATCAGGAGCTTGTTGACCGGTTTACGGCTTAGGAGTTTAAGGTGATTGTGACTTAGTTCAACCCATACACAGGCTTTTAAAAGGAATGATGATGTGTCTCAGGTAACAAAAGAAATGTTAAGTCTCAAAAATTACTCTTGCAGTAAAGCAATGACAAGGCCTCGGAAGGGTTGTCAGTATTTTTTTAATTCGGTTTTTTAGGACCACGTCATTCAAAACGATGTTTTCAATTATTCCCACGTTTAAACCGAATTTTGCCCGAAAATAAATACACCCTACCACTTTTAGTGCAAACACCCCGTAAAAAGCTCTAAGAATGTGGAATCGATGTTTAGCTTGCGCACGCGACCTTCTATTCACCACATTGCACCACTCCTTTTTAAAACATATCTCAAGCTGGTCCTCTGCTGGGGAGTATTGTTTCATTGCTCTTGATCTTGCTCCAACCCACCAGCAGTAACCCGAATCCACCTTTCTCAGCGTGCATTGTTGTGGTTTGGATATTTATCTGTGTCTTGCCTGTTTTTGACTAAATACGTTGACTCTCTCTCGTCTATTAGACTGGGCCCAACTTCAGTTTTTACAAAGTATCCGAGAGACATGACATGGTCCCATCATCACAGCTAATCAACTAGTCCTTGTTTATTATTATTCAAGCAATAAACAAACAGACTGAATAACGGCCTTCAGAAAGGAGATGTTTTTTATTATAACTTTCTTTGCTTATCGTTGAAATTGATGCCTGCCTTCCTCGTTTCCTCTCTCTTCCATTGCAGTGGAAGGAGGGAATGAAGCGACAGATCTGGAATAGCAGAGTTCAAGTTCCCCCTAGAGAAGAAAGACCCAGCTTACTGAGAGCCAGAGACTGGAGAGGGGTAACCTGGGGTGGTTAGGGGAGCGAGAGCTGAGAGGAAGCCCACCCACCAGCGGTTAAGCCCAAAGAGCGAGGACGAACACAGGAGAATGAGCAGCTGGGTTAGTACCTGGGATGGTCCATCCGACCCGAGGGCGGGTCAGATTTGTGGAAATCTGATAAGGTGACTCAGGTAACAAAAGAAATGTTAACCACAGTAAGAGTTAAGTGTAACCGGGTCACCGTGCTGTACAGTTGCAAAACTAACAGAAATCTGTAGACCAACTATAATGGAGGGGAAAAAAAAAAAGATCAGGGATTAGCCGTACATAGAAAAAATAAAATAATACCCCAAAAGAAAAAAATCAATCAATCAATAATTACACTGTAACTGTTCTACTTAAAAAAAAAAAAAAAAATAGGAGT
Source organism: Catagonus wagneri (assembly GCA_004024745.2). Taxonomy (NCBI): domain Eukaryota; kingdom Metazoa; phylum Chordata; class Mammalia; order Artiodactyla; family Tayassuidae; genus Catagonus; species Catagonus wagneri. The sequence goes on from PVHT020000061.1 coordinate 11,930,147, forward strand.
CACTGCAATTAAAGGGCAAGATCTGTTGCGGTCCGCCCTTTCTCGTGGCTCCCAAATCCTCTGACCAGTGGAGGCAGGTGGAGGTAACCCAGGGAATAAGCCAGCGCGTTCACCTCTACTCCATGCCACTCCAGGAACTGGGCAGCCAAGAATCACTCGACTTCCCTTTGCACGGCAGGTGAGGACACACGGGCTGTGGAACCTCACCGAGGCCTCGTCATGACTCTTCTCACTTTACTGTAATCCCATTTTTTCCAAACTCAGCCCAAGCCAGCCAGCAGGTGCTTGTTCCCCAAACCACAACCGGATCTTGTTTCCAGTTTGGGGTTCTACATCAGTTATTCCGTCCCCTCATCCGCCAGCAAAGCTCTGGCTAGGAGCTTTACCTATTCAATGGACAGTTGAATGACTTGGGGGCTGGGATGCTGGGGGGCAGGGGATGGAACGAAGAATGCAATTAATTCACTGATGCTCCGTCTTTAAGACACATAAACAGCTTGACCATTCCGTACCTGGACTTGCTATGACTGATGACCACTCACTCTGCCTCTCCCTAAAGGTCCCAGGACATAGGAGCTTGCTATATGTCTTAACAGGTTTTCTAGCATTCGGTCATTTCTCTTTTCAAATATTTTTTGGGGGGCTGATTTTTTTTTTTTTTTTTTTTTCTCTTTACAACTTTGGAATCTGAGCACAGTGTGGCTTCAGATGGCTCGGGCTTTCCTCTACGAAACTTTTCTCCGGTGCGAGAGAAGAGGAGGCCATGCTGGAAAGCTCAGCTTACATAACCTCGTTTGACAAATACGATACATGCCAAAAACTTGACATTTCACAAGACAAACTTTTTATGGAGCCGCTTTATGTTTCAAAGACAAAACAGCATTCAAAGGGCATGTGATCATCCAACCACCTCTCCAAGGCCCAAGGGTTCGGTTAAAAATACATGGGGGAAGAAACAAAGCCCCTCCACATAATGGCACCAAATCCTCTGTTCTCCCATCGAGCCCTGCCTCTTCCCTTCTGTGCTGTCCGGGGTGGCCAGGCTAGGGCCCTTGGAGATTTCCTTCACTGTCACTCCCAGGGGCTGGCAAAGCTCCTCCTTTGATCCAAGAAAGAGGGTACCGGGAGAGGTCTCCGGGCCGCACTGCTACAGAGCCGTCATTATCTCAGATGAGATAATGAAGAGGAAATGCTTTGTAAACCATAAAACCCTAAGTGTTACTGAATCTCTCACTATTGTTAGTAATTTACTTATTGGTATCGTTACTACCAACAGTGAGTCACCAAGCTTCCTGCTGAGAGTTCCAGTTTAGGCTGGGAGGCCTCAGAAAAGTATGGCATGAAAACCTACTGAGAAAAACAGAAGAGAAGGGTCCCCACCGCTGCTCCAGTCTCCCAAAAGAGTTGTTGTGTTTCTAAGAGCCCACTGGGACCCTCTCTGACTCTAAAAGGAATTGTCTCTCACTGACATGATTCAATCAATTGTACAGCACAAGGAACTATGTCCAATCTCTTGGGTTAGAACCTGCTGGAAGATAGTATGAAAAAAAGAATGTGGGAGTTCCCGTCGTGGCTCAGTAGTTGACGAACCTGACTAGTATCCATAAGGATGCAGGTTCGGACCCTGGCCACGCTCAGTGGGTTAAGGATCTGGCGTTGCCATGACCTGTGGTGTAAGTCGCAGATGAGACGCAGATCTTGTGCGGCTGTGACTGTGGTGTAGGCTGGCAGCTATGAGCTCTGATTCTACCCCTAGTCTGGGAACCTCCGTATGTCCATGAGTGCAGCCTTAAAAAAGACGACAACAACTGAAGGAATGTATACACACACACACATACACGTATATATACACACATATATACATATATAAGAATGTGTATGTATATACATATATAAGAATAGATATACATGAATATATACACATATGAAAATGTGTGTGTATATATATATATATATATATATATATGTTACTGGGTCACTTTGTTGTTCAGCAGAAATTAAAGGAACATTGTAAATCTATACTTTAAAAAATTTTTTTAAATATCAATCAATGATAATACGCCCATGCATTCCTATTGCAAAGGACATCTGCTGTTGACGTCAACTCCGCCGTGGAAAATCACCTCTCCTCCTCTGAAAGGCGTAAGAATCTGACCACCTTCCCTCTGCCCCAGCATTTGTGGGCTTTTCTCAGACCCCCTTCCTTTAAGCGTCCCAACGATCTCACTGATCGGGATTACCCAAAAAGAAAAAGGGAACGGGGACAGCATGATTCAAATGAAAATCTGAGTAAGCAAACATATTTGGCACTAAGAGATGCGGAAAGCTGAGTCCGAAGCCAGAGGTGGTTATTTGACTCTGCCCATAATTCTACGCAGACAGTTCCATGCAGGGAACTTGGGGGGCTCCGATGGGTGTATTGGGAAGCACTTTTGAATTTCCACTTTTGAGTATTTTTCAATAAAACAAGTCCATTTAATCTCTAGTGGAACAGCCTGCCAAGCAACTTTTTTAAGCAGGACTCTAAAAAAGAAAGAAATGAAAAAAGCATCATTTATAACGATCAAAGATAAAGTAGAGTATTAGTCTGGAAGAAATACAACTTCAGGTTCAGAAGTTGGTTTTAAGAGGGAGATAATAATCCCCTATTTTTTTCCAAGCCTATAAATGCAATTTTTATTTTATCCACCCCCCAGCCCCCCTAGCTCTTGGTTCCTACAAAGACTGAACATGAGGAAGACTATTTCGGGGGGTACTTGGCAATGACATTTTGCAGACCCACCTCGTGCTGTTGAGGAGCATAACTTGGAACCACCCTGCTAGCTCTTGCTTGTCAGTGGATCTAATCTACTTTTATAGTCTAATGAAAACCCAGCACTTTTGTAGCGGGACAATCTGAGAGTTTGGTCAGTGTCTGCCGTCTGCCGTTGTGTCTTATGCTTATTATCAACAATTAACACAAAGAACAGATAAGATCTTGGCTGAGTCAACCTTTGCCTAAGACCTTTTTTTTTTTTAAATGCCAATTAGAATATAAAACTCAGTACCAAACCACTCATATTAAAGTCACAAGCAGTTCTGAAGTATGTCCAATATGAACAATAACCCCAGTTTATGACACTCTGCTCACATCTCTCCTTTGTGCTTCGAAGGGTCCAATAAGGTGCTATTCCAGGACAGAAAAACAGAGGCCACTCTGATGTTCAGCTTTACCTGGGCATCCTCCTGCAGCCTGAGAGCAAATTCAGGAGAAAGATATATAACTTTTTTTTTAAGATGGGGCCTTATTTTGTTATCCCACTGGGTAACAGCTTGTTATCAGCTAACTGAGTAACGTGGCAAACATCTTTAATCGTACAACTTAAATAATCTTCCTTCTTACAAGGAGAAGGTAAATGAGAAAACCATGGCGCTGCTTATCGTCCTCTAAATGTTCAAGTGTGGAAAATTAGAAAGAAGTAGACAGAGGAACAGGCAGAGAGAAAGGGAGCTTCTCTCCCAAATGAGATTGCCAGCCACACCGAGACGCAAGCCAGACACTCCTCAGCCCTCAGGACAGAAAGGTGTGTGTCAACGCCCAGAATGTGTCCGCAGCGTCTCTTAAGAACTGGCGCCATTAAGGAAACACAAACTCCAGAGTCACCTTTTTCATTCAGTTTTCTAATAACATGTTTTTCAGGAAATCTCAGGACAGCAGAGATTTGATAGACAGCACGGGCAAATGCATAATAGGGATCATTTCCAAGTAATGGTCTTGGTAATGCAGGTGGGTTTGATTTTCACTCAATGTCACACGAGCGCTCGGGAATCAGCCAGAACTGAAACCAAGTTCTGGCGCTAAACAGCCATCCGACTTTGGACAAGTCTTTGAGTGGGCTCCCTTATCTGTCAAAATAGGATAATTCCTGGTATCTAGCTCCTGGTCTAATTGTTAGGATGAAATTAGTTAATAAATATAAAGCAATTCAAGCAGTGTCTGGCACATAGTAATCTCTCAGTAAGTGCTAGCTCTCATTATTAGCAGTATTCCCAGATCTTTTTCCTGCTGTGTTCTGACTTCGCCAGCCATCGTTCATTCTAGCTATCACTTAAAGGGGACGGTGTAAATGGGTCGTGTCAGGAACAGATAAGAAAACACAGAAACGCCAGTCAAGGATCAGAGGACCCACTCGTTTACACTGGAGGCAAAATTCCATTTTTCTTGAGATCTAAGGGGAGCTGGGGAAAGGAGAGTCGAATGTCTTCATTTCTTGCCCTCTCTCGTGCCTGTGAACTGATTCCAATGACACATTTCCCAATGGGGAAAGCAACTTCGTCAACCAGAGCACTGCAGAGAAAATCGCTAAAGATCTGCAAAACCCTCTCCCCACACCTGCCACCACACAGACACAGCTTGGGAGTCTAAGCTAGCTGCTCATGTAATTACTAGTCGTGGCCGTAATCAATATACGTCTAAAAAGGGAAGGTATGTAGTCAGCCTCTGTGCATGTTCTGCTCCTTAGAAAGGACCTTTCGAAGAACAGAAACGGGCTGAGTCCTTTTTGCTTGATAGAGGACTGTGCTATGCTTCCAACAGATTTTTGGGAGCAACGCTTCCAACTCTGCATGGTTAACCAAGCCATCAGGGCAGGTTTCCAGAAGGGTACCAGAAGCACATTCCAAGTGTGGGCCTTTGAGACAAAGAGATCAGGCTTTAAGTCTTGGACTGTGTTTCCAAGTGTGCTCTTGGGCAAATCAGTTAATTTACTCTACCCTGTTGCCTATTCATGCCAGTCCCAGGATAACCCTACTGTCCTGGAGTGACGGGTAAAAGCCCCCCATCACTCCATAAGGACTCCTGTTTGAACAATAAATCAGTCCCACAGAATTAAGATAATAGTCACCCTCGGGGAGGGTGTATGTGAAGGCTGGCCATAACGTGCATTCACTGCAGTCACAGTGCCTTGTACATAGAAATGGCCAATATAAACTAGTTCCTTCTTTGTCTATTTCTTTCAGATCCACTCTGTCCAATATAGTAGCTGTTAGCCTCACGTGGCTATTGAGAAGTTCAAGGTGAGATGTACCATAAATGTAAAGACACCTGATTTTGAAAATTGAGTACATTAAAAAAAAAAGATAAAATTGCTCATTAATAATTGTTACATGCTCAGGGACTTAGAGAACAGACTTGTAGTTGCCAAGGGGGAGGGAGAAAGAGTGGGTTGGACTGGGAGCTTGGGGCTAATAGATGCAAACTCTTGCATTTGGAGTGGATAAGCAATGAGGTCCTGCTCTACAGCACAGGGAACTCTATCCAGTCACTTGTGATGGAATATGATGGAGGGTAATGTGAGAAAAAAAAAAAAAAACTGGGTCACTTTGCTGTACAGCAAGAAAATTGACAGAACACTGTAAACCAACTACAATGGAAAACATAAAAATCATTTTTAAAAAAGAATATATATATATATCTGAGTCACTTTGCTGAACAGCAGAAATTGGCACAACACTGTAAATGAACTATACTTTAATAAAAAATTTAAAAAATTAAAAAATTTTTAAAATAATTGTTCTATGAATTGCACATCCAAATGATATCACTTGGGATATATTATGCTGAATAAAACATATTATTAAAATTAACTACACCAGTTTCTTTTTATAATTTTAGCCTGGCTGCTGAAAAGTGTAAAATGGCACTTGCAGCTTGCATTTCGTGTCTATTGGGCGGCACAGTTCCAGATGGTCCATTTGTGTATGGCCCTCACATGCCTCACCCCACCAACAGCACCCCACCCCGTCCCACCCATTAGATTCACCCTTCCAAACTCTAGCTTAGAGTCAAGTATGCTTTCGTCACACTTATGAGCATGTTCTAAAATGCATTCTGCGCTTCTGAAGGTAACACGGCAATAACATCAGGGCAAAATAAAATCAGTTTGATTGTGCTTCTCGGCGATGGTTCCTCCTCAGGGAGAGAAACGCTGACCTTGAGGCCACTAGGAAAGCTGAAGAGCCGGGGCCAGCCCTGGAGAATGTCCATGCTGGCAAGAAAAAAGATGCTTGGTTTGCCAGCAAAGATATCACAATCTCTCTCTGGGTCCAGTTTGCTAATTCTTGTGAATACTTATGAACCACCTCTGGTCTCAAGTCCAAATGACATAAAAGAACTGGGGCCATTCGTGCACCACAGGGGCTGCCTCTTTGAAAAGAAGCATTTCGCGTCATGGAAAACCACCCCCGGCCACCCTAAATCGAAAAGCATGAGATCAGGCTCTAGTTTGATTCCTGCAGATGCCCCCCACAGGGGCGCGGAAGAGCCGCAGAACAGCCCTGGAGAGCAAATCCCCTCCAGGACAGCCACGAACTCAGTCAGTGCCCGTGTCACACCCTTTCGACTGCTGAAAAACGTCAAGCTTCCATATTTTGAAATATTAGCAAATGGGATTTTTGAAAGCTTTTAATCAAATAGTCTACTTCAGGAGTTCCCGTCACGGCTCAGTGGTAACGAACCCGACTAGTATCCGTGAGGATGCGGGTTCGATCCCTGGCCTCCTCAGTGGGTTAAGGATCCAGCGTTGCCGTGAGCCGTGGTGTAGGTGGCAGACGCGGCTCGGATCCCAGTTGCTGTGGCTGTGGTGTAGGCCGGCGGCTACAAATCTGATTCGACCCCCTAGCCTGGGAACGTCCATGTGCTGCGGGTGCGGCCCTAAAAAGACAAAAAAGGCTACCTCACAAAAACTTTCAAAGATTTTTGTTGGGAAGAATCCTGTTGGCCGAGATGGCGGTGGTGGCATTGCACATCACCTCTGTCCTAGAGGTAAAGAGGGGGGATTAAAACAAGCCTCTCAGCCCGGCCCAACCCAAAAAGCACAGCGGGCAACGCACTGGATTTCCCACACTTGAGCCAGCGGCTTTAGCGCCGCGCAGACATTCACGCTTACCCGCCCCCTCCTCGGAGAAGCACCCTTTCCTGGTGACTCCCTGGTCGAGGTGAGGAGCTGAGCGACATCATGAGAAGTCAGAGGGCTCTGATATTCAGTGTGTTCCACCAGATGCTCGGGGCCGAGCTCCCCCCGGGCTCTGGACCAGCTAATGCCCATCCACTCACCTCACGGCCGAATCACGCCCCTGCCTTTGGTAAACGAGCCAACAGCAGAGCGGGGCAAGGGTTTGGAACCACGGCGTCCGGACTAGAAGAAACACAGAGGGGCCTCTCACTTTCCCTTTCTAAGCACAACCAGGGGAGGAGACTCTGGCCTCAAAAATCTATCTGCTCCCAAATGGTACCCAGATGGGAATCACAGCTGCTCTCTGGTACCAGCTGTACCTGCGCCCATCCATCTTCAGAACCTGCCTGCAGCGGAGAAGAGAACAAAACTGGACTGACAGAGCGGTTAAAGGGCCTCTCTTTTCCTCTGCACGCTTCTCCTTTTATCTCTTCCCTCGCAGTTTCGGAGTTTCTTGTTCTCACCTTCATGCTGTGGCAGCGCTGACAAAAGAAAACTGCCAGCTCTGGAAAACCCGCGGTGAGTAATGGCCCCAAAAGCTCCGAATACCTAATGCAGACTGCATGCGCGCGCGGAAGGAAGGAGCGGACGGCGGGCCACCACTGGTTGGTGACGCCTGGGTTAGGAACAGGACCTGGCGGTGATGACCCGAGAGCATCCAGAGGGGATCCGACGTTTGATACCTGTCTTCTAATTAAATCCAAACATCTATCAGGCACGGCCTTTAGGAATGCCTTGTTCAAACAGATTTGATTCCTTCCCAGAGCCTTTTCAAGCCACTGACCACTTTGAACCTAATTAGAAAAAGCAGAGGACACTGGAGACATTTAATAAAAGGAATCGGGTTGCTGCTTCATCTTCATGACCTGGGATTTATAAGGGAATTTCACTGGCTTTGTAGCAATGTAAAATAAATAGACATTAGATGATGACAGGGAAAACAAAATTGCTGCCAAAGCTAAAAGGAGCTTGGCAAAAGAAGAAAGAGCTGCTACAGAGGCACTCATTATTCACTGTACAAACCTTTTCATAAAGCATAGACGAGAGATACATAGGAATAATGGGCCCTTGCTAAAAGATGAAAAGGGCTTTCTGTAGCTACATTATCCTCTTGAAGGAGGCACTGACTCGTCCCAGCGGTTACACAATCTTATTGTTCTGTTCAGCCATTTAGAAAGCTGAATGAACCGCCCCGCTCTGGAACTTTTAAAGGCTGAAGTAAGTAGCTTCCAAGGCAAAGAATAAAACTGTAATGGATGTACATCACTAATTCATTCGTTAATCCTTGTGGACTGCCACCACCTACTGCGTAGGGTCTAACCAGTTAATCATGCGTTTGCCTGTACCGCTAAAATGTACATAAGTGCAGTTACCTAACCTACCAGCTCCTGACAAAGATCCAGCTTTCAGATGTTGGCAAAATAACGTGACCTGAAAGAGCCATCTTAAAGAAATGGTTTGATTCTATGTTCTCCTCCCTTCAGGAAGCTGAAACAATGTGGCTGCTTTAATGTTGTGTCCAACAATAGGAAATTTTTCTTTTTTCTTATTTATTTATTTATTTATTTTGCTTTTTAGGGCCTTACCTGCGGCATATGGAGGTTCCCAAGCTAGGGGTGGAATTGGAGCCACAGCTGCCGGCCTACACCACAGCCATGGCAACAGAGGATGCAAGCCACATCTGCAACCTACACCACAGCTCACGGCAACGCCAGATCCTTAACCCACTGAGCGAGGTCAGGGATCAAACCCACAACCTCATGGTTATGAGTCGGATTCATTTTCACTGTGCCACAACGGGAACTCCCAATCGGTAGTTATTTTTAAAGGTTAATGAAAAAAAATCTTTAAACTGTGGCATACACATAGCCCTAAAGATCTACGGCTAGGAACTTGGTCTAGACAAGAACAAGAGATGCACAATGGAAAGATCTGAAGAACCAGGGTGTGTTATTGATTAATGTTACGTAATGGTCTCTTATGCTATGAGACTGCATTTCAATAGGGAATATCATCAATGGACTCAGCCTTTCGTGTGTTGTGTGTGTGTGTGTGTGTGTGTGTGTGTGTGTGTCTGAGTGTGTGGTGGGGAAGGAGTTTGGTGGCCTGGGGTGAAGAGTGGGAACCAGTGTGTTCCAATAGCATCTGAGAAACTTGGAGGAAGAAAATGAAAACGGTGTCTAGGGGACCATTCTAACAAGGAAGTGGCCCTGATGCATTTTATGGTACCCGAAGCAGAGTAAAACCCTGTTCGACTGCGGTGAGCAGAAAGTGGTAGATTCTGATAAGCAGAAAGTGGTAGATTCTGATCAACCTCACCTTTGAGCCCAGCGGGGTCACGTAAAGACCACCAGCCGAGTATCCACCCCGACTCTCTGCCTTTATGATCTCAGCGTCTTGAGCAAGACACCTGCCTTCCTAAATAGGACACCACCTCCTGAACAGGAAACCTGGGAGTCTAACACCTCCTGCCTCACAGGGCTGTAATTTTGAAGACCAAATACCAAAATTATGGGGAGGTGTCTCGGAAGCTGTAAAGCCCTGTATGAAAATGTAGTTTCATTTATTATAATCAAGAAGCATCACCCATATAAGCAATAGATGAACTTTTCAAAGAACATGGAAGAAATACTCAGTGCTATAACAATCTGGAACACAATTTAATCATCCTCTAAGGGTTTAGAAAGCAGGAAGCTGCAGTGTCTCCCTCTGCCATGAATAGGCCTGTTGGAAACACCAGTTATCAGTAGCTACTATATCCCATTATGCCTTCGAACATCTTCATATAAGTTGTGTAAGAGATACCAATCATCCACTAAAAAGAATGATTGAGAACTGCATCAGTTACCAGAAGAATTTCCATAGCGACTGAGTAATATATGAAGAGGCCAAGGGGACCTGGGTTTGGAGCAAAAACAAGAGATGCTGTCCATTGGAGAAAGATGTTCCTGATTCAAGACCCTTTATTTGTATCTGTTGGGGTGTTCTTATAATACACTTCCACCTGCTAGAAAAATCACTGCAATAAGTAGGAAAACTTTCACTGCCCGTGGTATGTTTGGAACCCACTAGTGTGATGCTCTTGTGCAATGCACAGCATCTTCAATCACGCATGGTGGCCCTGGGAAATGTAGTGCTACATTTTACACCTTCATTTTGCATTATTACATTTACTGCAAAATTTATGAACTACCGTTTGCAACTTGAAAACCACCAAGCAGAAAACATTAAAAAATATACCAATAGGCCCCTAAAATTAATTTTAATGGCAATGATAAAAACTAAAACCCTTGGAGCAGACTTCTACATGTCTGATTATAGACACAAAGGCTATGATTTCTAGCTTGGTTTCCCAAATATTTCCTATGTGCTTGGGCCCCAATTAATTAATGCTTTTTCTCAGTTCTTACCTCACTTACAAATTTGCTAATTATATTTTTATAAAAGTACTCAATGACTAGGTTATAGGTCATAGTGAGTCACCTATAATTTTGATTATATACCATAAATCTTCCAATTTATGTGGAAGATCTTCCTAAATTTTCAGTTATTATAATATTTTTGCTTTTTTAATATATGAGCATCACCGTCAAATTATAAATAGATTTTGAGACTGTGATTTAGCCAAGATAGCTTTCTATATTCCTGTTTGTGTTCTCCTTGTCATTTTCAAGGTTTTAAAAAGTATGAAAATCGTACTAATAGTGGAAACCACCTAGATGTCTACCAGTAGGGAACTGGTTAAGTTAATTACATATGTTCATTTACTGGAACATTCAGAAAGCCCTTAACAGGTGAGGGAAATGTCTATAATGTTTAGGGGAAAGTGAAGTTAAAAAACCATGTGCATAATATGCTATATACAGATAGTTGCTGATGAAGGATGGAAAGATATTCGTATGTACATGTAGAATAAACCTGCAGTGGCACACAGCACACTCTTGCAGTGGTAATTTATATACGGATAGAGCATGGGTAATTTTTGTTTTCATATTTAAACATTTCTATATTTGCTGAACTTTCTATCATAATCACAAATTGCTATTGTTTGGGAATTTTGTTGGTTAGGCTGTGCTAGGAAGATGCCTGTCTCCCACAAGTAAGTATTTCAGAGGAAGGCTCTTTGGACATGCTAGAGAAATGGCCACTGTTTAACCTAACAAACCACAAGTAAGTTACTGGCAGAACTTTTTAGAGTTTGGTTCTTGCTTTCAGTAAGCATCCAGGTTGACTTTTGTGTGTGTTTTCTACTAGTTTAGTTTTTTACGCATTTTGCCCACGATAATAGAAAGGAAATAAAGTTGGCCTGTTGGTTTAGACTGCACGGGGAGGGCTCAAAGGAAGTAGACAAAAGCACAGCAAAGAGGAGTTCCTGTTCAGGCTGAGTGGGTTTGGAATCCCATGTAGTGTCCATGAGGCTGTGGCTTCAATCCCTGTCCTCACTCAGTGGATTAAGGATCCAGTGCTGTGGCTGTGGTGCCACAGCTGCAGCTCTGATTCGACCCCTAGCCTGGGAACCTCCATATGCCGCAGGTGTGACCATAAAAGGAAAGCATTTTTTTAAAAAAAACGGAACAGCAGAGAGCACGTTCACTCTCTTTAGGTGATGGCAGCCCAGCTTAAATATGGTTGTCTGTACCAGCTCTTTATTTACACTATATCTATGTCAGACATCATGGCCTAGCATCTTCCTGACTGTTTTCCATCATGGGAAATACAAAGACGAGAAAGATTCACTGCTGCCCTCAAAGAACTTACAATTCATTCTGTGTCTACACAGTCCTGAAGCTTCCAAACACAGACTGAAACAACCAAGGCAGTTTGCAGAAGACCAGCTGTTTTCCAAATAACCACTCTGGGCACTAAAATCAATGAACGTTTCTTTGCAAACCATTATTCTACTTTACACAAGGAGACAGCCTTTAAAACTCATGAAAATAAGTCACCTAATTTACAGGCATCAAAGTGGAAACTCTTCACAGGGCCTTGCAAAGAATGATCTGTAGTCTCACTTTGTGAATGAACATGAGACGTGGTGTGTTCACGCAGGTGCCTTTCTGCAGACCTGGCAGTCAGCGGGCATACCCTCAGTGTCAGGGCAGGGGCAGAACTGAAAACACAGGGAGGAGCCGAAACAGCCTTGGGAAGCTAGTGGGGAGAGCTGTTTAATGGGTAAGCTCTCCACTGCCTGTCTACACAGAAGCATTCATCTGATTATGAACAAAGGAAAATGGCAGATGGGTTATTAATTGCAAGCAACTCTTTTCTTCTTGGTGAAATGCCTTTCTTGGTGAAAAACCAAACACATGATAAAAGGACATAGGCACAGTCAGCAGAGAAACCTCAACTTTCAAAAATTTGCCAGGAAGAAGAAAGTTGAGAATGGATTTGTTTTCTGGCTCCTCACCGCAAGTAAACCACCTAGGGACTCCCAAGGCTTTGAATAAGGAACCAGTCGCTCCCTCCCCCACGTTCTCCACCTGCCGCCACCTCCCCCGGCCTCCTCTCTGCCTCTTCCCAGCTCTTGCTTTTTTGTCCCCTCACATGTGCATGGTGAGCAAGTACCCCAGGAACTGCTATATTTCGAATCGTCTTTCTCATGCAGCAACTAATACATAAGAAAAAACAACTTCCACATATCCCATATCTAAGAACTGGAGATTACTATAAGACAAAATCAAAACTAGATTTCTAGTTTACGGGTCATTTTTTTTCCCATTGTTAAATAAACATGACCAGCATTTAACAATTGTGTTCATGAAGTGACTGAGCATATTGCAGATTGAATGTCTTTCTTTTTTCTTTTCCTTTTTTTTTGTCCATGCCCATGGCAAGCTCCAGGACCAGGCATCGAACCTGTACCACAGCAATGACAAGGTCATATCCCTTCACCTGCTGAGCCACCAGGGAATGCCTAGACAGAGCTTCTCACATACTTTATTCCTAGGATCAACATCAGTTGCTAATCTCCACATTTCATAAGGTGGCTCCATCAAAGGGACCTAGTTGGCTACATTGACCAAATCCTTTGTGGAAAAAAAAATTTAATTTGCTGCTGGGCGCTACCCTACAACGGGGTGCTAAAGTGTTCCCCAGTGGGGATACATCGCTTTGAGCCTCCCAGGATGAGCCCAAAATATCTTTCCATGAGGAAACAATTGGAACCACAGAAACATCATTTCATTAGGAGTATTTGTGTTTAAACCAAAACAGTGGTGGCTTCAGACAAAAGGCACACATACACACAACACATCCTATAGGATCCAACACCTCCAAGTTTTCTCTCTTGTCCTAGACACAAATAAGGTGTGCCAGGATGTGAGTTTAAGTCAATGAGTTACCGTCTTAAGGTATTTGTTGGTAAATGATGTCTAAGTGTAAGAAAAGACTTCAGCTACCTCTTTATAAACCTTCCAAGCCCTAAGGAAAGGCTTGGGGAAGTGGCACTGCTAAAAACCTACACCGTGCTGGCCCCCCTTGAATGAACCAATCCCCTTTGCAAAAAAAAAAGAAAAAAAAGGTGGAGGCAAAAGTACTTATTCTTGAAATGAAGCCCTGCCAAGAAGTCATCTGTTCTTCCTGGTATTGGAAAAACTTCAACCATATTACATGTATTTTCCAAACAAGGGTTTGAGGGCTCTGGAAAATTCTTCCTGGGCTACAATACAGAAAAACTGAAGGACGTGATCTGGTGTCTACTGTCCATTGGTCTGTCCGATGTCAGTTCTAATTTTTTAGCGCTGGAAATCTATAATCACACCCCTCACTTGCCATGTGAGAGTCTTGGCTACAGTGAGCAGGAAGGCAGATTTTCTCATCTTCACCGGATGCTACTGTTTTAGTTACTTCCGTTTTCTTCCCCTGGACTCTTAGGGAGGAAAATAAATCCCTCCAGGGGAGTTCTAGGTTTGGCATCACGGTTTAAGAAGGGGGCGAGGGACTTGTGAGAGGCAGAAGGAAGGAGAAGATGGAAGCGGGGTGGAAGATGGACCGGCACGAAGAAACGCCACAAAGCTGGGCCTCCTGGGAAAGTCCACAGCAGAGGCCAGCCCGAGCGATACGTCACAGCCAAACTCAACTGGCCCTCTGGCCATTTCATCATGGAAGCAGACGCGGCGGGCACCATTTTTAATGCTAAAATAAAAGTGATTAAAAAGACTGTTACTTATTTTGGGGTTTGGGAATGTAATGTATTCGGAATGGATGGGCAATGGGGCCCTACTGTACAGCACAGGGAACTTTGTGTGGCTGGGTTGCTTTGCTGTACAACCAAAAGTGAAGAAACATTGTAAATCAACTATACTTTAATGAAAAATAAATAAAAAATTTAAACAAGATTTTAGCTACCAAAAAATGTAATAAAATAAAAGAATAAAAAGACGGTTATACCAGCCTCAAAAGCAACCCCCCACCTGTTTCTTTCCTTTTTTTTTTTTACCAGTGAATGACATTCACTTTTTCCTTGCAGTAAATAAATGTAAAACAAAAGAGAAAAGTCTCTCCAAAAATGCACAAATTCTCCATCCTCTGATGCTGGACACACGGCTGAACAACATGAAGAATCACTCTAGCAGCTGTTTCTATACAGCAGCTACTAAGAGGCGGGATCTCGTGCTGTCACATAACCAGCTGTCGTGCCGAGGAAAAGGGACTACACCGACTGATGGAACGCTTCTGGGAGGCAGGAGGAGTAGGGGTTTATTTGAGAAGAGAGGGGAGAAGGGTCGGGGAGCTGTGGCTCTAGCCTGGAAACAGCGGTGGCATTGTTTGGGAGATTGGTCCAGAGACCGACAAAGGCTCCGTTGTCCTTATTCTCCAGGTTGACTGTGCACCTGACAAATGGTAATGGCAACATTAGCCGACCTGAGAGTTCTCTAGCCCTAATGTGTGCCAGTATTAAGTCAGATACCCTCACATGTTCTCTCTCCCTCTCTTGCTCTCCTGCCCTCCTCTCCCTATTTTGATAGCTGCCTGCTGTTTAAGCAAAGCCCTGGGTTTCCTGACAGCTGAAGCCCAGGTGGCCTCACTATCAATCTAAACAAGTTGACATGAAATTGATCTTCCAGGGTTGGGACTAGGCGAGCTGGTGTCAACAGAGCATTCCACCTTCAGTAAAGATAACTCTTTCATCATCGAGGGTGAGGGAGGGAGGACTTAAGAGCTGCACAGGTGTCCAGGTTGCTCGCTTGTATTTGCTTTTGAAACTCCCATTGTGATGACATCACCCTATCAAAAGACTTTGTTTGTTGATGTTTGTTTCTGTGGGTTGTCAGTATATAACCATGCACAATTACAGCTGGGATCTATATTAAAAAGATGGAAAAATTGAACCGCAGAAGAAACTCTTTGGGCAAAAGAAATGTTGACGGAAGCAAGCAAAGAAAATGCAACCTGGATGGAAATTTCCATAGTTTTAAAAACCATTTGGACAGTGTGGGTGGACTAGTGGTTCAGAAAAATACATACAGTTGACTCTTAATTGTCCTGCCAATAAAATCCAACCAATATAATAACTGATCCAGAAATAATTTTCTATTTAGGTTTTCAAATCAATATGTGAACGTTTTAGAAGTAGGCTTATTTTAACCATGTTTGGCTTAGGATTCTTTTAGCTTTGGCACTTCCTTCATCTTTGGGGACAATAATGTATGTTCAAAACAGAAGCCAGAGTGACCTTTCTGTTTGTCTGAACTTAGCATGGTCAATGGGAAAAAAAAAATCTTTGTAGAGAGAAAATAAGTTGTCCTCATGAGTTTAGTTTGGTGGCATGAATAGCGGCATTTCTTTCTTGAATCTAACTGAGTTGGAACAGCTGGAAATGAGGCATGACCTAGACCTGCAATGCAGGAGCTACTAACCCCTTTTCTATACGCGCTGTCCTGAGATTATGCTAGATCCCAAAATCACTATGAAAATTGATGGGAAAGTTAAAAATTTAGATAAGCAACTTGTTCATGCATTTCTGCCACACACGAATGAGTTGATGTTGGAGACACCCAGACTTTTCCACTTAAAGAACATTCTGAAAACTCAACACCAGTCTATAAAGATGAAAAAAATCTACACTTAAGAAACCAACTCAATGCACCAGGGGGCGTCTTCTAGTTTGGAAGATGTGAAATCAGAGTTAGCAAAGGTACAGATTTTGTAGAATCTCAGGAGAGCTAGGCCCTAGCAGTGAAAGATCTAAAGATACAAATTGTCCTGGGCTTGCTCTGTGACTTTATGTGGCCTGAAGCTGAATGTGCAAATTTTTTTGAGCAACAACTTAATTTTTCCTCTAAAAGTCAATGGAAATAATAAAGAACACTACCAAGTGTGGTAAAAGTCTTGCTAAGATGACTGGGGGATTTCCGATAGCTAAGCATGTCGAATAAGATCAGAACAGTATTTGAAGTCTTGTTCACATAATTTAAAGAGGTAAAACAAACTACTAAATATCTGTTCCAACCTAACCAAATGGGCCTTTCCAGAAACATTTCCTAGATCTTGGTGAGAAAGCATTTTGGATTAGGGGAACTAAAGTCACCTCACTTCATTGCTTTAATCAATGGCACCCATCCTCTACGCACAAAGTCTCATGAGATTTTTCACCCCAACCTAGAGAGTACTAGAAGCCACAATATCTGCTAGGACCATAAGCTCAGAGACAAGATAATTTTCATAATGCAGCTCTTCTATGCTGCAAGAGAGATGAGGGGCATGGCTTCTTAGCACTTTGCCTAATTTCTGTCTTGTCTTAGTGGAGAACACGCCCTCTAAGAAAGTTCTGTGAAAGCCTGCCAATATAGACAAATCCATATAATAAGTCAAGACTGAAGCACTATTTACAATAGCCAAGACCCAGAAGCAACCTAAATGTCCATCAACAGAGGAATGGATAAAGAAGATATGGTAATCTGTTTGCAGTGGAATATTACTCAGTCATAAATATAGGCCATTTGAAGCAACACGGATGGACATAGAGATTATTGTACTAAGTGAAGTAAGTCAGAGAAAGACAAATATCATATGATATCACTTAACTTGTGAAATCTTAAAAACGATACAAATGAACTTGTTTATAAATCAGAAACAAACTCACAGGAATAGAAGAAAATCTGTGGTTACCAAAGCAGAAGGGGGAACGATAAATTAGGAGTCTGGAATTAACAGATACAAACTACTATATGTAAAGTAGATTAGCAACAAACTTCTATCATATAGCATGGGAAATTATTCAACATCTTGTAATAATCTGTAAAGGAAAAAAATCTGAAAAAGAATATATGTATATACAGATAACTGAATCACTTTGTTATACACCTGAAATTAATACTACATTGTAAATCAACTATACTTCAATTAAAATTTTTAATTAAAAAATTAAAACCAAGCATGACGTAGCACTGAATATTTTCCTCTGATCACTGTTTTACAGCAGACTTGATCTAAAGCTATAAGTATTCTGGGTCAATTCCTCATGAAGGCACTTGCTCTTCATATATATACATATATATAATAAAATGTATTTTTTTGTTTTTGCTTTTTTTTAAGGCCACACCCACAGTATATGGAAATTCCCAGGCTAGGGGTCGAATCAGAGCTACAGCTGCTGACCTACGCCACAGCCACAGCAATGACAGATCCAGGCCTCATCTGCAACCTACACCACCGCTCCTGGCAATGCCAGATCCTTAACCCACTGACCTAGGCCAGGGATTGAACCCAAATCTCCTCATGGATCCTAGCCAGGTTCGTTAGCCACCGAGCCATGAAGGGAGCGCTAATAAAATGTATTAATGAATCTTTTTTGCACCATAAAAATACAAAATATGTAATGCAAGTAAACATTTCAGATAACTTGTCACCACTGTATTCTAGAATCAAGTTCATTCAGTGCTTGACCGATCATAGGATTCAAAATAAATAATTCACACATGCCCTTTTAGCCGCAATGAGTTGTTTTGGATCGTAACCCTTCTTATCACATACACTGCAATCTCAAGGAACAGGACATTCTAAGTTAACTCCATGTTTTGTCAACAAGTGAAGTTTATATGGAAATCCTGCATTGTTTAATCATGCTCTTCTAGGAGTGCCTTTAGATATTATTCAGGAGTGCAAGGCAGTTTTCCCCTACACTGCCTGGTCAGTTCACAGCATCCTTTCACAACATCAAGTTCAGTAAGCCCACCTTCCTCGACTTCTGCTTCTCTCCACTGACCATCCGTCTATCTTGTAAATATTTACTGAGCACCTAACTTGTGTTAACACCAGGCGCGAATGTCCTCAAACCCTTACAGGCTTTATTCCTGTAGAGAAAAAATGCTCACAGTTTATGATAATACTTTTCAGTGCTGCCCAGGAAGTCCTTTAACTTATGTCTGATGTTGGTGCCTGTGTCCTATATAACTGAGGTTTCTAGATTTCCAAATTCTAGGTGAGTGGGGCATTCCTGGAGTTCACCTTCTTGCTTTATATTTTTACCCTGTGCTGGCACACTGCTATCCACCAGTCTCTGTGTCTTTGCTTCTCATAAGTCAGGAGGATTCAAAAGTTCCCTCTCCTCTGTAGTGATTAGCCCAGTGCAGATTCTGAAAATACATCTGAAAAAATATTTGGGGTTGGTGAATATTGTACCAGAGTAGGATTTGATGTTTTAAAACCTCGGCCTCGCATTCATATAACGCAAGGAGTACAAGCCTAGCTCTTTCCAAATCCTTGCTCTGATTTCACTTTTGCTGATGTGTTCTCAAGTTCATTCTCAAATCAATGCTGTTTTTCTGTCACGCTTGCACCCAGTTCATGCCATGCCCCAACAGGAGGTGCACGCAACCGTATGGCGGGGCCAGGCAAATTTGAAACAGCCCATTGCCCATTAACTAGTTTTACAAACAACAATGAAACAGGAAATAACAAAGCGTGATCCTAGAATTAGTACTTCAGCAAAAATACTCAAGACTTTTCCCACAGTCTGTAAATTGCTCCAGCTGTGTTTTCACGGTTTATGAAATTGAGAGAGGCAACCTCTGGAGGCAAATTAAAATCTTGGATCTGGTTAGAGATGATTTTATAATAAAGGTGCTCAGTTATATGGCACAGTCGTATAGATACGCTGAGCTATAAGCCAAGCTCCACTGAAAATACAGTTTACTTTATCCACTGTCCCCCACCCCAGAGGGATAAGGATTGGCATATACCAAAACACAGATCAGCCCAGAGAATAAGGTCTGTTTTATTGCTGTGTTTTAGCAGGAGAGGATGAGGGTATAATATTTTATTATGAAACAACTAATAGAAGGAACAGAAGAACACGTGGAGATGGGCTCGCTTGGGAAGGAACTGAATAGCGGAGAAGGAGTGCCACCTTTTGGCTAGTGGATGCTTTGACGTTCTCTCTACTGAAAAAAAAAAAAAAGAAAGAAAGAAAAGAAGACCTTGGGCTTAGTGAATATTGAGCTTTGCAATCTAATTCAGAAATGTTACAAGCTCTTTCCCAGGTGTTTCTGGGTCTCATCCTGCTTGAATGAGCCTTTTCAAACTTCCTCATGCTCTGCGCATCGAGATACTGCCTAAGAGGTTGATGTTAGCTATTTATTGCTCCCTGTTGCTTCCCAGGGTCCCAAAGACGCAGCCAGAAAACTAAAAGGATATTGAAAGGCAGGCCACAGTTCTCAACTGCAATGCACTCCTAGCCGGGATGGCACAGAAGGAACCAAGACAGAGTCTGATCGAGCTAACACAGCCCGTGGAGTCTAATAGCCCTGAACTTAACCCAAGCTGTGACATTCTGGAAGAGATTTATAGCACCTGTTGGATAAGCATGGACTCTTCCAGAGAAATAAATTAAACATACACGTAACACAAATACCATACAGGCACTGAGGCACGTCCCAGAGGCTCCCCACCTCAAGAAGATCTAAAATTAGCCGCGCGGGTGCCCATGAACTATGGCAATATGAAAAGATGTGGGAGACTAAGATTTGACCAAAGGCGTGGGTCGCCAAGCCACGGTGATATGGGGAGTAAATCTGCTGACTGCACATTCTCCAGAGCGGCGAGAGTTCTTTCTCCCAACCCCAGGCAAGGCAGGAATCACGAAAAAGTCTTGGGGTTCGTAGATGCAAACTCTTACATTTAGAATGGGTCAACAGCAAGGTGCACAGCACAGAGAACTGTGACCGGTCTCCGGGGACAGATCGTGCTGGAAAATGATACTTGAAATAAGAATGTATACGTGTGTGTGACTGCATCACTTTGCTGTAGAGAGAAAGTGGCACAACATTGTAAATCAACTATACCTTAAAAAAAAAAAAAAAATCCAGACAAGAAAAAGGCTTCCTGGCAGCCCCAGAGATCTCCCCCACCGTTAATAAATCCTTAAAAGGGAGCAGTAGCATTCTGACGTCCCACTGCGCAGGGGAGAGCACAGGCACACTCCACAGGGTCAGAGCCCTGGGCTTCATCCCGGCAACAGCTAAGCATCCTCTCCCTTGTCCTCGTGGGGTTCCTAAGTCCCTTCTGTAGGCGCCCTGTGCTTTGTCTCGATAGCGTGCTTAGGGAAGCCATCACAACAGCCTAGAAGAAGCCCCCTGGTATTTCTGTAGGTAGACAGTCGGGTGCAGCCCATGAGGAAATTAAAGACACAGTCCCGACGAGATGGAACTGGGTGCGGAGACGCTGAGGACAAGCCCCAAAGTAACAGGTTGGGAGGACCTAGTCTAGTGTTTGGCACGTCACACGCCCTGAAAAGGCGAAGTCACCATTCCTTCTTTCCTTTCTTCCAGCCACCCTCTCCTTTCCTTCCTTTCTGGTCACAGTGACTTTTGGCCCCACATTTAACTCTGGGGCTGGGCTACCACGCACAAGTCTGACATTTTTTTTTTTTAACAGCCTCACCTAGGACATACGGAAGTTCCCAGGCCAGGGGCTGAACCCAACCTGCAGCTGTGACCTACTCCACAGCTTCAGCAACGCGGGATCCTTTAACCCACTGCCCCCCGGCTGGGAATTGAACCCGCGCCTCCCCAGCAACCCGAGCTGCTGCAGTCAGATTTTTAACCCACTGCGCCATAGCGGGAAATCCGTAAGTCTTACTTTGACAGTTACTGAAAGATCTTTTGATCAGAGCTTGAACAGCAAAGTTCCCCAGAGCTCAGCCCTCCTCCTGATGATGCTGAAGGACACACAGCCACGGCGCGTGCACAGCAGGAGGCAGAGCTCAGGAGCGGAGTCGCCCCATTGGATCAGTGACACGGGCTGCACACGGTTACACAGCTGGGCTTGGGTGGGTGGGGGGCTGAATACAGCTTCCCTTACTTCGATTCCGAGTTTTTACAACATGCTCTTTCCGCCAGAGCAGACTCAGGCTTGACCCCCCACCCCCCAAAAAAGGAAAGTATTTGACCAGGAACCGATCTAGATGATAGATTTTATTTTCTCTGCACCATCTAAGTAATCTCCTTGCATCCCCGTGGCGCAGGCTCTGGCCACGGCCCCTCTCGAGGCGGTGAAGAGTGGGGTTCACCATCGGGACCAGGACAACAAGCTGCCCACAGGGCACAGGGCACCTGGAAATCCACTGAAGGAAATCCATTCATTTATTCCACAAATATCTGCTGAGTTCCCATTAAGGGGCCGATGGGACTGTACCCCTCAAATATACCATCTCAATTAAAGCCCCGAACAACCCAACACGCGGGGTCTTATTCTTCTCCCCAAACAGAGGAGGAGACAAAGCTCAGAAAGGCGAAATCAGTATCTAAACCAAGAAACTTCCTCAGTGTGTCTGCAGAATGGAAAGAATTGATGGGCAGGGGAAAAAAAAAAAAAAAACAGGGAAAAGTAGATCTGGAAGAATCAGTTAATAGAGGACGGAGAAGAGCCAGCTGTGGAGGCAGGTGGCATAGAAGCCTGGGCACAGCAGACACAAGTCTTTTAGGTCAGTTACAAAGAACTAAAGACTCTCAGAAAGTTATATTTAACAAAAACTGTAAGAAAAGGTAACATATCGATAGCTGAAAATATTTCTACTTAGGATTATTCGCCTTTGGTTTGTGCCTGTGGTTTATGTGAAAGTTTTGCATCCTTTATTTCATGTTTTCCTCCCAACCAAACACGGAAGGCGGGCAAGAGAGGTAGTACAGGCACCACTTTTCAAACTGAGGCACCAAGGTCTGAAGCAGTGGAATCCCGTGGCAGAGGTCACACAGTTCAAGAGCGCAGGGAGTGGGCCCCCCTTGGGTTTTGCCCTTGAAATCCAGTATTTTTATTTTACAGTGTTTTCACACCCTGGAAAAGCCAAACGAGCCCAAGGTTGTCATTCTCAGGTGTCGTTAAAATAGATGGTTAAAAAAAAGGACGAAAGCCGAAGGAAGCCAATACTGTCACACAGTTTTCTCCCAGAAAAAAAAGCAAAGTACAAAGGGTAGGGGATCAAAGGAGAAAAACTGAGTCCCAGCCACATGCTGAGAAACCAGAGACAAGGACTCTGTTTGGATGAGAATTTTTTCAGCATCTAAAACTATAACAGACTAATTACTAATTTTCACTCAGTTTTTGGTTGATGAATTTCATTCCAGATGAAAACGTGGACACCAGAGCAAAACTATGAATCACCGAGTCATTGCATTAGTATTCTCTAAAAGAACAAATTCCACCTTGGGAGAGATTGTAGACAATGTACACTAAACATGTGAGGTTAAAATTACACACAGGTATAGACTGTGGGTTTCCTTAGAGCCAGCACGCCCCCCGGGAAGACTAAGACCAGTCTCCAGTTTTATACAGAAGAGACAAAAATCAACCTTATAATAAATTATTAATAAAATAAAAATTATCAGAGGAAGGTAACTAATACCAGGTCTGAGAGATAAAAAGGGGAATTATTAATGATTGCATTCTTTGGAAAATACGTGCGCTATAAAAAGCTCCTCAAGGCTACAACACCAAGAGCGAAGAGAAAAGAAGGTGGTGGGAGGAAAAATGACCGTTTACCTCGTTTCTAAATTTGAAAGGAGTCCACTATCAGGAGAGTAATACAGCGGTCAGTGCAATCGGGCTCAGAAAGCTGGCATTCTTCCAACTGGAACTGTCATCTTCAAGATATAATAATGGTTTTCTGGCTTCCTACCTAATTTGAACTTGGCTCTGTTTTTTTTTTTTAATAGACTTTTTTAGAACGGTTTTGGATTTTTCAGAGACTTACAAAGACAGTACAAACCCAGTTTCCTCTATTAGCAGTGTCTTGCAATCATACGGTACATTTGTTAGAAGAGTGACCGATGTTGATACCGTCTTATAACGAGGTCCAAGGCTGGTTCAGAGTGCCTTCGTTCTCCTAGTCTTTTTCTGTCCCAGAGCCCATCCAGGACACTGCACTAGATTGGGTTGTCATGTCTTCCCAGGCTCCCCTTGGCAGACAGTGTCCTTACTTTTGAGGACCTTGCCAGTTTTGAGAGTACTGCTCCAGTGTTTCAGAGAATGTCCCTCGATCGGGATTTGTCTAATTTTTTTTCTCGTGACTAGACTGGGGTTATGAGCTTGGGGGAGGAGGACTAGACAGGTGAGGTGCCGTTTTCATCACATCACAGAAAAGGCTGCACCCTCGCACGACAATTTATCCCCGTTGAAGTTGACCTTGAACACCTGGCTGGAGGAGTGCGTGTCAGGTTTTGGGGGGCAGAATTTTCCACTGTCTTCTCTCTCTTTCTCTCTCCCTCCCTCTCTTTCTCTATCTCCCCCCTTCCAACACCGTCTTCTTTCGAAGGCAATCACTACGTCCAGCCCTGTAGTTAAAGAGTAGGAAGTGACTGGTCTCCCTTCTTGATGGCAGAACACCAACATAAATTTAAAATTCGTCAGCAAGGGTTTGTCTTTTCTCTCTTCTTTATTCAGTCATTACTTACATCATTGTGGACTCACGTATATTTTATTTTATACTTTGTGCTGTAACTTGGTACTACTATATTTATTTTCTTGCTCCAGTGGTTCCAGCTTTGGCCATTGGGAACCCTATCGTCTGGTTTCTGTGTCCCTTTGACACACTCCCATCAATGTAGAGGTTTTTTGGTTTGTTTAGTTATTTGTTTGGGGGTTTATTTTTTGTGTTTTAAGGTCTGCCTACTTTCTGGCACTACAAGATACTCCAGGCTGAACTTGCAAACAGTTATCCCTCGGTATCCATGGGATATTGGTTCCAGGACCTCCCCACACCCCTCCTTGGATGCCAAAATCTGTGGATGCTATAGGCCCTCCGTACAGCCGACTATACACTTAGAGGATTCAACTAATTGTGAATCTGCCGTTTATGGAATCTGTGAATGTCGATATGCAGGTCCAGCTATACTTCCTTCCAAGTCCTAGAATCAACCATTTCTCCAAAGAGCCCTGGTTCTTTTACTGGAGGATAATGTTAGAAACCAAGCTCTGAATGCTAGGTAAGCTCATTGCTACTGGGCTGACTTGGCTCCATTTTTATTTTATTTTATTTTTTTCTTTTTAGGGCTGCACCTGTGGCATATGGCAGTTCCCAGGCCAGGGACTGAATAGGAGCCACAGCTGCCAGCCTACACCACAGCCTCAGCAACGCCAGATCCAAACTGCATCTGCGACCCACACCACAGCTCATGACAACACTAGATCCTTAACCCACTGAGCGAGGCCAGGGTGAACCCACATCCTCAGGGATACTAGTCAGGTTCTTAACCTGCTGAACTACAATGGGAACTCCAGCTCCATCTTTAAGATCAGGTAAAAAAAATTTTTTTTAATATTTGCTGAACATTCACTGTGTTTGAAATTATACTGGACACCTAGCCATGATTAAGATACCCATGATTTTCCCTCATAAAGCTTTACATTTTGAGAGTAAGAGTTTATAAGGAAAAAACTAGGTTATTAGTTTATGAGAAGGGGGGTGAGTGCTCTTGAAGACTAAATCACAGGAAGGGAAGAGGAGGGAGGGAAACCGCAATTTTAAATGAAGCGATGGGGGAGCCCCGGCTCCGGCCCCCCGAAAGAGGTAGGGGAGTGACATCTGGAGCAGGAACACGGCAGAAGGAACTGGCGCAGAGGCCCTGAGATAAGGATACGCCCGGCGTGTGCACGGGACGGAAATGAGGCCCCTACGCCTGGATCCCGGGAGCACAGAGCAGCGCGCTAGCGGCCGGGATGGAGAGCTGGTGGCGATCCGAAAGGCCGCGAGCACGTGGGGAGGAGACGCCAGGCCCGCTGGGCAGCTCGGCCTCTGTGAAGGCTCTGGCTTCGCGCTAAGAAAACCCGGACGGGGTGGAGGGACAGGGAGTGGAGGGTTTGGATCGGCTTGGCTACGATCGTACGTGGAAGCTCTCGTTCGAAACATATTTTTAGGTTTTAACCTGCGCAAGGGTCACGAAAAGACGGTGTGACTCCGAGCCAAACCAGAGAAAGCAACCGGGGAGGGATTCTACGTTTTCCCCGTGTGGCCGTGGCGGCCAGCGGGAAGTTCATCCGGAGGACCCCCCGGGGCCCGGCTGGGAGCCCCCCGGCGTGCGGCGCCTCCCTGGTGCGGAACTCCGGAGCCTGTGTTCGGAGATCTGAGAAGGAGCGGGCCTGCAAAACGTCCCCCGGGCTCCTGCTGGGCGCTCAGGACCGAGGTTTCACCATGGGCCTCGTCATTAGAGTGTTTGGTAAACTCCTGTGCAGATTAAGAGTGGGTATTAGCGGGTAGGGGGCAAAACGCGCTGAGGGATGCTAAGGGGCTTCAGCGGGGAGCGCACAGCATGCTGCATCGCTCTGGAATTTATGTTCCCTTTCTCTCCCTTCTGCCTTCATTCTTTCCCTCTCGTTTCAAGAGCCCTCTTGTCTGGCACTAGGCGTCTCTAGGGTCAGCTAATCAACAGCGAGTGAGGGTTTTCGTCTGGGGCTCTTGATCTACACCAAAGTCTTCCAGAATTCCTAGAGTCAGTGTCTCCGTCCTTTGCACGCGCCTGCTTTCTCTCTGCCCCCCGGGGAATGCTCTTAGGCAGGGCTGGATGAAATCGCTCGTCCAAGAAAGCAGGTCAGACTCTTTCCACCACTTACCAGCCGGTGACCTGGGTTAAGGTTCTCAACCTCTCAGCCTCAAAGCTCTCAAGTTCTCCACTGGAAAAGGCGGTGGACGGAAAGCATCCACTTCAAAGGGGTTACTGTGAGATTTAAATGAACTAAAGAATGTCAAGAGCCCAGAACACGGCTTGGTTAAGTCCTAGGCTTTCGCTAAATTTGACTCGTCTTTCCCCGTTTCGCTCTAGTGTGAGGTCTGTGGTTAGAAAGGCCGTCTTGTTCATTTCTGTTTCGCCCTCAGAATCTAGCAGCGACCTGCACGAGAAGAGACTCAGAAGCGGTTTGTTGAATCAGTGGATTCATGAGGCTCCCGGTGTCGCCTCATACATGTCTCGGGGACGACACACGCCCACACGCCCTCGCAGGCTGGCTCCGGGCAGTCAGGGTGCACCCCGAGGCAGGTGTTGCTGACGGCTCCTAAAGCTTTGCCACAGCTGCATCACCAGTGGGAGCTCAGTCGGTGCTGCTGGCTCGGGGCCCGGACTCCACAGGAGGCGGACAGCTCTAAGGTCCGCAGGCTGCACCTGCCGTTGCTGCCTCGCTCCGCGTGGTGGGCCCCGCAAGACCGAATTCTCAGGTTGCCGTTGTCGTCAAGGGCATAGAGGTTTTGATCCAGGTTCACACTGGCCACGTTTCTGCCTCATCGTGTGCTTTTCGGCTTCTTAATGAAAGCGGAAATTGAATGTGCTTATTGTAAATGGAACAAAGTAGAAATGATGGATGAGCTGCCACTGGGAGAATCGCCACTCTGCAACCACTGGAACTTTCTCAGAGGGAATGTTCCAAGCGCTGCCTGTTAGCCTGTGAGATGTGGGTGCACAGAGCCTGCCCAGGGCCACCGGCAGCCGGGGTACAGAGTCCAGAGTCACACGCCTCACTGGATAGACTGTCTCCATGTTGGTAAGGGGACAAGGAAAGCCCCACTGAAAGCCGACTTCAAAGCACAACAAGACAGCCTCTGAGAAGGGACGGCGAGACTGCAGAGAAAAGGCCCTGATGGGTCCCACGAAGGCTTCTTGGTCCTGCAAGCAGTGCCCCAGCTTCGCTCAGCCTGGACAGAAATGATGCTGCCCGCCAAGCAACACACCCTCCCCATGATTCGTTCAGGATTAAATGGTGGCAGCCCCGCCTGGGACCTGGGGAAACGTTGCCTTCTCTGCCACCTTGGGCGTCTCTTTGAGTCAAACGTGCTTCTTGGGTAAGTTCTTGGGGTGGGGCAGGAATGTGTGTCTGAGAAGTCAAAGCAAAAGCGGGGGGGGGGGTCAGGTTGAAGATCAGGCATCATTACCAGCTGCAGTCTTTTCTCTGGGATGGTTCTGCGCTTAGAAGCAGAGCCAAGCCACCAGCTAAGGTGTGAAGCCTGGTCTCTTCTGCCTTGGTCGTGCTGACAATCAAGGGAACAGCTACAGGGAAAAAAAAATGCATCCAGAGAGACCAGAGGAAGGTGGGGTCGGGGTCATTTTGGCCAGCAGATTTCATGTTTTCTAGCCATTAGAATCACCTGGAGGCTTTTTCAATTTTTATTTATATTTATTCATTTTTATTTTTTAATTTTTTGCTTTTTAAGGCCAAACGCATGGCACATGGAAGTTCCCAGGCTAGGGTATGAATAGGAGCTGCAGCTGCCAGACTACATCACGGCCACAACCACACCAGATCCAAGGCACTTCTGTGACCTCTACCACAGCTCATAGCAAAACCGGATCCTTAACCCACTGAGCAGGACCAGGGATCAAACCCGCATCCTCATGGATACCAGTCGGGTTTGTAACGGCTGAGCCACAACAGGAACTGCACCTGGGGGCTTCTCAAGCCTCTGAAAGCCCGTGGTCATTTTCACGGCCAAGTAAATCAGGTCTCTTGGAGTGGGTCCAGGCATCAGCGTTTTTTAAAACCATCCAGGTGATTCCTGAGAGAAGCCAAGTGTGAAAACCAATTCTCAGGCCACCAGGGTCCAATGGAAAGGCAGAGGCTGGAAGAAGGCTCTGCGTGGCCTCACGAGCTCCAGGCCCCTGGAAGCTAGCCCACGAACACCCCTCATCCTAAAGCTTACACACATGGGTTGACACAGAGCCCATCTGGCCTGAAGGGCAGACTGTGCCTGGAGGTGATTTTCTAAGAGGACCGTTTTCACTGTGAGTGACCAAAAGATTACAGACATATCAGCTGACGTGCTTCTGTCTCAAGACAAAGGATTTTAGTAAGAATAGACTAGAGTTCATCTCTGCTCAGTTTACAAGGACAAAAAGCAACTGCTGCACCACCACCGGTGTGAGCCTCACATGGCAAAGGTTTGGTAAAGGCTGGGTTTAATTGTTGCTAAGAAGAACAGGAAATATTTATTTAGGACTAGCAGCAGCTGCTCCAGTGGTACAGCTGGGGATGGTGGAAGATATAATTAAGAAAATTGTGTGAGGGAGGTCTGGAAAGCCACCAGAAGGCACAGCAGCCTTGGTTGACGTTGTTTGCATCGGCTTTCGGTGTGTGGGCTCTGGAGCGTCAATAGGCACTTAGACAAAGAAAATACGCTGTCTAATTAGCAGCTGACTTGGGGCTGCAAGATCAAATACAGGTAGATTCCCATTATAGCCTTCATCACAGGTCCCCAGAATGGTTCTGGGGAGTGAAAATTGCATCATCCAGAGTACATGTCAGAAATCATCACTCATATCACCCTATTTTTTTTTTTTTTCTCGCCACTTTCCCTCACCTAGAATGCCCTTCTCGCAGAGAAGCGTTTGGGAAGGGAGTGGCAGGTGAGTTCACAGAACGTGCTGGAATCGCCAACAACAGAAGAGGTGAGACGTGTAAATAATGAGCAGAAGTTATGGCTCTGTTCGTTCTCTGGAAATGCACAATTTGAATTCTTTCCGCGTGATAAAAAAATGAAACACCACCACGCACACGTGCTCTGTGCCCTTCAACCAGTCGGTTTGGTCCTTTCATTTCTTTCTCCGCGGACGGCACCAGACCCTTCTTTCAGCCTGAGTGGCCAAGTGCCACTCAGCTGTCCAAACCCCGATGAAAGAAAAACAGTCCTCCTTTACGGCCTCATCCCGTATTAAGTGTATGTTCACTGCACATGTATTTCACTCTGTTTTGGATCATAGCGAGTTGTCTTACTCACCTCCCTCCCCAACCAGGTTATAACTAATAAAAGATCAGAGAATTTATTTCATCCATCCTTTACGGGATGGTGTTCAGAGTAGATGAAGACTAGATGTTTATGGCTTTGAATCGTGGCAGCCCACGTTCTCTCCAGAGACAAGATTCATCTGCCCGTAAATTTTCCTCTGTCCCTACTCTTTCAACAATGCTGGACTCAGAATGGCTTAAAAAAAAAAAGGTTACAATGTGCAGGTGCCCTTCTTTTCCCAGGATACTGGGATCTTAAAGGACCCCAGAGAAAACTGACCCAGTGCAGTTAAGTGGTTTGCCCGAGGAGTCACAGCAGGTTAGCTCGTACCAGATCCTCGACTAGAACCCATACTCGCTGGCCTCCAGCCTCTTCTAGATGTCTTTCATCCACTGTGGTAACATGACAGCCAGTCTGAGAAGCCGTTTGCAGGTGTCCTTTTGGTCAACAAATATTTGTCACTTGAGTTACAAAAGTTCAGAAAGAGTTCCTTCTCCACCCTAATTAAAATAGAGTCATCCGTGTCTCCGCGTGCAGCCTTCATTCCTCTCTCTGTTGCTCGTC
Source organism: Catagonus wagneri (assembly GCA_004024745.2). Taxonomy (NCBI): domain Eukaryota; kingdom Metazoa; phylum Chordata; class Mammalia; order Artiodactyla; family Tayassuidae; genus Catagonus; species Catagonus wagneri. Next base: position 11,959,904 of record PVHT020000061.1, read on the forward strand.
TACCATAAACCCTCTCAGATATTACCAGAGGTGGGAACCCTCCAATCCAACCACTAGCCGCAGGAAGGCAATCCAAACTTGAATTGACTGAGATCAAACGTAGCTTAAAATCCCATTCCTCAGCTGCCACAGCCACTCACAAATGGTCGACAGTTACATGAGGCGTGGCTGCCATACCGGACGGCACAGAGTCTTCGCACCAAGTTGCTACGAGAGAAACTCCCTCCAAGGAAGAAACCCTGCAACGCGCGATAGGAAGGATCCTCAGAATGGGAATAAACACAGCAACATCCATCTGCTCCAAGTCTGCATTTCTCCTGCCAGCTTTCTCCAAGAAGGCCACTGCGTGCACAGGCTTCTCGGAGGACTCCTAGAAACTTAAATTTGGGGTTCATAACATATCTTATTCAGTAAAGACCCCAAATGCACCACGAGAGACTTTAAGGAGTAACTAGCAAATGCTCAGAACTGTCCTTCAGTCCAGAAAACCATTATTCCTTGTCATCACCAAGCAGTCTGTCAGACCAAAAACAGGTGCTTCTGAAAGCCACTGTCACAGCTTTTTGGTCTAAAGCGTCTCCTGTTACAAAGCCTCACAGCCAGGAAAAAGTTATTCCTTGAAGCCAGTATTTTCCAGTTTCTCCTGTGAGCCACGGATGTGCTGTGTGCTTTATGCTTTATTGCTTTTAATGCTCTCACTCTTTGAGACAAGCACTGCTATCCATATTTCATAGGTAAAGAGAATGAGCTACAGATAAATGAAATCACCTGCTCATTTTAGGGATGGCCAACCATCCCAGTGGGCAAAGGAGTGCCAGGCTTTCCAGGATGTAAGAACTGTCAGTGTCAAAACCAGGAAAATCCTGAACAAATTGATAGTTGGTCACCCTTTCAGGTCACAAAACTCATAATCTAAAAAAAAAAAAAAAAATTCAAACTGACATCTTTCTAGATCCAGAATCAAAGTGTGAGTACACCTAGAAAAAATTCAGATGTTCCCCTATAAGAAAAATGTCCTGGGGAGTTCCAGTTGTGGCTCAGTGGTAACAAACCCGACTAGTATCCCTGAGGACGCAGGTTCAATCCCTGGCCTCCCTCAGTGGGTTAAAGAGTGGCCTTGTCATGAATTGTGGTGTAGGTCACAGATGCGGCTCAGATCTGGTATTGCTGTGGCTGTGCCACAGGCCTATAGTTGCAGCTCTGATCTGACCCCTACCCTGGGAATTTTCATATGCCGCCAAGTGTGTGGCCCTAAAAAGACCAAAAAAAAAAAAATGTCCCTGTCTTAGATCCCTCATAATCTCATCCTATTTTCTTCCTCTGTTCCCAGTTGTTGGGTTAGAAAGCGTTTTGACAATTTGGAGTCCATCTGATCAGATTTTTCTCTTTTGTTCATTCCCAGTTTTCTTCCTACATAAATTAAGCTTTGTGTTGACATTGCAGATAATACGACAATCCCACAGGGTTTCAAGAGCTTGTTTACTGGTTTGGCACCTTCTCCAACACAATCTAACATTTTTGATGTGTTCCCTTATAGGATCTGGATTGTCCTTTAAAAGATGCTGGTGAACCCATCTGAAAATTCATTTTCCTCCCTGATCTCTGCCTGCTCTGCGTACAGGAGAGAAATGCGGGGTTATACCCGTGCTGCTCAAAGTTCCACCCTCAACAGCATCCCCTGGAATCTGGTGCAAAAAGAAAATTTCTGGGCCCCACTTAGACCTGGAGATCAGAACGTCCATGAATGCAGACCACGGATCTGAGTTTTAACAGGCCTGTAAGCACATTAAAGTTTGAGAAGCACCAGGCTACACTAGATCAGTGATTCTCAAATGTTGCTGAAATTTAGAATCACCTGGGGAGCTTTTAAAACTGCCCATGCCCGCACCACACCCAGAACAATAAAATCAGACTTTCTGGGTTGGAAACCTAGAGATAAGCATCTCTTTTTTTTTTTAATTTTCCAGATTCCAATGTACCACCCAGGTTGAGAACCAAGGAAACTAAGGGGCATGGAAGCACCATCTTTTGTGATTTTGAGAGTCATTTCCTGTCTCTGCAAAGCAATGCAATGATACTCGGAGGAATTTCTAACATATTTTGTAAATATATCATCTTTTGGAATGAAAATGAACAAGGAAAATAATAGCTATACACACACACACACACACACACACACACATATTTACACTGAGGGTGGAAAAGAAATGTCTCTTTCAGGAATGGCTTATGGTAAACGCCCAAACACAAATTGTATGTTCATAACAAGTTTCAGTCCTTTCAACAAATGAATAAGCCAATCCTGCCGCAGGCAGGGTTGTGTTTTCTTCCTAGGTCAACTTAGATGGCAAGGATAAGTTGGCAAAGAAACGACTTGCAGACGTCTGTTTTCTATTACACTAATTATGGAAAGTGATGAGAGTCCATTTGCTGTTAACGTTTCTACTGCTCTGTGATTTGGGGCCAGATACTGAAGTTTACTTGATGGTGTGTGATTTTAAGCACAGCCAAAATGATCAGAGATAAAGGAAAAGTGTTGAAATGGGGCATTTTTGGAAGCACTGGGAGCATGGCTCTCCTTCTTGGCAGTTGGAGGTCATGGTGTGACCTTGACAGCCCAGGGCTGCACTTATAAGCCCAACCAGTTTGACAAGATTTTGATGAATTAGTAACTGGTCAATTAATTCATCCCTTTTTCGCCTGAAGTTAATTCTGATGAAAACAGATTTAATCAAATCTGTTCACCCAGTTGCCCAGATTTTTTATGCCTCTCCCCCACTGGAAGGATAATGTGTTTCTTATATAACCTGAGGGATGATGCAAAACTCACCAAAATTAAGTTCTCTCATGGGGGAGGTATGCACTATGGTGACACTGCAGATCTGTGATGGCCTTTGGATGGGAAATCCACATACATCTGGCAAACAACTGGAGTGATGAAACTGGTTGCCTCTTTAAAGACAAGAAGCAATGGAAACCATGCAAACCCCTGGCTGCTTTAGCAAATGGTTCTTCTAGTCTTAAAACAAAAATATAGTTGATAAAAATAGTGGGGTGAGGGCAAAAGGGAGTTAGACTAATCACGAAAGCATGCACAGTCTAGGTGTCTGTAATCACCTGGAGTAGAGAAAAGCCATGAGAATGAAGCAATAATGCTCAAAAGAGATAGAATACCATTCTCTCTGGGTTTAAAGACCACATGTCTCGGAGTAGCCAAAGCAGTACCACATCCTATGACTTCATGCTTCATAAATAAGAAAAGAACTAATAAAAATGGCCTGGAGTCGCTCTAAGACATAATGTTTCTTCTTTCACTCCTCCTTGCCAAGAAAAGCTATCAAATTTTAAAATAGTATGCACTAACCCCTCTTGAGGACCTCTACTCAGAATTTTCCCTACCATAGGATTCATGCCACTGCTAGAACATGAGAGAATTTTAGGGACATAGCATTTGAAAACATGAGTTCGAATTAGGATTTTGGGGTTAACATATAACACTACTATCTATAAATGAGATAAACAATAAGGACTTACTGTATAGCAGAGGGAATAATATTCAATATCTTATAATAATCTATAAAGGAGAAGAATCCAAAAAAGACTAGATATAGGGAGCTCCCTATATCTACTGTTGTGGCTCAGCAGTAACAACCCAACAGTATCCATGAGGATGTGGGTTCAATCCCCGGCCTCGCTCAGTGGGTTAAGGATCTGGCATTGCTGTGGCTGTGCGGTAGGCCGGCAGCTACAGCTCTGATTCGACCCCTAACCTGGGAATTTCCATATGCTGCAGGTTCGGCCCTAAAAAGAAAAAAAAAAGGATATAGAGACATATATGTATAACAGAATCACTTTGCTGGACACCTGCAAATAGTAAATGAACTACATATCGATTTCAAAAAATGAGCAGAACAAGCTCTGGGCAGGAACAGAGAAGCCTTCAGCTCACCTTCTTCTCTCACCTTCAATCTGTCCTGCATTGGCAGGGTCTCACATGCATGCCTGTGTACTTGGTGAGTCACAAATCCAGGCACTAAACGCGTCCTTCAAAACATCCCTTCTTACTCCCCTCTCACACTCAGGTGTGTGTCCGCCCTCAGGAGGACAAACACGGAGGAGGCTCAGAGTGAGCCGTGAACGTCCAGACAGCTGTGGTCTAGGGGGACGTGTCCCTTTGACCCTATGGACCAGCCTTCCCATGGGGTGAAACACGGTTAGAAGAGAACCAACACAGGCCTTCTAAAGCATGGCGGCCAGGGCAGGGGGCCGGTCACTTTCATCCAAGGACACACTGTAAAGCCTCTTCCACGTGTTCTTCCACGTGGTGCTGCAATATTTTGGAAGGGTCACAAACTCAAAAAAGCTGCAAGGGTCAGGAAGTAACATAAATGAGTGAAGGAGGCCAAAGGAGGTCCAAAGCAAGTGGTGGGGATATGGTTAGGTGGAAACTGCGAGCCCTTTCCAAAGGAAACAGCCTCCACCTGGGGGAGGCGGGTTTGGGTCCATGTTGCTGAATATTTCAAATTAAAAAAAAAAGCCAAAATCTTAGGCCATTCCTTGATCATTAAATGTTGGCAAGTTATTCCAATTTTGTTTTAAACACTCTGTGGGTACATCAAGCCACATCTGCCAGCAGTTTTTAGCTACCCATTTGCAACCTCGGAATAAAAGCCTTCTTCCCTAGGTTGTACTGAAATCTGTTTCCTCGGAAATCCATGCACCTGGAGTAACCAAGAATGACTGTCCCTCTTCCACATGACTTATTTTGAAGCCAGATTTCATTTCCCCCCAATATCTCCCTTTTATGAGACTTAGCTGAAACATCAGCTGCAGCTTCCGCACCCGAGCTTCTCTATCCCCCACTGTCCTAGCCCCCCCACCTCCGAAAGTCCTTCCTTCATCAGTTTCATGAGTAGGCAACACAATGAGTAAAATGCTTCAGCTCCGATTTTTTCTCCTCGTTAGTAACTATTTTTCTTAGGTTTGCATGCCAGGCTTGGAAAAAGGAAATGATGACTCAATCACCAGGCGGGTGATTTCAGTAAATGGATGGAAGGCTAACCCTGCTAACAGCATTCTTGATTAGTCGGAGAGTATAAAATGAGGTGTGTATTTGATCTACTGTCGGAGTAGCAGATGGAACACAGCAACCACGACACGGTGGAGCTAGGACTTAATGGATCATCCCAAAGTGCCTGGGACTGATTAGCCGCGCGGTACAGCTACATGCAGCTTTTAATTGATTGATTTGAGTTTGTGGTCAGAAAATGACTGTCGGCTCCAGCTTATCTATAATTATCAGTAATCAGAACCAGACTTCTCTCTCCTTAATCGGCCAGGGCTCCTCCAGGGTGCTTGACATTTCTGCTTTTCAGACTTTCTGTAACCACTGCCTAACAGCTTTCACTGCTAGAACACGATACCTGGTGGCCGTCAGGGGAAAAAGCCTCTGGGGGCACAAATAGAAAGGTAACAGGAAGACTGCTCATTCATTAGCGTAATAGTTTGAAGGTTTTGAGTTGAAGACAGTTTCAAATTAATAGGAGGTCTCTTATTCACCATTTAGCTCGACTATTGTGAGCAAAACCAAATAAAGGATTAAAACAAGAATTCCCGCAACTCCAGCCAACATCTCATTATTAACCTAAAAAAAAAAAAATGATCTTGATGTTAATTAGAGGCTGGTACTGTTTCTAGAGTCAGGGTGTCCCGGGTAAGTTACCGCTCCACCCACTGTCCCCAGACCACCCACATCAGAAACCCAGAAAGCATCCTCACGCCCCCCACACCCGCCATATCCAGTCAGCCAGGATGCAAGACTGAGCCCCCTCTTCAGAACGGCATGGCCTGGAGGCACACAGACCCGGGTTCACGTTCTGGTACCATCGCCTGTGAGCTGTGAGACCCTGAGCGAGTTTCTGCCCCTCCTCTTCCTCATTTCCCTCAACTCCAACAGAGACCCCAGGACGCAAGACGGTATTCTCACCGCAAGTGAGAGGCAATAATAATTAAGATGACAGTGTGTGTGTCATGCCCAGTATCGGACATGGATGTGCTTACTGGTATTTTTAAAATATGACTGTTGATGGCTATGCCCCCTCCCCACCAAGACAACCTAAGTCTCACCCCTACAAGAACAACGAAGAGGAGGTGGAGAAGGGAGAGGAGGAGGATGGAGGAGAAAGAGAAGACAAGAAAGAAGAGGAGGGGAAGGAGAGAGAAAGGAGGTGAGAGAGGAGGGGGCTGGGTGAGGGGAGGGGGGTTCCTACATCTGCGCAGCTAGAAAAGTTAGCATCTCTGAGGGGAAAAGTGAGACAAGCAAAGAAAAGGCCATGTTGCAATTAGAAGGGAGGAAAGGGTGAAAATAATTGACATTCCCAGGGCATCGACTATGCACAAGACACACCAGGCAGCTATTCAGTTTATCCCAATGAATTTAGTTGTTGATGGCTGGCACCAGTACTGCCAACTGACAGGATCCGACATGACGATACTCAGGAAAAGGGTAAAACAGGACAGCAGCGCTCAAGTAAAGCTGCGCATCAGAGCAAGGGGTCTGGAGGGCCAGGCCCGTGCTCCCCTTGCCCTCCCTTTGGAAGGCGTTACCAGGGCACGCCTCTTTCTTGATCAAGAACCACTGATCGATAGAGAATATGTGAGATATAGATATATATACACACACAAACATGTGCATATATACACTTACATATGTGTATTTATGTGTGTATATATACCACATCTTTTTATCGATCAGTCGTTCAATACGCAATGTAGATATATACTTAGCTTACATATATATGTATATATATGTGTGTGTATTTATACACACACACACACATTCTTAGCCATAAAAAAAGATGAAATCTGCCATTTGCAATACAGATATACCCCAAGGGTATTATGCTAAATGAAATAAGTCAGATGAAGAAGGAAAAATGCCCAATGATCTCACTCCTACGTGAACCATATTAAAAATAAACAAACCAAACCAAACCAAACCACAAACACACAGGTGCAGAGAGCAGAGTAGTAATTACCATAGGGAGAGGGTTTTGGGGGGCGGGGAGGTGAGAGATGGGTAAAGGGGATCAGAGAGAAACAGTCTTTGGTGCCAAACAGAGGTAGAAGTACAAGGTCGCACGCGTGAAACTTACATAATGTTATAAACCGTTATTACCTCAATAAAAATGTTTTGATGTTTATAGTAGTTGTATTCGTAAGAGCCAAGAGTCGCAGAAAAAAAAAAAGCACATCGACTGAGAAGCAAATAAAGAAACTGTGATGCATCCGCACCGTGGGAAGATGCACATCACTTAAGAGAGGACTGTGCTACTGACACGTGCAACAACGCAGTCATCCACGACCAGATAATTTATGCTGAGTGAAAGAAGTTCAGACACTAAAGGCTATAAATGCACGATTCTCAATTGATAAGGCGTTCTGAAAAAGGCAAAATTATAAACAAAGAAATAAGATCAGCGGTCGCCTAGAGGAGAGGATTGAGAGGTGGAATACTGACCAAAAGTCAGTCTTTTTTAAAAAGAATCACTAACGTGTCCATGGAACAACGAAGCCAACGTGCAGCCTCATCCTGAACTTCTCAGACCCTGCTGGTCTCAGAGGCATATTCCTGCCTTGCAACCAGCCCAGCCCCGGAGCCACTGGATTCAGGCGCGTTTCATCAGTCTTGCTGTCAACCACAAGACATACCCACCTCTCAGTTAGTCCTCAGACCCACGGTGACAAAGCAGCACTCTGGACCCATACATGCTGTGTCTTTGCTCCGTAGAGTCCCACTTCATCCCCTTGAAAGCCAGTGGGACTTCTGCACCCCACTCGGTTTTTCCCTCTGGATAATCCAGAAAAATTAAATCCTGCACATTCAAGGATGGGATGAAGGAAATTCTATAAGGTAAGAATTTTCACCGCTAAACTTAATCACGTCTTAATCGTGCTTTATTGGGCTTAGAGCCTCTGCCTCTTTTCTCTGCCTGGCCAAACATCTCCTTTGCTTATCATCGCTAGGTATGGAGAGCCTGGGGTGGGAGGGATAGAGAGAAGCAAACCATCCTGCCACACATATAAGGGAGATGAGACCCAGAAGTTAAACCTTGCCTAATCTCGGACCCTTAGGCAACATAATCTCTTAAAGCCTTTTCTCCATGAACTCTCCACCTCGAATCTAAATCAAACACATGCACTTCGTCTGACATCATGGCATATCCATCTCTGATCTCAAGACAATGGCCAGAGCCCTGACCAGCTCATACAACACCTTTGTGTGGATCAGAAAGACACCCTTCCTCTTCCTCTTAGCAGATACAGCCCCATCCAGGCTGGATCTCAGCCTCCAAGACGCCGTGGCCACGATGCCTAGTGCTGGTATCACCCGCCCCACTGCACGCGGTCCCTCCATATGGCTGGATAATTATGGCAGCTCCCAACACAAAGAAATGTCCACTTGAGCATCATGTCAGCATTTTAAACTTGAGATGTTAAACCTTGAGGGTATCATCCTCTTCATTAAACACTTTTGCCTTTTGTCTGTTCCCATCAGTGGCATTCTTGGACAACCTCTGCCCTCAGCTTTGGAACTGATTTTTATTCTAGTCGGCTCATGTTCACCTTCACATCCAGGTTGACACCAAATCTTCCCAATTCTCTTTTGAAAAATAGCTTAAGTATTTCCCTCCAGCTACAGCCCTCAGTCAGCCTGTGGATTTCACTCAGATTCCCGAAGCAGACTCCCAGTCTGTTTTATATTTTAGCCTCTTACACGTCCAGAGCTTCCAACGCAGCAACAAGAATCATATTTCTTGGCCACCATGTTTAATCATGTTAATCCCTTTCTCAGAATACTGCATCTGCTAAAAGTAAAATTAAAAATAAAGAATTCCCAGGCTTTCATTCCCTTTTCCTAGTTTTAACCCCACAAAAATCCCCTCGGCCGCGTGGTCCAGCAGCAGACTTGAGGTAGAGCTTAGGAAGCGGGATACAGAGCGTTCCCTTGGGATCACCAGCTGTGGAAGGGAGGCGGGGGTGGGGGGAACAAGGACTGAGCAAAAGGAATCCAGGTTGTGATACAGACCTACAGCCTTAGACCACCCCACAGGGAGCCCAGAGACCATCGGTTTATTCCACTCAGAGCTGAAATGGATGGGCCTTTACACCCCGACTTCCATCAGTCATTGTCCCCCACGGAAGGGAGGGGGTGACCTTAGGAAAGGCAGCTCTCTGCAGCTGAGACAGTCTCTGAAGGGGCTGAGAGCTGTAGGATCTCTGCTGAGGACAGCAGCCAGAGACACGTCCTTCCCAGGAGGGGGCTTGGGCACACAGCTCCAGGTCCATCACCACCTACTCTTGGTGCCGCTTGGATCCACGTCTTCAGATACATTCGGGAAGCAGTTTTTCCACCGTTCCAACCAAGCAACACTTCTTGGGAAAGCTAAGATGAAAGTCATTGGGATGAACCACAGCTCCTGTCCCTGGTCTTGCTGTAACTGATCCCCGTCATCTCTCTTCTCCATTGTCCCATCCTGGTCCTCTTCATCCTGGGCAGCATCTTGGCTGGTGTGAGGCTACTCTGGTGGCATGCACTAGGTCCTCATCTCTGAGGGATCTGGGCCCCTGGTCCCCATGCCCTTATCAGGTGAGTTTGCTGCACCTGGCCACTTACCGTCACAACAGGGCAAGTACAACAGACGCCCAGGTGGACTCACGTGGATGTCACACCCTTCTTTCCTGCAACTCTGCCTCCAAGCCTGATCAGAGCCAGTGACCCTGCCAAGACGGTGGCTCCACTTCTTGCCTGTTGGTCCTTGAAAACAAGAAACCCAGAGTATCCAGACAGGGGCTATAGAAATGAGACTCCTGCTGTGCCCCCCGGCAGAAATGTCGCACCCCTCAACCTCCAGAACCCGGAGATGGGAGGATGGAGAGCACAACTCAAGAGTTTCCTTCTCTACTGAGACGCTGACGGGGGTGCCCTGACCACAGTTTGTTCTTTGTCGCTCTGCCTCTGGGCGCGTCCGTGTGATGCTTCTCCGTTACAGCCACTCTGCCACACCCTCCAGTCCCAGAACGTTCCTCCCTTCCGAGGAAAACTGGCTAAAATGGTAACAGGCCCATGGTTCCTATTAGAGACGGTGTTTTCAAAAAGAATCTGAAAAAGTGTGCATGTGTGTACATGCACAACCGAATTGCTTTGCTGCACAGCAGAAATTCTCACAACACTGAAAGTCAACTATATACTTCAATACAACTTTAAAAAATTAAAAATCTTTACAAAACATTAAAAAAAAAGCTTCCCTTTAAAACATTCGTGCAGCAAGAATAACAAATGAAAGCATGTGGCATTGAAATCTCAGCACAGCAGCTGGCAATTTGTCATTCTTCCTGGAGGACTTTTCAGAGCAATAGAGCAGTTGATAGCGCTCTGTTATTCCCACCCTAATGAGAGCAAAGGGTTGTGGTTTGAGCGGTGACCTTTTCAGGGACCACTGCAGAAAAAAAAAAAAAATAGAACATTCTTTACTCTGATTTCTTCAACGATATTAAATGTGAGTCAATTCACGCGCTCTGGCAGCCCTTCTCATAGCTGCTTCTCCCCGCTTGATATTCTCAACTCTGTCGCCTCTGGACGCTCTCACAAATGCTCCCTCTCCATTTCTGCCCATTTGGCTTTTATTTCTCCATCCTTCTCTGTTTCCTCTACTGCATTACTGAGTCGCTCCTCTTCCCTCGCCAGTTAACCCCTTTCTCTCATCTTCCTGTCACTCCTTCCCCATCTCCTGGCCCACATTCTGATGGGTCATCACCGGGCGCAGAAAGTCGCCTTTGAGACCCGAACCATCATCAGAGGGTAGAGGGGGAAAGGAATGAGGAGGTGGGGAAAATCCGTCTGCCAAGTAAAGACTCTTCTTTGAAGAACTGGATGTTTGCGAGAGGGAACAAAACTGCTCTGCTGGCCAAGGAGTCAATACAAAGTCACTCCAACTATCTTTCAGTGAATGGCCACATTTAGCTCAAAATATGGAGTGAGAATTCAACCTGACAAACAAGCAGCTGCTTCCTTCCTTAAGAGACGCTTTGGGGGTTCTAGACTCTCCACCCTTAAGCAGATCACCGCCATTCCCTTCCAGCCAGCCAGCCACTCGTATCATTCAACTGGAAATCCCTGGTGGCCCAGCAATGGTAAGTGATCAGATTCTGGATACACACACACACACACACACACACACACACACACACACACACACACACGGTAGAAACAAACAGTATTTAGTAGACAGATTTTTATTTAGATAGTTTGAATACGTGATATGAGATGAAGACAGGAATCAGAAACGGCTCCAAGAGTTTTGGCCTGAGCTTCTGGGAGGAGGCGTTGGCCGTGTGGAAACCTGCAGACAGCACAGAGTGGAGGGGAGAGAGGAGCTCAGTTCGGGATACACCATGTCTGAGATGCCCACGGGACATCTAGGTAGAGAGTTGAATTTGGGGTCAGGGCAGAAAATTCTGAGCTGATCCTTTCAGCCTGACTTGAACGCCACCATTTTTTTTTTTCACTCTAAACCCTCCAATTACTTCCCCAGATATAAACCAGGGAGCTGCCAGCATTGGGATGTTTTTAAAGCCATGACAAAAAATGAGATCACCAAGGGAGTGAGGGCACCTAAAAATAGAGGTGAGATGAGAGGATGGGGCCGAAGGTGACTCCAGCATAATCCCTAGCCAGCCCTGCTTAGAGGAAACTGAAAATATCCCCAGAGAGAGAATCAGGGCCACCTGGACTTGGAGGGCTCGAAACACACTTGGAGACCTGAGAAAACCTGGGGGCCGCCTTCAGGGTTTGTGTCCGTGTGGCCGGAGTTCTGCAAGGCCGTGGGCGTTGTCTGCCGTCCTAGCTGAGGGTCGGGGGCTGGAGAAAACCACAGAGAGAAGCTGGTAAATCAAGAGACAGGCTCACAAGGGCCAACAGAAACATCCAAGTCAAAGGTCATTACTGCTTCCTTCCACAGACCCTCAGTTTTTTGCTCTGAAATTGGTATAAAGTCTGACTGGTTACAGAGATGTAGCTTCCTCAGAAATTCAGAAGAAACTAATCTTCACACTGCATGTAACCCTCTTACTCTGTATATAATATTGAGTGTGAGGCCCTTCTTAAGTTATCTTTTTTTTTTTTTTTTGTCTTTTTAAGGATGCACCTGAGGCATATGGAGGGTCCCAGGCTAGGGGTCAAATCAGAGCTGTAGCTGCCAGCCTACACCACAGCCACAGCAATGACGGATCCTCAATCCACTGAGCGAGGCCAGGGATCGAACCTGCATCCTCATGGATACTAGTCAGATTTGTTTCCACTGAGCCACGACAGGAACTCCACAATGATTTTTTTTAATATGAATATAAAGAGGATAGAAATGGAACACACACTCACATGAAATAAAAACCTGGCTCATTGAAAATAAATCAGCAAAACTGACAAAAAGAACCTTTTCTTTATCAAGACGGAAAAAAAAAAACGAGGTATAAATCACCATAACAAGAAGAAAAGAAGGTATCACTATAGACTGAAGACATCTAAAAGATAAGAAGGGAATTCTTCCAAAAACTCCACACATGTAAACTTGACAATTAGTAAATGGACCAATTTCTCAGGAAACACAAATTACTACAACTCACCTGATATAATATTAGATAATTTAAAGAGTCCTATGACTAGTTAAATTTTTTTTTTTTTGGCTTTTGCCTTTTATCTAGAGCCACACCCGCGGCATATGGAGGTTCCCAGGCTAGGGGTCTAACAGGAGCTGTAGCTGCCGGCCTTCGCCACAGCCACAGCAACGCGGGATCCGAGCCGCGTCTGCAGCCTACATACACCACAGCTCATGGCAATGCCGGATCCTTAACCCACTGAGCAAGGCCAGGGATCGAACCTGCAACCTTATGGTTCTTAGTCAGATTCGTTAACCACTGAGCCATGAAGGGAACTCCATGACTAGTTAAATTTTTAATGTGAAAACTCCTCCCCGCCACCACCAAAAACCATCTCCGGGCTCAGTGCAATTAGCTGGAGAATTCTACCAAATAGTTAGGTATAAATCTTAAAAAAAAAAAATGCACAGAGCTTATATACTGAAAACTACAAATACGAATGAAAGACTTCAAAGAAGACCTAAATAAATGAAGAGACTACTGTCTTCATATATAATAACCACGTAATCATAATAAAATAATAAAGCCCATTTTCCCAAAATCGATACACAGATATACAGCTCCTATAAAAACCCCAGCAAGATTTGTTGTAGATGTAGATAAAACTATTCTAGCTATAGATAAGACTATTCTAAAATTTATAGGAAAAGGCAAAGGAACTAGAATCGCCAGAAACAGATTTGAAAAGGAATAAAGTGGAAAGAATGAGTCTATCCAATTTCAAGCTGACCATACAGCTCCAGAAATCAAGATGTTGTGGCTGAGCAGAGGGACAGGGACCTAAATCAGTGGAACAGGCTGCAGAACCCAGAACAGACTGACTCAAATACACCCAACTGACTCTTGACTGAAGTGCAAAAACAGAGCAATGAAGCAGGCTAGAGCTGACTCTTCAAGAGGCCATCTGACTTTTTGCTGCAGAAAATAAAACCATGAACGCAGACTTTTTTAAAGGTGACCGTGTTGTTTATAGAGCTCACATCGCAGGAAGGAAGGAGGGCTGCTTACAAGCCAGAGGCCAGGGATTACAGTTCTTTAATTCACGAAAATTACAGGTTTGCTTTCCTTCAAGAGTTCAAATTAAGATCCTTCCAAGAATTTGTGCGGTTGGTCAGGAGGTTCTTCCTGTCCAGTGTGGAGGGGAGAGCTCCTGACACCCAGCAGGGGTGGAGGTGGGCCACGGGGTCCTCCCAAGAGAGGAGACCTTAGGATGGCTGTTTCCAAAGAGGGACCGGGAGCACACGCGAGAGAGAGCTCGGACTGTTGGTCCAAAAGTCACAAAGACTCTGTAAAAGGGGCACCCCGTTTGGCAAGTGATGTAAGACATTAAGAATCTCTGTTTCTACGGAGCCCAAGGCCCCACCCATCCCAGCAATGAGGTCCTGCCGTGCAGCTCAGGGGACTATAGCCAGTCTCTAGGGACAGGACAGATGGAAGGTGATACAGGAAAAAGAACGTATACATGCATCTATATACAGGATGGATCACTGCACCGCACAGCAGGAACTGACACAACACTGTGAATCGACTATAATCTATTTTTTTAAAGAGAATCTCTTTGTTGCTGTACGGCAGAAATTGCCAGAACAATGTAAATCAACCACGATAGAAAAAAAAAACTAAAACTTTAAAAAAATAAAATAAAATTGAAAAAAAAAAGAATCTCTTTGTTGAAACTTCACCTTTCTTGGTAACTGCAGGCAAGTAGCACTATCTTATTATGGACGAGCCAATTACCTCATTTCTTGGTGGGTCTGAGGCTATCAACCCACACGTTCTGGTCAAAAACATTCTCAGAAACCAAATTTTCTTTTCTCTTTCTCTCTCTTTTTTTTTTTTTTTTTTAACAAGGAAAGGCCAGAAAGGAACATTACAACATGTTCAACCCGGCTGCCTTTAAATGCCAAAATTATGGATATATTTCCACTAACTTTCTATATTCCCAAATATTGTTTTATAAGTATTACTTTTGCAATGGAAAAAAATAGTAAACATGTCATTATGGTCTGCATTTATTGGTAACGAAAAAACACTTCAGGGACAACAAATTCTTCTGTTGTACTCTTCCACTCTATAAATTTCTGTAACTTTTGCAAGAAAATTGCTGCATATTCTCATCTTTTCTATTAATAAACAGAAAGTGCCTTCCTATACCACAAACGATTTTATCCCTCTTGCTTCCTTTTTCCACTGCATGAGTCCAGTACGTCAATTTCCCTCCTACACACCGCAAGCCACAGACCACGCACGGCCACCTGGGCAAAGTGGAAGCGTCCCCTCAGATTATTGTCCACAGGCAAGCAATTCATGCGACCTCATCCCAGGCTAGGTTGGTAGCTAAGATGCTCAGGGTGTTATGATGGGAGGTGTCTTCGCTCAGGAGGAGATACCAATTATCACAGATAAATTCAGAAAATTGATTCAAGAAACGCCCCCTCATAGGCTTATCTTTGCAACTGGTGGCAATTTAAGACGGTGCATGATCACCACGCCAAGGCACCGAACGCTAAAGGCCTGATTTTCAGCCCTTCGCAAGACAGTTTTTTCCACGATTTCTTTACACCTTCTTCAAGATTAATGAGCTTAAACAAACGCCAATGTGCTGCCGTGCCAGAAAGCAGGCAGATGTGTTCAGGAGTGGGAGTGAGGTTTGGGTTTGAAGATATTTTTGTCCTTCCCTTCTCGGTAGATCACAATGGAAAAATTACAGTGCAAACCACAGCTGGATTATGGCTTTAGACATCATGTGGAGTGGTCACGAGCCATCTCCAGGCTTGTTACAACTATCTCATTTCTTTTAAATCACTCTCAAGAAACATCTTTTACACTTTTCTGGCAAGCCTTCTACTTACGAGCCCGGTGAAGACAAAGTAGTTGGGAACCTGGAGTCAGGCATGCCTTCTGATCTGGGTAATTTTTCTCACATTAACAATGCCAGTGCCACATTACTGAACGCAGAATATTCACTCACTAGTGCATTCTGCTCTCAACTGCATTCAAAAAGGACTGTAAGAGGGGGGTCTGTGTGACGGGGTCTTTTTGAAGTGTATTCCATCTTATCCCTGACTCTTCAAAATGACAAGTTGAGTCAATTTTGTTTGTTCGTTTGTTTTGCTTTCTAGGGCCGCAAGTGTGGCTTATGGAAGTTCCCAGGCTAGGGGTCGAATCGGAGCTGCTGCTGCCGGCCTGCACCACAGCCACAGGAACCCAGGATCTGAGCCACATTTGCAACCTATGCCACAGCTCACGGCAACGCCACATCCTTAACCCACTGAGCAAGGCCAGGGATCGAACCTGAGTCCTCAGTGTTACCAGTCGGGTTTGTTACCGCCGAGCCACAACAGGACCTCCTGAAGTCAATTTACAGCGAATCCTGAAATCAAACGGAAAGCAGAGGAGACGTACTATGGAGGAAGGAGAAGGAAACGGATACTTATTGAATGTCTACCGTGTACCAACCACGTGACATGAATTAATTAGACCCTTGCTGCTCACGGTCGGCCTTCAAATCAGCAGCGACATCGTCATCTGGGGGCTTGTCAGAAGTCCAGAATCTCAGAAGCCGCTCAGACTGGCACTGCACTGCTTCACCAGAATCATGGATATACATGGTATTGAGTCTATTTCATTTTCAGAGGTAAAGGATCAGAAAGGTTAAGAACTTAACATACAAGTCATAACATAGTAATGAGTAAAGCTGGGTCTGGGCCTATTTATTTATTTATTATTTGCTTTCTTTAGGGCTGTACCAGTGGCACATGGAAGTTCCCAGGCTAGGGGTTGGTTCAGAACTGTAGCTGCCGGCCTGCACCATAGCCACAGCCACTCAGGATCTGAGCCACATCTATGACCTACATCACAGCTCACAGCAACGCCAGATCCTTAACCCACTGAGCGAGTCCAGGGATCGAACACACAACCTCGTGGTGCTTAAGATTGGTTTCCACTGCGCCACAATGGGAACTCCTGAGCCCATTTTCAAAACATCATATTTCCATTCCCTGAGGCCAAATCTAAAACAGCCTAAAGCTGTTAAGACCTAGGTTTCAGTCCAAACTCCACCATGAATATCTTCCAGGCCCACAGACCCCTTAACCTGTCTGGCCCTCACCATTTCTGTCCTGCTTGTGTCATGGAATTGCTACAAATGAAATTAACATATGTAAAAATCCTTGGTAAAGCATTTAGCGCTGGCCAGAACCACCCTGGGAGCAGAACCTCATCAGCGGCCTTTTCACACTTAGTTTCTGCCCAGGCGGAATGACCAAGGACAGGCCCTTGGAGGCCAAGACCTTGAACTTCCACAGCACACAGAGAGAGATCGGACTGCCTGTGTTCTGACACTGGCTAGGTCAGCACTGGCCTATCACCCACCTCGAGGGTATAAAAGTGAGAAAGGAATAAACACCCTAAAACGTGTTTTTATGGTGCACGGGGCAGAGGAAAACCATCTGCCCTGCATCTCAATCCTCTAGAAAGGAGCGCTAAGAGGGCCACACAGAGAGCTTGCCACTTGTCCCCTGAGAGCAGCAACTTCATCCGGTAAGATAAATCTACCGTAAACCCCCCTCACCCTCAAGACTGTCCAAACCAGAGCAATACTCTGTTTTAGCATCGCCACATTGGCTGGAAAACCAGACAGCAAATTTCAGCTGTGGGTCTTGGGGCTGAAAGTGACTCGTGGGCTTTTTATTATTTAAAAGTGTCTGAAAAGTTCTCTGGAGGCTGGTCGAGATTTCAACCCAAGAGAAGGGAGAAACTCACCCAGAAAAAGAATAATAATACAGTTGGCTGCTTGCGACACTCTAGTTCCTGTTATTATTATCATGGTTATTATCATGATGATTATAAACAACCATGACATCAATAGAAATTGTGTTTCCGAAGCAAAAATCTGGCTTTACAGGTGAGGTCACAGGAAAGAGATGGAGCAGGCAGGTGGTCTTTCCCAAATTACCTGTTCTGATCCGAAATCCAGAACCCTAAAGGACCTTATGGTCCAGACTCTTCTAGCTGTCAACCATGCATTGGTAGGTGGCACTTCCTACCACAAAGGCAGCCTAACTCCATTTTTCTGTGGGGAACCGCAGAGGTTTAGATGAGTAAGAAAGGATTCCGGCCCCCAGAGAAATACTACCGAGCAGACGGGAATGATGGGAAAAGAGCATCCTGTGCGCCCGCACAGGAGCACCTGCTGAAGATCAAGCTGTCGGCCGGTTTACTGGTTAAGATGGGGAAGGCTGGATGGAGCAGAAGTTCAGGCAGGACCCAGAACACTGGGCAGGATCTGGGGACCCGAAAAGAGGCACAAGGTCCCAGGTTTGAGACAAAATCTATTTGCAGACCTCTGTTGGTTACTTACCGCTTGTAAACTCTCCGTCCTATCCCCGCCCCTGCCCCAAATATCCTGCTCCACTCATTTGACTCACTGACTTGTTTTCTTATTAATTTGTTTATTCATTCAATGGATACCAACCGCCTCTTGGGTTACTCTAATGATGCCGGTGTTGTGCGAACAAAACAGGATTTTACCAGGTGAAAAGCAGGGTGGAGGGCAGGCATTATAGGCAAGGGGGGTTCAGGGTTTTGGATTTAAGTTAAGAACAGGTAATTTGGGGAACAACTGCTTTTCTTTTCGACTTGAGACAAAATCACACATGGATAGCTAGCTGGGAAACCAAGAGATCAATAGCCGTGTTGGAAAAAATAAACTGAAAAGATGCAAATTGCCTAACTTGTTCAATTACCATGTGTATCAAGATGACTTTGAATTCATATCTCCATCCCAAATCTTTATAGGAAGCTCAGTACCTATGGATATTATCTTTGTCTATCCTGATTTCATCTCCCTCCCCCATTCCTGCTGCTCTCCTGACCATTCAAATGCCAAAGAGGAGAATTTTAAAAATTGTCACATAGTCACCGTCTAAAAAATCCTTCACTGCCTCCCACAGGCTTTAGATAAAGTCTAGGCTCCTTAGTTGGCTTCCAGGTTCTCTTGTGATGCAGCGCCTGCTTCCTTTCAAACTCATCTTTCGCCGGCTCCCAGCCCACACCTTACATCCAGCCAGACGGAACTGCTCAGAATTAGAGTCGTTGTATTCTCTGTGCTGCAGAGCTTTCCAAGCCTGGTGAAGGTAAGAATTACCCAGAATGCTTGTTAACGGGCAAGTTTCCAAGTCCTACTTTTCAATCAAGCACTTCAGAATTTCCAGGGAGAGAATCTGGGAATCTGTGATTTGACCAAAACCTTCAAGTGAAAAGCATCATCTGACAACTCGAGGACAAGCTCCACGAGGGCAAGGACTCCCTCTGCCTTTTTCACAGTGTGACATCCAGAACCCGGGACCAGCATCTTCCCCTCGCCGACAGAGCCACCTGCCACTCTACTTTGCACCTGGTTAAATGCGATTTTGTTCACACCACACCAGCAGCACTGGAGTAACTAAACAGGCAGTTGATACACATTGAATGAATAAAGAAATTAATAAGAAAACAAGTCAGTGAATCAAATGAGTAGAGCAAGACATTTGGGGAGGGGGAGGGGACTGAGAAATCACAAGTGGGAGGCGACACATAGATGTCACCCCCACTGGGGACAGCATCTGGGAGGCCTGAGTGTAGTGATCTTGGGTCAGAAGCAATAAATGCAGGCCCTGGAGTACAAGCTATCAGATAAGCGTCCGGTCACTCAAAGGATTAAGGTCCCAAGACAGAAATCTTGACGACGACGGGGAGAGCAATGAGGTCCTGCTGAACGCTACAGGGAGCTGCCTCTGCTCTATCCAGTCTCTGGGAGAGAATATTACGGAAGGTGATATAGGAATGGGAATGTGTGTACGTGCATGACCGGGCCACTTTGCTGTAGGGCAGAAACTGGCACGGCATTGTAAATGAACTATACTTTAATTAAAAATAAATTAAAAAAAGAGTAATGGGGATGAGCAGGGAGATGTGTCCACTAGAGTATTGACTGGAAGGCAGAAACTCGGTTCTACCGAGACCGAGAAAGAAGACAGGAACCCAATAACTGGGGAACTTACCGCTAAAATTTTATTTGGACCTGCCGTATAGCACAGGGAACGATGGCCAATCACTTGTGATAGACGAGGACAGAAGACAAGACGAGAAAAAGAATGTATGTATGTATAACCGGGTCACTTTGCTGTATAGCAGAAATTGACAGAACGTTGTAAATCAACTATAATGAAAAGTATTTTAAAAAATAAAAAGTAGAAAAATAAAATTTGAGTTGGACTAACCATGGGACATTCCTTTTTTTTTATCTTTTTGCCTTTTTCTAGGGCCACACCCGTGGCATATGGAGGTTCCCAGGCTAGGGGCCTAACAGGAGCTGTAGCTGCCGGCCTTCGCCACAGCCACAGCAACGCGGGATCCGAGCCGCGTCTGCAACCTACACCACAGCTCACGGCAACGCCGGATCCTTAACCCACTGAGCGAGGCCAGGGTTCGAACCTGCAACCTCATGGTTCCTAGTCAGATTCGTTAACCACTGAGCCACGGCGGGAACTCCCAACCATGGGACATTCTTAATAATCTTCGAAGTCAGGACGGGCTGGTCTGGCACATAGCTGCGTACACAGGAGAGCGTCACAACCCAGCTCTGAAAATCAGGAGGTGACAGAGTCTAAGAGCCTGCACCTCCTTCTGTCTGTGGCTCACCTCCCTTCCCAGGTGCAAAAGAGGTCATTAAAATTAATGAGCTTTTTTCTGCCTCCTTATCAACGAAGAACGTACTTTTGTAGAATTATAAGTTATTCAAGGACATAGCAGGGCTGACTTAATTATACCTGGGAGTATGTGAGGACAGAGAGATTTTTAAATGTCCAGGAAAATTTGAAAGCTGGACAAATAGAGAAATAAGAAAAAAAAAAATCAAGAAAACCTCAGACTGTGCTCTTTTGACATCAGACCCACCTGGTAAAGCGGGGACTGTTTATTAGTTTTCCACAGCCACATTTATTTATGTCATAAAAATTCATCCATAAAGCCTTCAGTAGTGGCAAGAAGAAAGCCAGGTGTAGCTGAGGTTTTGTGAAGCTCTCAGACTCTCCCTTGTCCTTCCCAGATGTAAGGGGAGAAGCTCAGCGGCTCAGAAAGACAGAAAACTATGAAACTCACAAGACGTAACCACTTTTCCATTCACGCTTGAGCCACGTGCACTTGAGCAGAAATATGACCCACGTGATCCTGATTCATTTACGCTTCAGTCATCAAAATATTGTTTTCCAGGAGCAACTTAGTGCCCACAAAGATTTCTTGGAATCTTTTCAGAAAGACTTTTAATGCGTTTTCCTCATTAAAAAAGGAAGATGCAATTGCCAACTATCAAGTGACTCAGTCTTGAAGAAAGAGCTGAGATTCCCTTCAAATGTTCAAAGCCATTAATTCTGGTGGATTTTCATGACATCGCACTAGGTTTCCGAGTCTCACAAAGAAAGGACATGTCTTGCCTAGGTGGGTGGGTTGCTTTTTTGCAGGTGTTACTGGAAGCTGAACTCAGCCAGCAGGTAGGGTTCCTCGCCATTATCCACTGGCCCTGAGTTAATAGTACAATGAGTTATAAAGAAAAATTGAAGTGTGGTCTTTGAGTAAAAGAAAAAAATCTATATAGAGATATTTAAATGCACAGCAAAGGGTAGCATTCTTGATAAGTCACAGTTTGAGAGGAACCTCAGCAAAAACTAAAGTGGTTCCAAAGCAGAGGACTCTAGATGAGAAAGAATCCAAGTAACCTGACAGGACAGAAGTTGGGACGATTCAGCCTGAAGATGAGAAAACTTTGTGGGGGATAAGACCACTCCTCAAATAAAGTAGATAAATAACCACTAACACACTTCATAGGCAGGATCACACCGGTGGACTAGCTGATCCTCAGAACTCTTCTAGATCTGAGATTCTGCTTTTCATCCCACCAAGACCTAGCCAGCCCTTTTCCTTCAGAGTAACTCAGCTGGTTTAGAAATTTAGAAATACTAATGCCTGGTTTGGAGAGCCCCTGTATAAACTTTCAGCCTCAGCAACGGCACCAGCTCTCGCATCAACTTTCTGACCTGTTTTTGGTTTTCTCAGGCTCTTCTAAAGAGAGATGTCCAACCATAAGGAAGTCATCTGCCCCTAGATTAAAGACAAAATGACATCAATGCCCGAACTTGAACTATTTCACCAATTTGTAACCTGCAGCATTTTACATAGGCACAGTCCCCCAAGTCTTTTTAAAACCTCTGGTGGAGTTCCCATTGCAGCTCATCGTGCTAAGAACCTGACATAGTGTCCGTGAGGATGTGGGTTCGAGCCCTGGCCTTGCTCAGTGGGGTAAGGATCTGCCGTTGCTGTGGCTGTGGCATAGGCCTCAGCTGCAGCTCCAATACCACCCCAGCCCAGGAACTTCCACATGCCTCAGGTGTGGCAGTAGAAAGAAAAATAAAAATAAAAATCTAAGAACCAATCCCTTCTCTCCTATGGGAATTTTTCATTATTGTCTTGAGCAGCAAGAAGAGGCAAATGTGTTTGATGATCGAAGAGACAACAGTCACAATTTCTTAGAAATTTAAGGAAATAGGAAAATAAATTCTTTCTAGGTAACTACTTTATAGGTTGAGCATGTGGCCACTTTCTTTTTCCACATTCCCATTAAGAGCTGTGGTCTAAAGAGTTCCCGAATACAAGACTGGGCATGTAGAGGACAAACTAAGAGAGTGCCTGGTGGCAAGAACTCACTGTGTGTTCCATCCAAAGTCTTCCATTTAGGAAAACGAAGACAAGAAAGTCAACTAACTTTACAAGAGCAAAGGGGAAAAAAAAGTCAATTTTCCTCTTCAGTCGACCACTGTGAGAATTCAAAAAGACTCCACTTCCAAGAAAACTATTAATTTTTACAGCATCAGCATGCTTTTATTTTTTTTTCTTCGAACTGTATTTTTATGATACTGTGTTCAGTGTTGGGAACATTTTATACCTAGGAGGAGAGTCTGAGCTTTTCAAAGCGGAGGAAGAGTATCGTATTTAAACCATATTGATCTATTAAAAAACAAAACAAAACACTGTGGTTAAGACTACAGAACAGCACATTTTAAAGTCTTTTAAAGAGACCTGAGTAAGATGTTTCCTTAAGTGCTGTGACCTGCCCTGTCTCCCCTCGCCTTCCCTTCCACCGCGCTCTCATGATCCAAGAGCCGTGCTGTCACTGAAGTTCGATGGCTGGCGTCACACGCACCACCCACGTATCAGCAGGGACTCCTCCTGCCCCAGCACAAATTAATCTGCAGCCTCCCACCCCGTTGTGGCAAGAGAAGAGCAGTCAGCATGACTGAAGGGATGAGAAAGAGTTCCCCCAAGGAAAGGTTAAAGGAACCAGACAGAGGTGTTTTACCTCTAGAAGTGAGGCCGTGCCCTGAGCACAGTCCCGCCATCCGTGGAAATTTCTCTTCTGAAAGCAATAAGTGATTAGATTAAATAAATAGGCTCCGTGTCCGCAGAGAACCCACAAAAGGAAATAAACTTAGGGTCTAGCCGGAGCGCTTGCCATTGGATAAAAGAAGGTGTTTTCAAGGTTTGGGTGAAAAAGCACTGACATGAGCTCTCTAGGAGGTCACAGAGCGTCCCTCCCCGCAGAGCTCCCGCGAGGCAAGAGCTGGTCCCCCGTCTTGGGTGGCTGAATCAAAGCACACCTGTGGCTCAAGTGGAGAACCGGGACCTTGTGGCTCAGGGTCTGAGATGAATCTGTCCTGTTATCAAGGCCTGTGGGAAAGTACTCCTCGAACTTGTTTTGGGACTGTGCAGTCTTCGCTGTCAGGGAGTTTCTCTTCATAGGCTCAAAGCCTGTAAGTTAAGTTCAGAACATTCTCCAGACACGTGAGGGTACACAACACACCCTCGCGTGGTCCTTGAGCTCCTTGCCAATGAGGTACCCACTTGTAGCCTGGTACAGTGGTGTTCTCTCTAGTTCATTCTCTAATGTGCCGCCTTATGGGGCAAACTCTTCCAGGAGCGCCCACGTGGCTCCTCTGACAGTGGATAAAAGAAGCGTGTGTGCTCTTGGGTGATCTCAGAAGGTGTCAGCATCAAATTCAACTGAACTCGTTAAGTCCCTTTTCAGTGACTCCCCTTTGCCCAACTTTACGCTAAACGCTGGGCAGGTATACAATGAAAGTGTAAGTCTTGTTTGTTTCAAGTCACGAAAAAATTGTAGGCAAAAATGAGGCACGTTCACATTAAATCCTACTGTACAGCACAGGGAACTATACCCAGTCTCTTGGGATAGAACACGATGGAAGACAGCATGAGAAAAAGAATATACCCACATGTATGATTGGGTCACTGTACTGAACAGCAGAAATTGACACAACACTGCAAATCAACTATACTCTAATAAAAATAAACTTAAAAAACAAACACACAACAACAACAAAAAAGAACTAGAGTAAGCCAGCTTCTGACAAACAACATGACAGAGTGAATACGTGCTGAAGAAATCAGAGACAGAAAGGCTGTCTGTGGACCTGTGCAGCTGTCAAAGCCTTCACGCAGGTTTTGGGACAAAGTTTGGAAATCTCAATATATTTCTTAGCTAATTTTCCATCAAAATGACTTCCCAGTTTGATCCATACTCTTTTCTCTGTAAAGTGAGCTGATACCCATCAGCAGCTGATCACTTTTAGTTTGTAGGTAGCTTGTCTTGTATTCAAATATGAAAATCTTATACCAGCTGAATTTAACATCTTTTTTTTTTTAGTGTTTTCGTTTTAGTGTTTAGTGTTTTAGAGATTAGTTTTAGTTTCAGCGCTTTTACATAGAAATCCAACTGGAAATCTTGGCTAATCGAAAGAAGGCAACATGAGCTCTAATCCCTGGACTCATACGCAGAAAAAATAAATTATTCTTGGCCATGAGTGTTTTTAAGCCATTTATTATGTGTTCACTTATATGTTTTCATGATAAAATAAAACACTGATGTTAAAATATACATGCCATCACTTTTCATGATTCTCTGCTTTCAATGACTTAATTAACCTGTCAAATACTTAGCCCATAGCATTGCATAACAGGGCTTTTCTTGCCAAAAATGACCTAAGAAGCACAGGACCAAAGGACCAAAGAAGTGGACTCTCGCGCTCACTCTCCATTGGAACCTAGCCAAAACCTGTCCTTCTCTGCCCCCCCACCCCCATTTTCAATTCCATAAAAAGAACTGGGATAAAGTGGGTCTCTCTATGCCTCCTGCCAGCCTTGGCATTTACAAATCAGTGATGCCAGCTTCCATGAGCTCTCTGTGCACTGCAAGTCCATAATGAATACTTGTTAACCAGCAATGATTTGCACTTTTTACTGTCCTGACATAGCACATCTT
Organism: Catagonus wagneri; assembly: GCA_004024745.2. Classification (NCBI taxonomy): domain Eukaryota; kingdom Metazoa; phylum Chordata; class Mammalia; order Artiodactyla; family Tayassuidae; genus Catagonus; species Catagonus wagneri. Next base: position 11,984,988 of record PVHT020000061.1, read on the forward strand.
TAAATACTCCAGGCCTGCAGCACCCCTGGAACTGATGTCACTTCTCCACGTGACTGTTTTTCTCAGCAGGAAACGTGGTATCTTAATTCTGATCCCCACTGAGTGTGAAACAGAATGGGGAGCAAGGTGTATGGAAAAAAAAAAAAAAAAAGACATATCCTGCACATTGAAAAACATGAGAGAGTTGTTAGAAGGCATTAAATCGGGGCAAAAACAAATCCTCGATGCTTTTGGCACATGCCTTGAGAAGAGATATGGTAAATACAGTAAATTCTTTTTATAGAGAGACAGTCTGGGTTTTTCCCAACCAAAAATGCACTGCTACATCCTCAGCTGGGGGAAAAAAAAAAGGGAAAGGACCTGAAAATGTAAATAAAACGCAAAGTATACCAAATGCAATACGATATCCTGGATTCGATCCTGGAATTAAATAGGACACTAGTGGAAAAACTCATGAAATCTGAATTAACGCTATAATCTAATTAATAGTGATGCACCAAGGCGAATTTCTTAGTTTTGACAAATATACTATGATTACACAAGATGTGAAAACTAGGTGACGCCGAGGGCAGGACATACAGGAGTTCCTTCCTATCTTTGCGGTTTTTCTGCAAATCTAAAATTGCCCCAAAATTAAAAGTTTGTACCAAAAAAAAAATGAGGCACAAAAGAAACAGAGATCTACAAAGAAAGAGTCTCGTACAAAGAAGAGACAGAAAAGGAGACGTAAATAGAAAGAACAGAGAGAAGGGAAAAGACGATGGCACCACAAAGAATTAGAGCTCAGTCTTGGTTTTCACTTTCTAGGTAGTGTTGTTAGTCTGTGCCTTGAGTGTTTTTTTTTTTTAATTGTTTTTGGTTTTTTCGTTTGCTTGTTTTGTTTTTTGTCTTTTTAGAGCCACACCTGTGGCATATGAAGGTACCCAGGGTAGGAGTCAAATCGGAACTGCAGCTGCCAGCCTACACCACAGCCACAGCAACACACGATCCGAGCCGCCTCTGCGACCTACACCACAGCTCAGGGCAATGCCGGATCCTTAACCCACTGAGAGTGGAGCAACATTTATCAATATTTTTGAATACTAAGCTTCATTGCTGGCTGTGGCTTCCTTATGGTTTTCCAAGAGGATGGCCCTGTAGATGGTTCCTGCCCGTGGCTGCCTCACCCCAGGTAAGCACCGACACCTCTACCCTGCAATGACGCTTTGTATTCAAAAATATTGATAAATGTTGCTCTGCTGTCAGAATGTTCACTTCAAAGGAACCGAGAAAGCCCATGCAGCTCAAATTCCAAACTGAAATATTAATAAAGACTTTTACAACCTTGATGGTGGAGCCTGAGCTGCAAAACAAATGACCTGTTACTGCTGCCCTCTCTTTCTTACAGAACAGTTTCTTCCTTGGAAATGAAGAAGTGATTAATGATGCAGAATGATCGTATGTTATCAGGCCCCGGAGAGTCATGAGAGAAAAAAAGAGAATGAAAGAGAGAGAGGGGGAAAAAAAAAACAACTCCCTCTTTCCAGGGCTTTCGAAACTACGCTCCCCCCTAGGGAAAGCTGCTCTAAGTTTATATGAAGCTTCTGTGGCGGCAGACACAGCAACGTGAGTACACCTGCTTCGGGAAGCTCACCAGGAATGGCTTAATGAGTTACTGTTCTCCTAAAAGCATCTGGAGGCCCAGTTCCTTTGTGCAAGTCGAGGAGGGCAACAGGCAGGGTTAATCCCACCCCTCGGGGTAAAATAAAAATAAGAGGTGATCACTCAGCCACAGAGAAGAAAGTTCTCTATTGCCTGCGAGGATGGAATCCAAGCATTATAGTCTGGAAGCAGATTCAGAAGTACAACAGAGTCTATTCTTTTTTATACTCCAAGACATTTGAAAGGGAAAAAAAATAATGTGTTCCTCAGGTTTTATCCGTATGAAAAAAAAAAAAATAGCCCTCTACATTAGGAAGCTTGTTGTTCAAAAACACTCTTGAGGTCCGTGCGCCATAAGTAAGGCCACCTTATAATGAGGCATCTTTGGCTCCTTTGGTCCTTACCCCTCTTGAATTGTATCCAAGATCAGCCTGCCTAACACTGGATTCCATTCAACATGAAGACATGAGAGGGAGGTTTTGGCACTTGTTTAAAAATCAAAGGAAAAAGCAGCCAGCCACCTCTAGTAACATTTTATAATTTCCATCATTTATAATCAGAAAGCAATTTTTTTGACCACTTTATGCTATGCAGCCACTTAAACCAATATATTCAAATAGAAAAGCTAAAGTCAGTACTGAAACTAGCTCAGAATTTAGGGGAAAAAGTTGCTTTTTCACATCAACTATTGGGCCATGTTTAGCTTAATTCAGGGAGCAGCAATCTATGATCCTTGAGTTCGGCCTACTGCCTATATTTATAAATGAAGTTTTACTGGAAAAGAGGCATGCTTGTTCACTGACTGCATTCACAGCACAAGGGCAACATGGAGTGGTTACCATGGAAACCACATAATTCACAGAGCCCAAAATACTTACTATCTGGTCCTTTAACAGAAAAATCCTGCTGACCCTCAGATAAGCCATAACTTGTTCTTCTAAACAAGATTACCTTGATTCTGGAACTGAGAAAGACACCTCCTTAAAAAATCTCTAAATGATCGTAGATAAAATGTATTTCCAGAAGCACGTGCGTTCTTGGGCACAACAGAATCAGTTCTCAGTATATTCTTCCCCTCTGGTGGCCACCACCATTTTGCCATGTTTCCACCAGGCCAGCGTCTGAAGACGCTCCGTCTTCACTCCTGTAAATAAAAGTTGGCTCTGCAATGGCTTCTGGCTGAAGAACACTTACTTAAAACACCATGGCTTGCTTTCCTGAGTGTCTAATTTTCTTCAGAACTAAGTTTAAAAAAAAACCGCACTAAATGATTTTCACTCATTTAGAAGTCACCTGAAGATTGTGGAAAGGTCATCATGCTTTTCAATGGCACTTTTTAAAAAAAAAAATTTCAAGCAGTCTCTTTCCCTTCCCTTTCTATGTTCCAAAGGATAAGTCAAAAGACTTATACTCTGGCTGTTTTAACCTCATTCCCTAAGGACTGGTTGACTCTCCTTTTTGACTCAAAATCATTTTGTCTCTCTATATTATCTCCTTGGCTACAAGAGACTGCTGAAAAATGAATGAAATTAATTCTGTGCCAGTTCAATAGTGTCTTCTCAGTTTATGTTTTGCCTCACCAAGTCACTTGGCCTCAATTACCCCAGTCATGGGGATTTTGTCCACGCCGGATACTCTTCATTCTGGTCACCAAAGCCTCATATCCTGTTTTTCACTCTTTCTTTTGATTTCAGCAGATGTTGTCTATTAATGTGTCTGAGCGCTTAGGATGTTTTCATTATTGACTTGAAGAAACAGGCTATTTTCACTCGGTATGACTCCCCACAGTTACTGCCCATCTGTCACTTGCAAGTGTGTGACCATCGGGGTAAATAAACCACAAATTGAAATATGGGAAATGATCAAGCCATGAAGACGTGGATGCTTGGCATCAGAATGCTACAGTGGTCCCATTTCACTAGTCACAACCTGTAAACGCTCACTTGCCTAAGTTAATCCGGGCAGTACCTCCCTGTTTTTAAAAATCTGCCACCCATCTCATCTTCCTCGTCTGAGTGTCAAAACATAGCATAAATCAAGAGACAAGCTCTGAATATGTACTGAGTGTATGAAAAAAATGACAGGTTCGTCGGGTTGAAGGTAGGCTCCCCAGGGAAAGTCGGTGGAAGCTGAATCTAGAAAAGGTAGTGTGAGCCATGGTCACCTGGTTAAAAATTCAGTGCCTGTTCTCAAGGCCACAGAGCGCCCGCAAAACTATTAAACTAGTCCAGACAGCGGGGTTCCAGAACTCCATTCTTTCTCATTAGCTTATTGACTGTTAAGCACTGGACCACTCTGCCCCCAGGTTTTACCAGAGTCGACGGGGAAAGTAAAACCCACCGTAGACAACTCAGAATAAGTTGAGGCGCAAATGAGATATGGCTGCAAAATATGTATAATGATAAGGTTTTATGATTATCCTCATATTTGCCATAATGGCCCAAGTATGTCACCACTTGCGTTCACTGAAATCAGTTTTGCAGAGTAGACTCAAAACACCTAAGCTTGGATCCTGGCTTCACGTAGTGACTGAAGTTGTAGCTTCAACTTATTCTTCCAAAAACAAAGTGAGAATAACAGTACCTACTTCACAAACTACTAAACAATAAGTATTTAGGGTGGGGGGGAGTTCCTGTCGTGGCTCAGCAGAAACAAGCCTCGTGGACTAGCATCCACGAGGATGTGGTTTAATCCCTGGCCCCTCTCCGTGGGTTAAGGATCTGCCACTGCGGTGAGCTTCAGGGTAGGTCACAGGCGCAGTTCAGATCCAGCATTGCTTGTGACTGTGGCGTAGGCCTCAGATGCCGCTCTGATTAGACCCCTAGCCTGGGAACTTCCATATGCCTCGGGTGCGGGACCCCCCCTCTCAAAAAAAAAATTAGGGTGGGAATGAAATAAGGTAGCTCATGTAAAAGCACTAAGGACAAGCTTGACAGGCGGTAAGAGATAAGAGCTTTAGCAGCTGTATTCATGGCTCACAGTGGGAATGTCAGATGAGTGTGCAGAGGGACAGCTTCACCCGCGTCACTGGGGAGGGGTTCAGAGTCGCCCCAGTGCAGGAACTTTACGAGCTGATAAATACCTTTCTTAGCATGATGAGCAGTGCACAGCAGCTGCTCAGCAAACACTAGTTCCTTCCTTCAATAGCTTTCAACAAATGTGTGTCGAGGACCTAATTCATGCCACACGGCAGGATGGAATGTGACACTGAGCAGAACAATGTAGAGAATGAATCCGACAAGACAGACAACAAGCAGTGTGCCTGGCGGAGCGGGCTGAAGAAGTGCATCATTGCAGAGCCACTTACTCCAGTCCAGAAGGATTGATGAGAGCGTCCCAGAGGAAACGAAGTCTAATTCAGGACTTGAAGCAAGGAAAGGAACTGGCCACATAAAGCAGCACGGGACAGGAAGGATGTTTACCGGAGGCAGTAAGCTGTGGAAAGTCTCGGTGGTAAGAAGGACCATGAAAATCCAGACTGAAAAAAAATACAGCGTGGCTGGAGAGCATAAGATGATGGGGAAATGTGGTGGAAGCAAGACAGAGGTTTACGGCACAGGATCTCAAGGCGGGATGATGCAGTCGGACATCGTCCGTCCAAAGGCAACAGGAAACAAAGGGTTTCGAGCAAGGAAGTGCGATGTGATCATCTTTGCATTTGAAAAAAATAAACTGAAACAAATGAAATCACCCTTGCTAGAGAGTGAAGCTGTCTGGCTGAAAGATGATGATGATTTCTATTTTGAAACCCTAACATTCTGCCATTAAAGGGCACTGACATAAGGGCAGTGGCAGATAAGTTTGAGATATCCAGGGAAATGGGGGGTAGTGGGGGACTGAGAATTCAGCCACCAATTTCTAAGAGTAGAAGGAGTTCTTATTCTTATTTCTGAGTTTCATTTGTGCTCAGTGATCAAGAACCATACTGTTCCAATTTATAACTACTGCATGTGACGGGGAGTAAATATATAAATATATATTTTAAGTTATATGCTTGTCATCTTTCTCACCTCCTCCTCCCCTACCCGACTTCCAAGAAAGGTAGATCCTTGCTTTTGCGTTCAACTTTTATAACCTCCTCTGCTGCAAAGAATGTAGGGAAGATGCTCCAGCAGAATATTTGAAAGACACCCAAGAGACCAGGCTGATTTACTCAACATGTAGTTGATCCAGAAGGAAGAAGAAAGAGGCAAGACATATAACTATGTTCGTAAAAGTGTGGGAAAGCTTGACATGGTTGCAGAGACATCTTTGGGGCTGCAGGAAAGTGCACAAGACAACAAATAAATGAGGCAAAACATTTTAACAAGTGTTCCTGTGTTGTAGATTATGTAATCACACAAACGACAGAAAGATTTAAGTCGCCTTTCAATTATTTTCAATGTTAAAGAAGCATGTCTGGGACTGCAGTGGGGCAACGAGATTTCTAAACTATGCAAAAGTTACCTATAAAATGAGGAGGCTTCCCCAGGACACAGTGGTCCATTTCCAGAAATATCTAGCATTCTTACCAAGGAGGAAAGAAAAAAGGGGGGAAAGGTTTTTTTTTCTCTATATCCAAATGCATAGGATATAAAGTAAGAATTTTGGCAGCCACTGGCTTTTCCCTTCCAATTTATGCTCACTTAATAGTATTTTAATAGGAAAGGTCTTAGGAAAGATGAATGAAAAAGAAGCTCCAAGGAAAAAAAAATGCAAACCTGGAACCTCCCGAGCAGCTGTGTAAGTGAAGGCAGGGACATCATGCTATAGTCATTATCTGCTCAGAACAGCACAGGTTAGGGATCTGTGCTCTTTTGCTGCTTAAAATATTTCACATAAATGCATCAGCCAAAGAGTGGAAACTAAATCAAACAATTTAGCAGACTAGAAGAGGATACCTAAGACCACGAAATGAGTGAAAAAATGTGTCTTAAACTGACAAAAAATGTAAGTGTGATTTAGAAGAAGCCCAAATGTATTTTTACCTTTTGTTATCGGAAAGCAGTGACTTCAAGCAAACAGTTTCTCCATCTGTTTGAGAACAAGAAATGTTTGGGCGCCTAGGATAGTCTGCAGCCCAAGGGTACGTGGCCAGGGCATTTGAAAGAGTGGGGCAAGCGGGGGACTTTCCTTGGCAAAATTTTGTCTTTGAATCAAAAGTTTAAACTTCCCTTTTTTTTTTTACATGGGAGGATTAAGGCTTGGGGTGATCTGTTACCTTCATTTTAAAAACAATACCGAGCTTGTCTCTGAACAAACAGTCTGCCTAGTCTTTTGTACAGGCAATAAAAAGTGGGGTGTAATGGAGAATGCTGCCTAGCCAACCTGCAGCTCCCCAAATGGCTAAAAGCCTGTGTTTTCACTCTAGACCCAGAAAAGGGGGAAATTGTATGAGAAAAAGAAATGTATTTGGATACTGGATCTTCATTCAGTATTCACATTTGTGGAAAAGCTGAGCTAGGCTATTTTTAAACCTCAACGTCCAGCTATAAAGGAAAATCAATTTTGAATACGCATCACTGGACTAGAGTTTCTTCGATGTGTTCCATACGCTGCTAAGCACCAGTTACCAGCCCCACACTGCGGCTGATCCCGTCAGAATGCCACAGCAAGACGCTCGTGCTAGTCTACAGGTAGCTTAACAACAGAGTGTGTGGTCATGCTTAATCGGCAGGGCATGCCAATATGTGAACACGCAGGGATCTCCTTCCTCCCCACCAAGTCCCCAAAGAAGGATGGAAAAATCAAGACCTAATCCCTGCATGATCACAACCCTGGAGACCGAGTGAGCTGTCAGGAAGAAGAATGCTGGAGCAATTTACCAATTACTCAATCCAGACTTCACCGAAAGAATATGCAGATGCTTACTGACCTGTACGTGACGGAAGATGAACAATGCGTTCTTTCCACGCCCCTGCTGCCCACAGGAGAGCAGCACGGTCAACAACAGGGTTCGAGCAGACTTGTAATTTCACTCACTGTCCTTTCTGTCTCGGCTACCTCAACATGACTAGCTCAACATGACTAGCTCCACTTTATAAGGCAAAAGTGGCAAGTAAGTTCTCATTTTTATATGCAGCAAACTGAGCAAGGTAGGCTGCCCTTCCACAAATTTTCTGGGCTATTAATGAGCACCCAAATGTAGAAATCCGAATGCCCAGTCCAATCCTTAGCCCGTTAGACAATAGAGTTTCCTGCAGTCATGTCTCCAAAAGGGCCAGGGCTGTTTCTCATTCTGGGTATGACTGATATTTAGACAGTTCTTTGCTGGGGAAGGGAAGCCGTCCTGTGCGCTGTAGGACATTTAGCAGCATCCTTGGCCTCCACCCATTAATACCGTAGACTTCCCAGTTGTGACAAAACCAAGAATGCTTTTGATATCGTCAAAAGCCGAAGAGTTCCTGCAGGGCAGAACTCTTGAGAATCACTGGACTAGAGCAATATCAATTCACCTCTTCAATTAACCAAGTATGTAAGTCCATCCTAAGAATTTAGGCACACTCTTTTAAGAATATTGCACCATTTGCTATTAACACTCTCACAAAACCATGATAAAACTCTGATCTGTACTATAGTTCAGTGGTGACTTAAATCATCTCTTTGGTAGTCACTATGCAATACAAAGGATCTTTCTCATACACACAGGCATTGCTTTCTTTCTCTTTTTTTTTGTTTTTTTTTAAGAGCCCATCTGTGGCATTTGGTTGGAAGTTCCCAGGCTAGGGGTCAAATCAGAGCTGCAGCTGCCAGCCTACACCACACCCACAACAATACCAGGTCCAGGCCACATCTGTGACCTACACCGCAGCGCACTGCAATGACAGATCCTTCAGCTACTGAAGGAGGCCAGGGTTCAAACCTGCATCCTCTTGGATAATAGTCAGCTTCATTACCACGGTCACAACAGGAACTCCCTACTTTCGAGCTCAGTAGCAGTCAAAGGCTGATAGCCTACCTGTCCTTAGAAGCTGTGAAAATATACATTGTCTCATAACTAATCACTTGGCACTACACAAACATTTTCAAAATGCTGATATTTGTACTGTCATATCATGTTATATATGGATGAGACGGGACCGAGGAGCATTCTGAGGAAAATTTAAGTTCTAGGGACCTCTAGATTAATAGATATCAACTAGGCAAATCTGGATGATTCTAAAGTCAGAGTACTTATAATGACCCACTCAAGTCAAATGTCAATTCCAGGTCAACGAGCCTAAACCCCTTCTACATTTCACGGATCCTTTAGGAATTATCTTCCTGAGCCCATCAAGTTCTTGGAAAGATACCAGATAAATTATGGAGCATATAGTTCTCTACCTAGAAAATTTTAAGTCTGAATTTGATAGTCTTTAAAAGACTGGGCCGGGCTTATTCATCGAAGATCACCGAAATGGAAAGGTTCCATCCATCTAACCCTTGGATTTTACTTCCATGAAGATATTAGGTGGCGCCTACGTGCTGCCCACGTCTTGTTTGGGTTTTTTTTTTTTAAAAGGACAGCTTCCTATCTTACATCTTAAGAATTGGTGCCAAGAATCTTCCAGGAATAGTACCACTACAGGAAATACAGTGGAAGATTATTACTGTTTCTTCAAATAATATGATTGGACGAGGACTGGATGCATACACATCGACTATTTTAAGAATCACTCAAAAATATGATATCTTGATTTCAAAAGGAATCATTTATGCAGGACTCAAATTTCTGTTCTTCCTGGAACACTAATTCCAAGGAGAAACATTTTCTGGGCTTGAAAATCAGAGTAGCTGGACACTTTGTGGAGGAATGCCAGGTTACGCTGTCTTTATTCATACAATGCTTTTCAAGATAAGAGCCTTCTCCAAGTGACTGCTCTGTGTAAATGTATCTCCATTCTCAGAAAAATAATGACAGATGACAACCCATCTGAAAAAAGCCATCTCCTAGCAGACACAGTCCTTGGTGATATCCTGCGAGAAGGTTTTCAGCTACCTTCCTGAAACATACCAGAGCTGAGAACACAGTAGAACTGAAAAAAAAAAAAAGATCAGAAATATATAAATATCATCACCATCCCTACCACAGTCTGCTGAGGATTGGAGTTAAACCCTGGGATCAAACAATATCCAAGGATAATTCCAAAGAGCCTCTCTGGCTTGTGAAAGGTAGAAATTATAGTGGGTGGTCCCATATCAAAACGAGATAACTGTGCCAATAGTGGTGACCTTAGAAAATGTCAGCTAACAGAAAGAATACAATTCAGGTCTATTAGGTTGAACAGCTTGAGCCTGAGGGAAAAGAAAAGACAAAACGTATTTGCAACACAAATGTCACTTTACTAAGAACTACGTTGCAGCCAGGCTGGCAGTGACGATATGAGAAATCCTCGAATGGTGCCTGGTTTTGTATACTAAATGGTTCTCCTTCACAGGGAAGAAGAGCAGTACAAAACCATGGGAATTCGGCTGGTGCTGGACATCTGCCCTGAGCGCTTTTGCAAAGAAAAGCCATTTGTGTATGGAAAAACAATAATCCAGTCAAGAGCAAGCTCCTGTGTATTTTGCATCAAAGGGATAGTTGCAGAGCGCTGACTTGCCTGCCAAAGTCACACTGGGTCTTTCAAAATGTTAAAACAGCAGGGATTATAAAGTCCACATGTTGGCTGACTCATTCGTTCCTTGCCCTTCTTGGAAGCGCGAAGGAAGTTAAAGGTAGGCAGGTGGGCGGGATATAGTAGGTGGGTCGTGGGTATGGGGTTTACATCTTGTTGTTTGTGTAATTCCATTAAATGAGAACTGATCAACCCCTAGGAGAATACTAGAAACATCTTTTTAGCATTTCCGAACAAGAGTCATTTGACCAAGAACTATCCCATGACCAGGCATGGAAATAATAAGATCCAGGCACATGAATGTGAAATAGAATGAAACCTTAAATATAAGAAGACTTTGAACTGGTTACAATAAAAATATAGACATCATCCTAAGAAACGCTTGGGACCCTTCTTCTTCAGAGAAAAGAGCTGAAAAACATAGACACCCATGAAACCATCGCCACGATCAAGATACCAAATATATCTATCACTCTGAGAGTTCCCCTTGTGGCGCAGCAAAAATGAATCTGATTAGTAGCCATGAGGTTGCAGGTTCGATCCCAGGCCTCACTCAGTGGGTTAAGGATCCAGCATTGCTGTGAGCCGTGGTGTTGGTCATAGACGTAGCTGGGACCTTGCCTTGCTGTGGCCGTGATGCACGTGGGCAGCTGCAGCTCCTATTTGACCCCTGAGAACCTCCATATGCTGTGAGTGAGGCCTTAAATAAATAAATATATATATATATATATATATATATATATATATATATAATCACCCCCAAATGTTTGTTTGTGACCCTTTGTAATCTACCACTTGACCTTTTCCCAGGAACCCACTCCCATCCCCAAGAAACCACATACCTGCTTTCTGTTAATAGAGATTTGTTTGTATTTTCTAAAATCTTACGTAAGAGAAATAATACAATTTATACTTTTTTGGAGGAGGTGGAGGAAAGACTGGTTTACTTCACTGAACATAATTTTTGTAAGACTGGCACGTTTTTGAGTGAGCCAACAATTTTTCATTCCATTTTCTTGCTGTAAGTTTGTAGCACTATTTGTTGATCTATTCACCCATTCATTGACCTTTTGATTTGTTTTTAATTGTGAGTTGTTAATTTTGTTACTGTAATTCTTTGTTTTTATGGTATAGCCATTTGAAGTGAAATCCAGATAAGACCACTACATAATTCTATAATTCCTAGTGTATTTTTTAGCTGAAATACATCTATATAGAGAAATTTCCTCTCATCAGTATTTTGGTTACATTAAAATAGACTTTGGGGAGTTCCTATTGTGGCTCAGTGGGTTAAGAAATGGACTAGTATCCATGAGGATGTGGGTTCAATCCCCGGCATCACTCAGTGGGTTAAGGACCTGGCGTTGCGGTGAGCTGTGGTATAGGTCACAGACACGGCTCAGATCCTGTGTTGCTGTGGTTGTGGTGTAGGCTGGTGGCTGCAGCTCTGATTCGACCCCTAGCCTTGGAACCTCCATATGTCGCACATGCAGCCCTAAATAAATAAAATGAAATAGATTTTGTACTGGAAGGAAAGCATTCACGCCCGACTGTAATGAGCTTCAGAGTAGAACAGGCTCCCCTCAGAGGAACAACTTGGTGATTTGGACTGAGCCTCTTTTTTGACTAGTTAAACTCTAAAGTTGAGCTTCAATTCAGCTGAGCACCGGAGACAAGACTAGAGGTTTGAAGACACCTCTGACTGCCTGTACACTGTGGCCCTTGAATTTTCGGAGTTTTGAACTAGGAAGGAAAACATCCTACATAATTGAAGTTTATATACCACTAACCTGTGAGCTCTTTGAGGACAGAGACTGAGTCCTCCAAAACTGTACTTCAGCAGCACCCAGCGTATAACAAGCTCCGAATACATGTTTCTTAATGGAACAGTAATACTGAATTAAATTTTATTATAAGACTATAGGATCTGCTGTTAAAAAGCTGGAGCCCTGATTCTCAGTCACACATCAGCAACTGGAGGAGGAGATGAAACTCACCTGGAAAAGGACAAGTTTTGGGTCCATTCAACCTCTGGTCCCAGCTCTCATTTTACCCCTGAGTCCATTTATTGATAGGTTATTGTTTTGTGTTGAGCTTATTAAGAATTTTAAGAATTTTTAAAAATCGACTATACTTCGATTTAAGGATGAACAGTTAGGGAATAACTGCTATATTGCTACCTAATGGCAGATTAGAGATCATGGATAGATGACAGATAGATACATAGATAGATAGATAGATACATAGATAGATAGATAGACGGACAGACAGACAGATAGACGGATAGATGAAGATAGAGATGGATAGACAGAGAGAGAGAGAGAGACAGCAGCGCTGGAATCTGTCTTCTCCTTTCTTATCTTCCTGACAACCATAAAAGTACAGCGACTCATGGCTGATAAGATCCTAAAATTTTACTGTGCAAGGTCATTTAATCCAAAAAAGTCATTGTGTCTAGAAGCATTCATTCACTTCACTATATTTAAAGTAATTAATCAATACGACGCACATGAACCTTTCCACAGAAAAGAAACTCACGGACTTAGAGAACAGACTTGTGGTTGTCGAGGGGGAGAGGGAGGGAGTGGGAGGGGCTGGGAATTTGGGGTTAAAAGATGCAAACTATTGTCTTTGGAGTGGATAAGCAGTAAGATCCTGCTGTATGGCCCTGGGAATTATATATATCTAGTCACTGTGATGGAGCGTGATAATGTGAGAAAAAAGAATGTATACATGTATGTGTGACTAGGTCACCTTGCTGTACAGTAGAAAATTGACAGAATACTGTAAACCAACTCTAATGGGAAAAAAATAAAAATTATTAAAATAAATAAATAAAATAATTAATTAAAAAACGGGAAAGTCCACAAGGATTTAGAGGGAGACAAATTAGGATATCGGTCCCACCCACTCTGTTCCTTTGAATACAACTTAACTGCCCATCTTCCAATTTCCTTATAAAATAAGAACAGTAGAACTTACGTTCATGATGTTTGTGATGATAAACAACACATGCAAAATGCATCGTGTAGTGCCCAGTAAATGAGAGCAAATGGCACGACAAAGCACAAAGGGCACGACCCTATATAAAACGGGCTTCGGCAAGCCAACTCCTACACTAAGGAAACCTGGATTTTAGAAGCAGACAAACTGGGATTCAGATTTTAGGTTTGTTATTTCTTTGTTCTGTCTCCTTTATAACTTACGTAACCTCACTAAACCTCAGGTTCTTTCCCTGTAAGACAGTAATAAGAAGATAACTCAGAGGAACAAATAAAATAATGTTTGCTCAACCCTTGGCACCGAGCAGGGATATCATAAATCTCAGTTCTCTCTTCTTCCCATTTTTGGCACTAGCCTTTCTTAAAATGCTTCTCACCTATACATTCTACATACAGACAGCCTTTTAACTTCCTAAACATGTAAAATCGGTGTTTGCTGGAAGCAACACTCGAACGGTGACTCCGGTCAGGATTATCCACAGAGAAGTGAACCACAGCTACCCACGAATTCAATTCTTAGATCTACCTAGGGAGCACAGCTCTTGTTCCTTGGGCCAAACCATGCTTTCTTTAAGCAATGACCTCATTCATAGCTTCCCTCTCGCCTCTCTCCCTCCTACGGAGCCCATCCATTTCCATTATCCTGAATATCCCCAGCTTAATACTCCACGGAGCCAGCCCTACTTCGGTCATCTTCGGACCCTTCCACAAAAATATTTATTTTTGTTCAAGCAAACCAAAGGCTTCTCAAGTTCACCCCAACAGCAGGTTTCTGTTTTTGCCAAGAAGGCTCCTTTCATTTCAAGGACATTGTTTCAGGCAGCAGGAATAGAAATGATGGAAAACCTGAGTCCAGATCTGCGAGGTTCCATAGACTTAGGTCACCCTCAGACACTGAGCAAAGGGCCCGATAATTCGTTAACCCTTCCCGCCCTGACAGTGGCTGTGAAGAAGAGCTCCTTTTCAGCTCAAAAAGACTAGATGTTTAGAACTGCACTACTTCCAGCTGTGTAACATGCACACACAAAAATCAGAATTCAAGCTACAATCTCAAAATCAAAAAGTAAAGAGGGGAGGCTGGGGAGAGAGTTCTTAAATGGAATTTAATTAATGGACAGAAACATTTGCTGCTTCTTCATAAATTAAAGCTCTCTGGAGAAACAGAACCAGAAACTCAAGAGGACATAGAATAAATTGTGAACAGTGTCTATTGGTTGCTTAGATTTCTGAACTTGGATGCAAAATTAAGAATTAAGGGTTTTTTTTTGTTTTGTTTTGTTTTGGTTTTTTTGCTTTTTAGGGCTGCACCTGCAGCATATGCAGGCTCCTAGGCTAGGGGTCTAATTGGAGGTATAGCCAAAGGCCTACACCACAGCCACAGCCACAGCAACACCAGATCTGAGCCACGTCTGCAACCTACACCACAGCTCATGGCAATGCCGGATCCTCAACCCACTGAGCAAGGCCAGGGATTGAACCTGCAATCTCATGGTTCCTAGTTGGATTTGTTTCCACTGCGCCATGACAGGAACTCCCAAGGTGATATTTTCTAAATGTACAAAAAGCTTTTTCGAGCTAGGATGTTCTCTAGGAGTTGCCAGCAGAAATGAACCCAACTAGTATCCATGAGAACTCAGGTTCAATCCCTGGCCTCGCTCAGTGGATCAAGGATCTGGTATTGCTGTGAACAAAAGCATAGGTCATAGATGGGGTCTGGAACTGGTGGCTGTGGTGTAGGCTGGCAGCTGTAGCTCCAATTCGACTCCTAGCCTGGGAACTTCCATGTGTGGGTCTAAAAGGCAAAAAAAAACCTGTTCTCTAGAACGTGAAGAAAAGGAAACCCTCATATACTGGTGAGACTGTAAGCTGGTACAGCCACTACAGAAAACAGCACAGAAAGGCCTCAAAAGATTAAGAATAGAACTACTGTCTTTATCCAGCTATTTCATCTCTGGATATTTACCTGAAAAAAAAAAAAACACAAAAAACACTAATCTGAAAAAATATATTCACCCTTATGTTCATTGCAGTGTTATTTACAAAAGCCAAGATTCGGAAACAACCTAAGTGCCCACTGACGAATGAATTGATAAAGAAAATGTGGTGTGTGTGTGTGTGTGTGTATACACCGTGCAGTACAATTCAGTGCAAACAAAGGATGACATCTTGCCATTTGGGACAACATGGATAGGCCTGGAGGATTTGACATTAAGTGAAATAAGTCAAACGGCGATAGACAAATATCGTATGATTTCACTCATATGGGAAATATATAAAAACAAATAAGTAAATAAATAAAATAAAACCAACGCATAGATACAGAGAACAGGGTACTGGTTAAGAGAGGCTGGGAGGGTGAAATGCGTAAAGGGGTCAGCAGTTTGGTGACAGATGGAAACTAAACCTTAGGTGGTAAGTTCTTTGTAGTGTAGGCACAAGTCAAAGTATAGCATCGTAGACACAAAAGGTTATAAGCCAATCTTTTAGAAGAGGTTTTCTAACGTTTTCTTTATATAACTGTATGAATCGAGCAATCTTTGAGTACTTGGTGACCGTCTCTCACTTCTAATTGATTCACGTGTCCTGGCCTCCCAGCCAGCAAGCAGTGGGACCTGAAGACTATCACCTCATTTCTTCTGTATCCTCCACGACAGCCACCACGGTTCCAGCGGTTTGTTGGGGAATGACAGAGTACATGAGCAAGTGACTGATAATGCCATGCGCATTAACGTCCTAAGACGCAATTGTGTTCAGTTTATTATAATGAAGATGGATGACTTCTGTTCAGGATGCTATTTGGAAAGCTTAACAATAATTCTCTCATTTGAAAAGGGCTGAATTGCTAGTCAACACGCTACGAAAGTTGTAAGAAAGCTATAAGAAAACTTTAGACTGTAACAACCACCTTTTTGGGCCGCAGCCCCAGCATATGAAAGTTCCCACGCCAGGGGCCAAATCCAAGCCTCAGCAGGGACCTGAGCTGCCACAGAGGCAATGCCAGGTCCTGAACCCACTGTGCCACAGCAGAAACTCCAAAACAACCAATCCAGTTTTTATCTGCAAAGAGGATATAAGGTAGGCAAATTCTGTATTCTCAGTTTTATAAATGGATTGCCATTAATATCACATTTCATTTGCAATAATCTGTTTATAAAGCATTTTCTATCTTATCTCATTCAGGTATTTTTGCCACTCTATGAGGAAGGTATTTATTATAATGGTGATGTTACTGATAAATTTAGATTCAGAGAAGTAGAGTGTCTTTGACAAGTTCACAGAATGGGTCAGTTGTGGAGCCAAGACTCACATCTGGTTTCGTCATCTCAGGCCCTGTGTCTTCCCAGCTCTCCAGAAGTGGCTCATCACAGATTTCAGGAGGGGTTGGGGAGACAGACAGGTATGGTCCAGACAAGGAGAAGTGTCTCCTTTGTGACATACGACAAACAGGAGCCTGAACGGGGAATGACTAAGAAAACACAGTCAGGGCTTGAGAACCTAGACAAATAACCAAGATCTTCAAGAATCCCCAGACCTGGGAGTTCCTGTCATGGCTCAGTGGTTAATGAATCCGACTAGGAACCATGAGGTTGCGGGTTTGATCCCTGGCCTTGCTAAGTGGGTTAAGGATCTGGTGTTGCCATGAGCTGTGGTGTAGGTTGCAGACGCGGTTCAGATCCCGTGTTGCTGTGGCTGTGGCAAAGGTCAGCAGCTACAGCTCCTGTTAAGAACCCTAGCCTGGGAACCTCTGTATGTCGCGGTGCGGCCCTAGATAAAGGCAAAAAGACAAAAAAAAAAAAAAAACCCAGACTTGAGAATAGCATATAAGTGACTCCAGAGAAACATTCCTGTGGCAATAAGAAAAGAACAGTCGAGTTCGTTGAGAGGCTGATATTGGGCAGTGAGCTGGGCCCCCTCACCAGCTTCGTGGCTAACAGCAAAGAGACCAGCCTTCCTGCTTCAGCCAAACCCCACCCACAGGTCTCCTAGAGCTTGTGATGTCAGACTGTGAGGTCAAAATGCCTGCCTGTCTCATGGACCAGCACTGAGGGAACTTTTTAAAAAGCACTGACAATTTCGTGGATTTGCACCTATTTATACCTTTGGAAAACTTCAGCCACAAGTCAAAGTGAGGTGCAGCAGAGGCCATATTTGAGAGGATAATGTCTGAGAAATTGCCAGACTTGATAAAACCTATGGGTCCATAGATTCAAAGCCACCAGTGAGGCCCCGAGAAACGGCCAGACTTGATAAAAGCTACGGATCCATAGATTCAAAAGCACTGGTAAATCCCAAATAGGATAAATACAAAGAAATCTACAGCTGGGCAGATTTAAACTGTGACATTAAGAAACATTTGTGGAAAACTGTAAAGGGGAAAAAACCAAGATTGCATATATTTCAGGAGAGTGGTCATGGAAACACCACTTGGAAAAACATCTTGTGGATTTCTAGAGCTCAGACTAGATATCCTTTCTCGATTTGGGTAATTGTTCTATGAGCTTTTTTATCATAATAATTATGCATCCTGTTACTTTACGTGTCTTTTTTTTCAAACTTTTTAGAGTAGTTTTAGGTTCACAACAAAAAGAAGTACAGACAGTTCCCATACACTTCCCGCCCTCACACATGCACAGGCCTCCCCCCCCCGCCCCCCCCCCGTCAGCATCCCCCACAGAGCGGTACCTTTGTCACAGCTGATAAATCTACACTGACTCATCATTAACACCGGAAGTGTCACGCTCTTGGTGTTGCACATTATGCGAGTCTGGACCAATTTACAATGACTCATATCCACCATTACAGCGCCATACAGAATATTTTCACTGCCCTAAAATTCTCTGTACACCACCCATTTACCCCTCTCCGACCCTTAATGGCCCCCGGACACTACTGCTACTTTTAACTTTCTCCACAGAACTACCTGCTCCAGAGGTCATACAGTTGGAATCACAAAATATAGCCTTTTCAGATGGGCTTCTCTCACATAGCAATATGATTTATGGTTCTTCCATATCATTTCATGGCTCGATAGTTTTTTATCTCTGAATAATATCCCACCATCTGCATAACACAGTTGACTTATCCATTTACCTACTGAAGGGCACTTGGTTGCTTCCAAGTTTTGACAATTATGCACAAAGATGCTACGCATAAAGAGATATGATGCTGAAGAATCAGGTGGATTTGTCTGAATGTATATGGTACTTTAGATGGTGATACAAATTGTTGCAAAAAGTAGTCCTCACAGAATACACGAGACTCCCTCTCTGGGGGGACACAGAAGGACATGGAGTCAGCATATAAAAGTTTCTCTTGAAGACAGACAGTTGGCGAAAAAGAACATGAAAAGATGGCTCCACACCACCAATTATCAGAGAAATGCAAATCACGACTACGATGAGTCAATGCCTCACACCAGCGAGAATGGCCATCGTCAAAAAAATCTGCAAATAATAAGTGCAGGAGAGGGTATGGAGAAAAGGGACTGTTGATGGGAATGTAAATTGGCACAACCACTATGGAAAAGTCTGTGGAGGTTCCTCAAAAAAACAAACATAGGACTACTACACAATCCAGCAACCCCACTCCCGGACACCTATCCACAGAAAAGCCGTAAGTTGAAAAGACACGCACACTACAACGTTCATTGCTGCACTATTCACAATAGCCAGAACATGGAAGCAACCTAAATGTCCACTGACAAAGGACTGGATAAAGATGTGGCGCACACACAGATGGTGGAATATTATTTAGCTATCAAAAAGAGTGAAATAATGCCATTTGCAGAAACATGGATGAACCTAGAAATTACCATACTAAGTGAAGTAGGTCAGACAAATATCCCATGATATCACTTACATGTGGAATCTAAAAAAAATACAAATGAACTTATTTATAAAACAGAAACAGACTCAACAGATTTCGAAAACGAACTCATGGTACCAAAGAGGGAGGGGGGCGGTGTGGATCAGTAATTTGGTATTGGCATATGCACACTATTTTATATGGAATGGATGATCAGTGGGGACCTACTCTTTAGCTGGGAAATCTACTCAATATTCTGTGATAACCTATATGAGAATGGATATGTGTATACGTATAACCACATCACTTTGCTGTACAGCAGAAATTAACACAGCATTGTAAATCGACTATACTTAAATAAAACGTTTAAAGATTTCTCTTCCCAATATCACCTAATACTAACGATGATGCCCAGAAACTCACTAACTTCTCTGAATAACATTCCACTGTCTGGAATAACATGAAAAAGTAGTCCAAACTTAAGATAACAATGGAAATTATTTTTAAGAATTTTTCAGAATTAAATTAATTTTAGTAATACTCCAAAGATTGTCAAGATACCAGTCTCTGTTATTAGCGGCAATCTGAACTTAAGTCAACCAGGTGCCAACTCTGGTCCCAAGTTTGTTCATGTGAACGATGAGGAGAATGGATGAGTGGGCACAGAGTCCCCTTCCAGCTCTCACAACCCATAATATCCTGGGCCCAACCCCATCTTACCTTGACTCCCAGACATCAGTCTCTCAGATTTTTTTTTTTTTTGTCTTTTGTTGTTTTTAGAGAAGCACTCGCGGCATGTGGAGGTTCCCAGGCTAGGCGTCTAATCGGAGCTGTAGCCGCCGGTCTACACCACACCTCATGGCAACACTGGGTCCTTAACCCACTGAGCGAGGCCAGGGATGGAACCCGCAACCTCAAGGTTCCTAGTTGGATTCGTTTCCGCTGCGCCACCACGGGAACTCCAGTCTCTTAGATTTTGAATCAGATTCAAGTCCTTGGTCTCACCCATCAGAAACGGGAGCATCATTAAGTCACACGGTAGGCTCTTGTCCATATATAGCTAGTTAATTGAACAGGCTCATCTCAGTGGGAGTTTCCATTTGTAATTGTTTTTCTTTATTCTCCTGCTATTGCGTTCAGCCCTGCTCTGCAGAAGCGCTCATTCTAGCCCCCAAACTTCAGAAGATTCTATCAGTTTCCTTTCTTTTCATTTTCAGACTCAGCTCAATTTCAAACTCAGAACTCATCCACCACAGATTGGGGTGGAAAAGGCATGCTCTGCTCTTTTATTTCTCCCCCAGCCCTTCTTCTTGGAGTAGATGGAAGTGTATTCTGGACTTGACATCTCTCCTCCTCCACCCTGCCCAGGGTTTTACTCTGCTGATGCTGAGGGCTAGGAGGAAGAAACATCTGTCTCTTACTTAACTGTCATCTTCTCTCCACTGCAATTTTCTCTCTGTCGGGTTCTGCCCCCTGTACACCTGTTGCTGGTCAGCTTCCGTGCCCTCCGAGTGATCAAGCATTTGGAATTGCTCTTTCATAAGACAAGAGATAGTTCTTTAGAACAGCTGCAAGTCCATCCACACTGCTCAGCTCCCTGCACTGGGAGTTCTGGCTCCAGCTTCTAACTCCTCATGGCTCTCAGCCCTGGCAGGGCATCCCACAGCTTCTCGACGCCCGAGCCTTGTGGCCCGTCCTCTAGATGGAGGAACTGGGAAAAGACTTCAGTACGACAACTTTTTTCAGAGTCCATTTGGCCACATCTTCTTTTCCCCTACACCTTTGGCGTCCTAACCCCTGTGAGTGTGGACTCCAACACTGTCTCCTCTCTTTGTCTTGCCGTCACTCTTCATTAACTGCCTTTCCTATGCTTATCCACAAGGGGTACTTCAATAAGTGTCACCTAACCCCGTGACCTCTCGGAGCAGTCTTTCGTTATTTTCAGCTACCCTCAGTCTCCATCAGTGAATCCTTAGAGCCCTCGTTCCCTTGATTTTGAAAATGTGGTGGAAGTCAGTGCGCCTCCAAAGATGTTAACTATTGCAATAACTACTGATTCTCAAAGATTTCCCTGTTCTCCTCTACATTTCTCAGACTCCTTGCAGCTAGGCTGAGCCTATGACTAATCGTGACCAACAGAATAGAAGTGGGAATGAAGCATATTACCGGGATGATCTTGGAAACACAAGACGGTAGAGTCACAGATGGAATTATCAGCATCTAGAAGCCCTAAAGGGGGTTTATGTTCCCAACTGTTGGTTCTCATTTCTAAAATGTGAAATTCTTAACAGGTCTCTGTCCTCAGCTCTGGGCTTTATTTGAAGGCAGGAGAAAAAGTCATCCAATTACAAACGTTGTTGTCTTTGTCTTCTCAGTTACGAGATCTGAACGCAAAGCTGATGACCCCACACAGCCATGCAACCGCAAAGAAAATAGCCCCATAAGGTTGTAATCTAACGCGTATGTGTTTCCTACCATGATAACACTCTTCCATTCAAGAGCTCTCACAGACTTGGGCAACTGTGATGTCTCCAGTCCAGACTGGATATCTCACGATCACGTACTGAAATACGAAGTTTAAGTTTGTGTAATGTTTAACATGTATTAACTGAAATACACAAAATGGGAAACACTGGATAACAAGTGCAGTGTAAACTCCAGGAGGTTCCCACATATGTAAGATTCCTTGAGTGATAAATTTCCTTCATCGGATAGACTCAGTATCTGCCTGGTCAGAAGAGAGAAATATTTTTCACAGTATTTTACAAGGAAGTCCATGCATTTAAAACTGACTTTGACTAAAGACCCGGAGCCAGTCAGATCCCATGGTGCCTGGCGTTCCTGGACTCCTTCCTATTTGCTTGGCTTCTTCATGGTATCAGAAAGTACCACGGTGACAGTCTACAGCATACACCACGAGGAAGGGACCTGTTCTGGAGTTCCCAGCAAGGCTTTTCTTTAACTGAGGTTTCCTAGCACAAAACCATATAAAGTACAAATGCCAACTTAAAAGAATTTCACTCACAAACTATATTGAAGCACGGCATAGTCACCAAATAAAATAAGACTACAGAAACAGCTTTACTGCTTAGGGGGGAAAATGTATGCTTTCAGAACAATTAACCCACCATGGCACAGCTGACAACTTCAAATAATGGCCACAGTCCTTTGAGCCTGTAACTCACTTTTACACAGGCTTGGTGTAGTGTTTCATGTCGTGGATTGAGTTTCGTTACTGCTTTTAATGGTGGACTTTAGAAGCCTTCTTCCTGCAATTAGTATGATAGAGGATACAGGAATGGAAATAGAAGACTTTTCCCCTGTTCACCCAGGCCACGAAAAAGTAGAAAATCATAAATAGTCCCAAGGTTAAACAGAGGTCACACAGATTATCTCCCTGACTCTGTAACTGCACTTGTGCTTTGGAGCATTTCTTGCTTAAAAATTATTCTAGTCAGATCACATCTTAAAAAGATAGACCCAGTCCATGGTCACTGACAAATACAGGGCCCTGGAGGAAATTCTCAGCTGTGCAAGAGACTCTTGGCGCGGCCCGTGTGGCCTTGTCACCCCAGGCAGAAGCAGGCCGCTTTCTGAAGATCTGGGCCGTAAGTGCTGGCCCCTCCATAAGCTTCCTGTTGGTCGTGTCCTCTTGGCTTCCAGATTATCATTGCATTTGTGATTCCTTACTGTTCTGTCTAACCCTGAACTGTGAGCTCCCTGCACAAAGCTGGTGCCTCAGGTCTTGACTTTCCAGCCAAAAGTTCTTAGCCTATAGCAATCTCTCGCTTAAAAATAGAGAAAAAAGGAGTTCCCATCGTGGCTCAGCAATAACGAATCCGATTAGTGTCCATGAGCTTGCGGGTTTGATCCCTGGCCTTATTCAGTGGGGTAAGGATCCGGCACTGCTGTGAGCTGTGGTGTGGGTTGCAGACTCGGCTAGGATCCCACGTTGCTCTGGCTGTGGTGTAGGCCGGCAACTGAAGCTCTGATTCAACCCCTAGCCTGGAAAATGCTATATGCCTCTGGTGCGGCCCTAAAAAAGCCAAAAAAAAAAGAAAGAAAGAAAAAAGAGAGAGAGAAAAAACAAAGTATGACTATACATATCTCTTCCTTTATGGACTTTCTAAATAAGTAACTAGTGTGATAAAATATTTAATCTTTTTTTTTTTTCATTTTTATTTGCTTCTTTTTAGGGCTGCACCTGCTGCACATGGAAGTTCCCAAGGCTAGGGGTCAAATTGGAGCTGTGGATGAGGCCTAGCCACAGCCATGGCAACACTGGATCCAAACTGCTTCTGTGACCTACGCCGCAGCTTGCGGCAACGCCAGATCCTTAACCCACTGAGTGAGGCCAGGGATCAAACCCACATCCTCAAGGACACTATGTCAGGTTCTTTACCCACCGAGCCACAACAGGAGCTCCAAGTTATTGAGTCTTAAGAGTTCTGATGACTTCATAGATGACATGTCTCACACTTTAGCCACCACCAATAGATTCGATTTTGGGAAAACAGAAAAGCTTCGAGTACACTGAGAAAAACATATCTCCACATGTCGGCCAAGGCTTGAAATTCCCATTCCACACCTTGTTTTTTCGTGGAGAGCTTAGTTATCTGTTAATATTAAATATTCTCAGGAAGACTAGTATATTAAACTACTATTCTTTATAAAGGTATAAAAAAAGACTCTTAAAGAAACCAGGTAGAGGAGAAATGTAATTTGGACTCGATTTCGGAGGAGGACAGTGCAAATGAAAAGAGAGGAAGAGGCAAAGAATCAAATGTTTGAGGGCACAAAGGAATTTCATCCTCTTTTTTTTTTTTTAAGGAGTAGTGTTTCTGTCCCAGTAATTCCAGAGAGCCTCAATCTTCATCTAAAACCAGCAAAAATTTTAGTAGCTCCTTGGAGATGTACTTGGGAAGAGGAGGGCTTTCCAGAACATATTTCAAAAAAAAAAAGAAAGAGCCTAATATTGAGTGCCTCCTGTGTGCTACAGCGAGTCTAACTACATAGTCTCAATTCTCAAGCAGCTCAAGAGATCCCATTTTATAGTTGAAGCATCAAAGTTTCAGGGAGATGAAACAAGAACTGGATAGACAGAGATACCAACCACATCATTTGTATGGACTTCCTACCCCAGGGCCGCGAGCTTCACCGCCGCCGCCAAAAAGCCAGTCTTCCCAAAGGCAGCCAGCCCACGTGATTATGAATACGATCCTGTGTGGTTCTGACCCACTGAAACGCTGTGGCACGCTGCTGCTCAGGCTGACTCAGTGATGCGACAAAACTACATACCGCACTGTCCCAGCATGGAACCCATTTGTGGAAGCCACCCAAATAGAAAGGGCCATTAATATTCATATACATCAATATCTTGGGAAACTCAGAAAGCCAGGTCTAAGGAGTAGCCAAAGGCTTTCGCACCGAACCCAGGTGTTGGTGCTGAGCGCACTCGTGCTTCACCACCTAAGTGATTCACCGTCTCTGCTCCCAATCGGTACAGCCCATTCCCGCAGCTTGGATCAAGTTGCTGTTGAGCGTCCAGTTGTCAGAGCTGGAAATGGACTCAGCACCTCAGACGATCCAAGTTATGACTTCATGCGATAACTTTTTTTTTTTTTTTGGTTTGTTTCTGTAGCTGTAATGATGCATTAAAGAGGAAAAAATGAATGTCAACTTGCAGCTCAACAACTGTCTTTGAACACCTCTGATTGCAAAAGCCCCCACGCAAACCAGGCACTAAAGGGACAAAGAGATTTCAACACGCGCCCTCCAGGAACTTATTTAATTGTTGGCACAGATATTTACAGGGAAAATGGTCCACACTGACCTTCCAGAATGAGACTGTGGGGCATTCCTTTTCCTGAGTGAAAGAGAAAACTCTTATCCATAGGGAAATCAGGGCTTGGCCTTCTCCTGAAGTATCATACACTTTTTTTTTTTTTTTTAATTTAACAAACTTGACACCTACTGCTTAGGGAGCTGCTAGGAGAGCTAAGAAGTTTCCATCAGTCGTTGGCTGAGAAAATTATCGCTACATCTCTCCTCAAAGGCTGTCCCTCAATGTCTTTGTGCCCTTTGCTTGAACATAACGTAAGGGCATGTGTCATTTTAAGATGAATATCTACGCTCTGTATCTCTGCCTTATCGGGTCCCCTCTTGGTCACTGAGGCCACTGAGTGTGATATAGAGTGAAGCCTTCCTTTTCATCCGAGTGAGCAACCTGGTTCTCATTAGTGCCGATTAAACTGGAACACCCCCCCAAAAGTACATTTAAAGTTTGTTCTGAGAACACTAGAGCAGATGCAGTGTAATCTGTCTATTTACTGAGCAATATCTTTGTTAGGTTTGCTTAATGAAGAAATTGCTGTTAACTCATAAATAAGCCATTAGCAAAAAGAAAACTGCCAATTAAGATATAATCGCCCGATCTGCTCATCTCTGTTTTGACCACAGGGTAAAAAGCTCAAACAATCTGTTGATTGATCCCCCATAGAGATAGAAGGAAAGCATTGAGGACCTGTAGTCACGGCCTTCAGACTCCAGAAGACAAATTAAAAGAACAAACAAAAAACTTTGGTTTCGATGACCTCAAAACTTTGCGGTAAAAAATCACTCTTTGGGGTTGACTTCTTTGGTAAACCGCCTTGGCCTCTTGCTTAATTTACAAACAGACATAACCTTAGCACTTAGGGACCATTTAACCCAGTTCCTTCACTTTACAAATGAAGAACTGAAGCCCAAGGATGGTTAAGGGAGCCCCCCAGGGGTGGAGGTGCTAAGAACTAGGTGTCCTGACTTCAGCTGTTCTCAGAATTTCAGCACCTTTGCACAAAAGGGGTGGGGGGGGGTGACAGAAACACCCCTTGGCCCAGGAGAGGGGAGCAGTGCTTGCGTTAGCACCACCCAGGTAAGGCTCCGAAACGCTGCTGCGGAGCCGGTGATGTCTACGCGGACAGGGTTCTTCCCGAAGGAAGCCTGTGGTGCCGGCCAAGCTGCCCAAATCCAAGATCAAAACGGGGGCGGTGTCGGGCAGAAAGGGGTGCGCCTGGAGAAACGGAAGAGACCCTAGCCCAGGACAGCTGCAAAGCATCTGACGTCCAGAATGGGACCAGGTGACATCAAGGCTCCTCTCTTTCGAGTCCCCTAAAAAAAAAAGTTTAAGCTTTTCAGCCGCATCTGTTTGGTTCTGGGCGCCCTTTGTTTCCTGGGGGACGATTCTTTGCTTTTTCCTTCCCTGTGTTTAAAAAGGGAAGCCAAGTAACTGTGCAGACAGCCTCGGCCTTCACACCGCGCAGCCGCTTGCTGCACCGCAGCCTGTCTTAGAGCGCCCCCTGCCGGTCACATCGTTTCTCTCTGTCTTCCCCAAACCTGGGTCTGACACCCCAACTGCCAAAAGAGGTATGTATGGCTCTGTGTGTTGAGTTCTCCTAGTAACAGAATGTTCCCGCAGCATCTCTGCAGACACTGTGCTTTGCATGTTCAGCAGGAAAAGGCTGCAAAGCAGCAAAATTACGTTGATAAAAAAAGCTGTTTCTTGCAGGAGTCCCTCCGAATTCAAGTGGAATGTCACTCACCAGTGGGCTTAAATAAAACCTTCATCTTAAGCCACCACTTTATCATGAGAATGGTACTGCTGATTCCACTGGTGGTATCCTGTGTCGAAATCCGAAGAGCAGTTCTCCTCTAATAGCGAGACAGAAAGCTCTGCCAATCAAGCAGGAAAGAGAAGCCCGCATCAGACAGCAGGCCTCTGTTTTCAGGGATAAAAATACATATTCATTCGCACAGGGCCATGCCGCTTTAAAAAACAACGTCAGAAGGAAAAGAAGTTCCAGTTGCAAAAGAAGCTCTCTGGGCGCTTTTTTTGTTTGTTTGTTTCATCTCTTTTCTCTCTCTCCTTCTTCCCTTAAGGAAAAATAAAATAAAATAAAAGCAAGCGTAATTTCTTGTTTGCTTAAGGGCTCACGTATATTTACGAAAGCACCCAAGCCATGGATTGCTTTGAATATAGCAGCTTTTAGGTATACAATAGGGCTCCTGTGTTTCAAAGGATTTGACCACCCATCGTGGCCCACTGCCACTCTGAGTCTAAACACAGGCTCTCTCAGACACAGCCAGGTGCCCAACGACCTTTCGCCTTTTTTGATACTACCTTCTGGTCACTGTACCTAAGAGCGAAAGTGTTGCTGAAAGATACTCCAGAGTGTCTCCCCAAGGGTTTTTAAGGAAGTTCCCATCCACCTGCCCCGAGTGCAGAATAGGCTTTCTTGTCCCTTAGCGAGCATCCATTTTTGTACCAGGCAGATAGAGTTACTGCTAAAAGGTGACAGAGTAAAAGTGGAACAGCCCGCGGTGGGGAAAGTCTTCTCATTGCACAAAATCTGATGAGGGTTTGGTTTGACTGTGCAACTCTTTTTTTAGGGCAGCTTCTGGTCAGCAGAGACACAGTTTCTTCTAATATTGTAATAAATAAACAATATCTATAGAACTTTGGAGGCATGAGGATTTTTAAAAAGAGAGAAAGAAAAAAAGGAAAGTTGACTCCTGAATTTATATGCCAGGGAGCTGGTTTCCAGCTACATCATTAGTTTCTCCTCCTCGCCTCACCAACACTGCAGCACCAGTAAGTCTCCCCCATCAGATCAGGAGATTGATGGAATTCACCAGTTACCAAAAAAAATGTCATTCCACCATAAAGCAATGTGCGGCCACACTCTCGTGGAACCACCTTCCTCCTCCATTTCACTCATGAAATCTTCTTGATCTAACACAACACAAGAAGTCACCTGTTCTGCCTGGAATTCATTTGTTTATCTGTGATATAAGACCAGGGCCTCCTCCGCTATATTCATAACTGGATTGGGGTTGACAAAAAGGGAAAACAAGGGCATTTGTGTTCCCCATGATCCCTTCTCATTTTATGGAGTAAAGGGAGCTTGTGGCACTATGTCATTATTCCTCAAATGTTAAAATATTCAAATCTAAATATACAAAATGTTTAAAAAAAATCTCAGGTGGGGGATAGCCTCTACCTGATTTGGAAGATAGCTACCACAGGAAGAAGAAGAGACCTCACATCCTTATTTTAGCTTCTTGCTAAGTCTAGATATCCCCTGCTACCAGGGTCTAAGCTGAATTCTTCCTAAAAATTCTTCCTAATCAGCTCAGCACCGGTTATTGGAACAGAATTTGACATGATGATTAACTAGCCTGGTGATGACTGTTTCTATTTATCACCACCAGAACTATTTGCAAAAGTAAACATCTAATCAATGCCTCATTTTCATCCAAATGATATCAGAAAACATTCTGACCCACTTATTCACTGAAATTCCTTAATTATGGCCAGGTGCTCTCCAGAATTATTCTGCTTTCTGTAACTTCATCACCCACAGCTGTCCTTCACCCACCCAAACCTTTTAACCACTGCCAACAACATGGAAAAACTAATGCCCCCAAAATTATCACAATGATCCATAACTCAGTCTTTATACATGTTCTCTGTGCCTGATGAACTCCTATGCATCCTTCAAAACCCAGAGTTCATACCATGTGACGTGACTGTGAAGCCTCTCCTGACTTCATCCTGGAACAAAATCTTATCCCACCTCCTCAGTGTTGTTTCTGCATTCAACAAACCAGAGCTCCTTCAAGCATGAACATCCTGCATCAGAATTACCCAGAGTTCTTGTTAAAGTTGCTGAATCCTAAGCTCCATCCAGTTCTGCCAAATTAGACACTCTGAGGTGGAGGCTCAAGAATCTGCATTTACTACGCACCCCACCCTCTCCCCAGTGATCGTGGTGCAAATACAAACATTTATTTTATTGTCCACCTCATTCTCAATAGCATCTCATGTTTATTAAGCTCCTATGTTGTGCCAGCCACTCTTCCAAGTGCTTCATAAATGTGTTAACTCTTTCACTATCACAATATTAACTCAATTAAATATTGCAGTTATCTTTATAAGATACAATTTTACCTCCATTTATATGTTGATTAACGTCTCTGAGATAAAGTGAAATTAGGAAAATTTCCCAAGAGCACATGGCTAATAGACGGCAGAGAAAAGATTTTGAACCAGACAGACTTGACCCAGGGCCAGTCACTAAATCATTGGGCTTCACACTCTTGACAACAGCTGTTTGTCTTCTGTCTCTTCTACTAGGCTGTGACAGTAGCACCGCTCATAGTGCATGACATAATCAATAAATATTTATTGAATTGTTTAAAATATAGAATAAACCAAGATACCGTATTTTGGCCTATGGGTACTAATATCAGGGAGGTGGGAAAATCCTCATGAGCCACAAAAATAAATAAGGAAATGCAGCAGGGCTTTGGTGAAACACAAATGAGATTATGTCTGATTTTCATTTGAAAATCATAAGTAGTATAATAAGTGCAGAGAGATTAATTCATACCAGAAACCAAATCCTCAGTGTCACCTTGTGAACTTGGTACTGCAGAAAGCAGACCTGGGGACAATGAAGTGGTCGTCAGGGAATTACCAGTGACCCCTCAAGTCGTATTTCCACGCCCCTTCATCTAAGTGCAATAGCAAACAATAAAAAAACACCTAAGGCTGGAGTTCCCGCTGTGGCTCAGTGGGTTACAAACCCGACTGGTGTCCATGGGGATGCGGGTTCCATCCCTGGCCTCGCTCAGTGGGTTAAGGATCGGGTGTTGCCATGAGCTGTGGTGTAGGTCTCAGATGCAGCTCAGACTGCCCCCCCCACCCCCCCATTGCTGTGGCTGTGGTGTAGGCCGGCAGCTGCAGCTCCGATTCGATCCCTAGCCTGGGAACTTCCATATACTGCAGGTGCGGCCCTAAAAAAGCAAAAATCAAAGAAACACCCTATGGTTTTGCTCCTGCTTTATTGTGAAGAATAGCATATATTTACGCTCTTCCTTATCAAGCACCTAGAAACTCCAGGCAAACAGCTTGAATAAGTACATTTTCCAAAAACTTCAAAGAAAGATCCAGCTCTACAAGCGTGGTAACACCTTTCTAGTGGGGCCCGCTCCCTAAAAGTCATATGCTATGCATTCATTCCTTTCCTCACATGGGGTATTGACAGCTAAGCCCAGGCCATCAGAAAAGCCACAGATGTTACCAGCTATTTCCTCAAAACAAACAAACAAAAAAGGCCTGGATTCTGAACTATTAGAAACTGGCATGTTTTTACCTAAGTGATATCAGAACTTACATGCTGTGTCTACACTTAGCCTAAAAACCCAATGAAAACTGCAAACGTAGACAGCTTCCATTAGAGAGCATTGTCTACACGCTTAACACCTGAGATTGGTTTCCATTTTCTCATCCCGGTGTTTTGTTGCCAGGAACACGCGCAGATATATACACGAATGGCCATCGTCCCCAAGTACCTCATCTGTTGCCTGACCTCTCGCATCTTCCAAGCTTTGGCTTCTAGCATGAATCACACGTTTCTACCTACAGGGGCACACCCCCATCATACACACACACACACACATACACACACGTGTGCGCACACATACACATACACACACACACACTCAGTGCTCATCCTAATGGGATTTTAGACTCTAAGTGGGTCAGAGGCCCAAATCAAGCTGAAAACCCCATCAAAAAAAAAAAAAAAAAACCCTCTGAGGCCCAGAAATAAACTCCTTTCTTGCTTCCAGACTTGCTTGGGAAACATTTTCCTCTTTAAAAACAAAACAAAACAAAAAAAAATGTGTAGATAACACTCTGCCAGAGCACCTGCCATCTAAAATGTTCAAGTGTAAAGGGAAGTTTGCCGGTGGCGACTTCCAAGTTCAGAGCAAACCCTCGGAACCATCTCATATTTAAGGACAAGCTGTCACCGGACACACGTGCAGCGGTGTGACGCACACACTTGCTCCCTCGCAGGCAGCTTGCTGTATATGCTCACAGGGGCTCTGGGACTTCGGTCCTAGGGGAGCTGAGGCCAGATTTTGCCCCGCACATGCAAAGAGGCAGAGCTGTCGGCCTCCCCGCTGCCTTTAGTGAAGGAACCCCGACCTCCCTTTCGTTTCTGAGAGGAGTTGAGAAAATAAGGATGAAGTAGACAGCCACTGTCAGCTCCTCCAGGCCCAACAACAAAATTAGAGAACCACCTAGTATCCATGAGGATGCAGGTTCGATCCCTGGCCCTGCTTAGTGTGTTAAGGATCCAGCATTGCTGTGAGCTGCGGTGCAGGTCACAGACGCGGCTCAGACCTGATGTCGCTGTGGCTGTGGTGCAGGCCGGCAGCTGCAGCTGCCATTCGACCCCTACCCTGGGAACCTCCATATGCCGCAGGTGCGGCCCTAAAAGGACAAAAAAAAAAGATTATAGTGAGAGCAAAGCTACAAATTACCTGGCATAAGTCAGAACTATAATCACTGTGAATATTGTTATTGTTAGTAATGGGGTATTATAAAATACTAATTTTGTTCCAAAATCATACACTCACTGCCTGTATGATGATGGTCCACAAGCAGGAGCGGAGCGCCTGGCACTGGACTAGCCCCAGGAACAGGAGGAGGTGCTGGATGCAGTCTCCTCAGTGGCGGAAGGCACTCCGTTAGAGCAGGAACTTGAGTTATGGGAAGAGTATGCAGGCATTAATTAGGACTAAGAGCGGTTATTTAATTATTCCAAACTGGGAGATGGAGTTTGAAGCATGCACGCTCTACTCCCGGGCAGTTTCCTCCGAGCCCCGACAGTTCTGCGTCCTGCAGCTTTTTCCCCACACTGAGATCCCTTACCTCATTCTCTCAGGCTTATGCTAAGTGAATAGCTATGTGGCTCGAAGAAATAATCCACCCTGAAGTATATGTCCTTCAAGTTTCCTGCTTTTAGAAAATGCATTTGAATTTGACTGGTATGCTGAAGTCTCTCTCCCTTAGGAGCTTCAGGTAATACCGTTCTTCAGGAGCGGACACTGGGTTTGGAAGATGGAAATTCATTCGTTCATGTATCCAGCCAGCCGCCAGCCAGGCGTTGCTGCGACAAATGTGCCAGGTTGCAGGTGCTGAACAACCCGAGCGTGACCCTGACTTTGCTAGACTTACGATCTAGTAAGAGTGACAAGCCTTACACAAGCACCCTAACAAAGAAATAATTACCCGTAGTGGTGAAGGCAAAAGAAAAAAAAAAGTAAAACGGGAAAGGAGGGGGCGTATGTACACACAGCGAGGTCAGGAAAGAAGTCTCTTTCTTTAAATGAAGTCTACAGAGCGATGCTTAAATGGAGGCATAAAGAAGGAGGCAACCCAATCCTTCTGTGATACAGACACAGAGCAAATCATTATGCTGTCCACCCGAGACTAACATAAGGTTCTATGTCAGTTATACCCCTAGGTTTAAATTTTTTTTTTTTTTTTTAAGAAGGAAACAGCCCTACAAAGGACAGGCTGGGAGCAGGTGAAATGGCAGAAAACGCCCGAGGCCAAAAACAATGTGGATTCTAGGATGTCAGAAGAGATGAACACGGCGAAGCCTCGGGGTGGAGAGCCAGGAGAGGTGACGCATCGCCTCGCAGATCCTAGAAGGAGTCTGGATTTTCCTGAAGGACTAGACCAGGAAAGCTTTCCAGACCCTTTACATGTGTTGTGTGCTTTCATATATATATTTTTATTTCAAGGAAATGTAAACGCGTTTTTAAATTGGGACAGAATCTTAGCTCTCTTAATTCTTAGCAAACCCCTTCTCACTCGTCTGTAATTTCAGACTCTTGTCCCTACCCAGCAGCTGGTTCTGGAAGGAGTACAGGGCGTCTTTGTTCTGGCGCTGGCACTGCCGGCGGCATGGCCTTGAGCAAGCCCGCGCCATTGCGAGCCTTGACTCCATCGACAGAGGGGGTGGGATCAGATGACTTTCAAGATCGCTTCTGCTCTAAGTTAATGTGACAAAAGAGAAGGGGGAAATGGTCTTGCTTTCTCAGGGCTTAGTGCTTATCCTTCCTTCTGTAGACACAGTTTGGGATGTGGGTTAAGAGCCTGAACGGTGAAGTTAAAAATCTGGATTCTAGGAGTTCCCATCGTGGCTCAGTGGTAACAAACCTGACTAGTATCCCTGGGGATTCGGGTTCGATCCCTGGCCTCACTTGGTGGGTTAAGGATCCGGCATTGCCACGAACTCTGGTGTAGGTCGCAGACACGGCTCAGACCCCGTGTTGCTGTGGCTGTGGTGTAGGCTGGCAGCTACAGCTCCAATCTGACTCCTAGCCTGGGAACTTCCATATGCTATGGGTGTGGCCATAAAAAAAAAAAAAAATCTGGCTTCTCATCATGACTCTTCATGCTAACTCGTCTAGCTTGAGCAGGTGACTTTATCTCCCCAAGCCTCCTTTCCTCTCTCCCCACCTGTAAAATATGCCTAACATCCTTCCCAACTCCAAGGAGTTCTTAGAAAGAACCAGAAGCTGGATGGCCACTAGACCATCACCATGCACAGGGCTCCCCACAACAGGATGGCAGGACGTGGACTGCGGAAAAGTCATGGGTGTAAGACTTGAGGCACGAGGCCAAGCAGGTCTTTGGAATCTGCTCTCATGAATCAGCATCCGTTATGCCAAAACGAAGGGTGACCCAACATGAAATCAGGCTGGATCTCTTCAGAGGCCAGAGGTAAAGTCTGGTCTGGAAACTTGAGGCTGTTGAAAGGTTTTCAGCTGCAAAGGTATTTGCTCAGTTGATGCGAAACACATGGTCCATTTGGGAACATCAGAAAAGGACTAGCCGTCCGCAGTTCCCACCTCGCACGTGTAAGGACGAGAACAGGTGCTCGCACAAAGCTTTATTCTATTAGATAGAGTCACTGCCGGCACCAAAAAAAAAAAAAAGGAGAAGAAAAAACAATTAAACTTCTGACATGAGCTAAATCAAATAAGCCCACCAACCTCTTAGTAAAATATACAGGCGTTAAGTCAGGCTGTCCTGACGCATGTTGTGAAGTTGTAAAGACTACCCAACTTTCAAAGGGACTGAATAAATAGACTGCATGTCATGCGGCTCCTGGGAACTTTTCAAAGGAATAAACACCATTGGGTGGCGCCACTCTGCCTCCCGTTCCTAAAAACCTCAGGGCTGGATGGGAAGGAAGAGGCCGTCTTGTGCCAGTCGGGTTTCTAACGTCAGAAGCAAAACGATTGTGAGCAAAATGATCCCCAAGTTCAAGTTCTGACTCAACTGAATAATCAGATGAGAAGAAAGCTGGAGGCGAGAGAGACCAGGAGGCCCAACGTGGGCGACTCCTTATTCTCACAGCCCGGCAGCTAGCGTCGGAGTCGCGTATGATTCGGAGACCTTTGCAAGCGATTCCCGGTCAAACACACCCTTTTGAAATCGATTGGCATGTATGTTTCCTGAACTTGGCACCTTCTCTTTTTTTGTCTCCCTTATCCATTTTTTATTAAAGTCTGGCTCATCTGCAGCGCTGTGCCAACGCTGTGCAGCACAGCAACCACCATTTGGAGAGCTAGGAGGGCATGAGGGCGGGAGAGAAAGCTGAAGGGCCAGCTCAGGCCTGAATGCAGGCAGAGGGTGGCCACGATAAACAGGCATTGGTCCTACTGTCCCCAGTCTCTCGTGACAGAACATGACGGAGGAGGACGGAGTAGGATGGCCGGG
This sequence comes from Catagonus wagneri, assembly GCA_004024745.2. Lineage (NCBI taxonomy): Eukaryota > Metazoa > Chordata > Mammalia > Artiodactyla > Tayassuidae > Catagonus > Catagonus wagneri. Next base: position 12,019,640 of record PVHT020000061.1, read on the forward strand.
GATGGACTGGGAATCCGGGTAACAGATGCAAACCATTGCCTTTGGAATGGATAGGCAATGAGGTCCTGGGGATTGTATTTAGTCACTTATGATGGAGGATAATCTGGGAAAAAGAAAGTGTGTGTGTATGTGGGACTGGGTCACTCTGCCGTACAGTAGAAAACTGACAGAGCTCTATAAACCAGCGATAATGGAAAAAATAAAAATCATTTAAAAAATAAATAAAAAGCTCATATACCAAAAAAAGAACATGATGGAATATGAGAAAATGTGTGTCTATGTATATGTTTGGCTGGGTCACTTTGCTGTATAGCATAAATCGACGCAACATAGTAAATTAACTATAATAAACAAATTTAAAAAAAAAAGCATTCACAAAAAAAAAATTAGTGAATAGGTGAGTTCCCTGGTGGCCTAGTGGTTAAGGATTTGGTGTTGTCACTGCTATGGCGTGGGTTGGATCCATGGCCTGGAAACGTCTGAATGCCAGGGGTGGAGCAAAAAAACAAAAAAACAAAAATCGCAAAATAAATCTACTTCTTAAAAAATTAGTGTTTAGGACACGGGGTATGGAGCCCTACTTTCTTAACAAGGATTTACTTTAAGTCGGCTGGACAAAATGTCTGTGATGAGCCGTTATCAGCTTGTATGTCGTCTACAACTGGAAAGAGGGAGAGACAGGAGGCAGGAAGGGGGAGGCGGGGGGAGGCGAACAGGTGCACACGCAGACCTAAAACATGACTTAAACGGTACAAGCAGGTATTGAAGGCAAGGCCCTGTACTCTGTGCTTCAATTATCCCATATTCACCTCGTCCTCAAAAAAGCGTAGGTTATCTTTCCCATTTTGCAAAACACCTAAACACTTGACAGCTTTTTTAATTACTTCAGGAGGTTTCTGGGTAACTTTTTTTCTCTTCTCTTTTTGTAATGTGGAAAGACTGCTTTGAAGATGAAAAACAAATGTTGACCACTTACGGTTGGTCTGTGGATGGAAAAGCAATGAAGGAGGCAGCTGACCTCCCAGCTGACCTCCCAGCAGACCAAGGGCTCGGAAGGAAGATGCAAAGGAAAGTGCAGGCAGGACTCAGCTGCTGGTGGTCGCAGACAAGGGACTTCAACAAAAGTCGCTCACCCGGCAGAAATCGCTGTCCTGACCTCCTCCTGCTCCCCTTTCTATGCTCAGAGCCGCACCTCTGACCTCTCTATTCCACATGAAACTTTCTCTCCCATTCAACCTACTCCTAGATGGATTTGTGTGTGTGTGTCTTTTTAGAGGCACACCCGCACAATGGAAGTTCCCAGACCAGGGGTCAAATCAGAGCTACAAGCTGCTGGCCTGCAGGTGCCATCTGAGCCAAGTCTGTGACCAACACCACAGCTCACAGCAACACTGGATCCTTAACCCACTGAGCGAGGCCAGCGACCAAACCTGCATCCTCATGGATACTAGTCAGCTTCATTACCACTAAGCCAGACAGGAACTCCCTAGATGGCTTATTTTAGCTAAGTCAACTTATCACGGCCAAGCACTTAGGGAGAGCCTTTCGTTGTCATGTCAATAACATTCAAACATGCAGAGGTTTCCTTTTTCCAAAAAAAAAAAAAAAATTGTCCTGTACTCGGGGGTCACAGTGGCACAGATATTTAAGACAACAAGCTTGTAACAACGGAGAAGCAACAGAACAACCTTCCCTAAATGGGGGGGATGGCCCTTGTTTTCCCATAACGGCATCTACACTATGTGTCCAGCTGGGCTGCCAGATTGTTCACGCTGCACCCCAAAGCATCTGGTTTTGGCAGGCTCAGATCAGGACACACAGCCGAAGCCAAAAGTGGAGAGGAGCCCAGGGAATAAAGACCAAATTAGCAGGTCGAGAGACAAACTGATCCATTAGCAGCCTGGCTTTCTCCAACTCACCAATTAAGATGCCCCGAAAAGCATAACTGATCCTTGCAAAGGAACTCCCCCCTCGGGTCCCTCCTCTGGGAGGTTAGATATTATAAGAAAATAATGGTATGAATCATCTCTATTTCTGGAAAACACTGAGCACCTCCAGGTGTGACACAGATGGCGGACAATCAAAGAGGAAAAAAGCAATTTTTTCTTGAATAAGGCACACACATCCACGCACTTGCATAAACAACAAATTTTGCTTCCCGGCAAGACAGCCCACCACTCCGCCCAGGCCGTGGGCTGTACCGAACCCCCAGGCCGCACACCCGGTAAGTCATCCAAAGGGAGAGAGAAATCGAACGAATGCAACAAGCGCCCAGACAGGACTCTGGAGTCAGACTCTGCCTGGATTCAAACGCCAGTGCCACCACTGATGGGTTACAGCCCTAAAAAAGCAAAATGACGATAATAAAGGCGGTCTTCCCAGAACCCTCAAACTCCATAGGTGTCCAACAGCCGGTTGGCAAACTTCTGGAATAGTCGCAAGGCCAGTTTTTGTTGTTCCGAATAGAAGGCCGGCGTGGATTCCTCCCCACTTGGTGGCCCTGATTATCGAAAAGGCTCGGTGCCGGCCTCCCAGCCTCTGTTCGAGCCCACCTCTAAACTGCCCCCCGCACGGTGGTCGGAGTGCTAATACCATGCCTCGGATTATGTCATGTCCTTGCTCAGAACTCTTTGGGGCCAGCCTGCCCTTAGAGAAAAGCTCAGAACTGAACCATGGCCCTTGAGGTGCCGCATGGTCTGTGGCCCCAACCTGTTCTTAGACCACACTTTTATCCAGGTCTTGTAAACCATCACAAAATCTGCTTTTCCTGACCAACTCCCGTCAAATCTTATCTGCCTCAGAACCTTTGGTCACCGTGCTCTTTCCTTCTAGAACGTTTCCACGCTACCCTCCCCCACACCCCCTCCACCAGCACACACAGACCTTCCCTCTGCCACTCCCTTCTCATAATTTTTTTTTCTTTTTTAGGGCCTCAGGTGCAGCATGTGGACGTTCCCAGGCTAAGAGTCAAATCAGAGCTGCAGCTGCCAGCCTACACCACAGCTCATGGCAACGCTGGATCCTTAAGCCACTGAGCAAGGTCAGGGATCGAACCCGCCTAGTCAGGTTTGATGCTAGTCATACCCGTTAACCGCTGAGCCACGAAGGGAACTCCTCCTTCTCATAATTTAGGTCCCGGAAAATCTTTGCCAGACCTATTGTCTAAGGCGTTGCTGGGCTAACGCCCTGCCAAGCCCCTGCTTCGTTATCTCAGCTCTTTGCTTTTTGGTTTTTTGGCCACCCCGAGGCACATGGCGTTCCGGGGTCAGGGGTCAGATCCACCTGTGATCTATGCCACAACTGTGGCAACACCAGATCCTTAGCCTCCTGTGCTGGGCCAGGGATCGAACCTGCGTCCCAGTGCTCTAGAGACGCTACCCGTTCCTTATACCAGACTGTACAAAAGCCCTTTGTTTTCTTTACAGGACACATCGCAGGAGCAGTTTCCATCAGCCCCTCAGTGCCCAGCACAGTATCTGCCACACGCAGAGCCTCCAATAAAACTTTGTTGGGCAAACGACCGAATAAACACATCATGTATGGGGCATGTTATCTTCATTTTGCTTTTCTTCAAATCTCTGATCACTCCCTAAAATTCTCTTCTTGTTTTCTTTGCTTACTTTTTTATTATCTGACTTCCCCACTGAAAAGCAAACTCCATGAAAATAAATAACTTTGACTTGGTTAAAGTTAAAGGATGTTTGCCCTGTGAATGACAGTATAAAGAGAATGAAAAAGACAGACCACAGAAGGGCATGAAATATTTGCAAAATATACTTTCGTCAAAAGACTGGTATTCAGAATATAATGACCTCCTGACCTCCTAAAGTCGGCAGGAAGAAAACAACAATCTTGTTGAAAAATGAACAAGAGACTCACACAGAAACTTCATCAAAAAGCATGTGCGGTAGGAAAAATAAGCATGTAAATAATTATATGAAAAGATGTTCAACATCATTAGCCATTGGCGAAAAAATTAAAGGCACAATGTGATACCACTCCATATCTGTCAGAACAGCTAAAATAAAAAACAGTGACAATACCAAGTTCTGGCAGTGATGCAGAGAAATGATCACTCATAGATTGCTGCTGGGTGAGTGGTACAATCGTTCTGGAAAACAGTACAGTAGGTTCACATAACCTTAAATATCCACTTACCTTGTAACCCAGTAATCGCACTTTTTGGGTCTTTAGGCTTGAGAAATGAAAAACTTATGTTCACACAAAAATCTGTACATGAATATTGATAGTAGCTATATTTCTGCTGGCCAAAAACTAGAAACCACTCCATGTCTTCACCGGGTGAACAGATAAATGAATATACTGTGGTGAAATCAGAAAACAAAAAAGACGCAAACTCCATGAGACTAGTTGGCCTTGTTCACCACTTTATCCCTAGTGTCTGACACAGTGCCTGGTGCCAAAGAGGAACACGGTATTTGCGGAATGGATGAATTAATAAATGAATGAACAGTTGAACCTCTAGTATCAAGTGCCTGCCTAGAACAGAATAAATGCTTAATAAAGGGAAATATACTTGGATTTCCTCTTATAATTTAGTAACAATTCAATTTTGATGCACTCTGTGGATACGCTTGATTTTTCATACAGTTAAAGGCAACAACAGACTAAATTTCATAGGGAGTTCACTTTCAAGAGCAGAGAAGTACCTTTGCATCAGCAAACCTTTACACTGCTCATCTGCTGCTGCAGGTCCTGAATTAGAACATCTTCTCTGGGTATAAGCTTTTGGATCATCTTTGCCCGAAGGGTCCTCCACTAACTTCCCTCAAGGCCAATGAAAACTAGTCTTGGGAGATGGTCTGTTGACAGAGAAAAGCACACGCCCTTCAAACAGCTGTTTTCATGACCAAATCCCACTTCAGCTCTTTTAAGTATTGCCTATAACTCTCACCAAAGAAAACAAATCTCTCTTGACACTTTTTGACCAAGTTCAATTTGGTTATTCATGTTATTCCAACTTTTTTTTTGGGGGGGGGAGATAAACATGGTCTCTGAAAGAAACAAAACAAAAAAACAATCAAAAAAGCACCATCCAGGCCCTTCCAAGGCCCAGCCCTGGTTTCCAGATGCTCTCATTTTTCAGCTTGGTTTAATTAAAGCTCCATATGCCAGCATCCCATCAGCCTCAGGTGTGATTCAGATTGCCCCAGAGCATCGGAGCCCGCCAGAATCCCCAAGCATGAATGAGAGCACAGCTGAGAAATGTACTCCCTAGAACAAAGCCCTCATTACAAGGGGAAGGCTTGTTAGGAGGAGAAGAAGAGTGATTCCTGTCCCCCTCCCTCCTTTGGATTTAGAAACATAACAAAGAGAACTTGGTTCAAATTCGGTCTGTGTCTTCAATCAGTGACAATGCCCCTGGGGCAAGCATGAGATTCCTGAAGTCTAACTCCTGGTCGGACTTGGCTCCCTCTCAAGCTACGGTCATGGAATGCAAAAGACGCTGAGAACTCCAGGGTGTAGGTACCCTCCCACAGTAGAAAACTCACAGCATGCTTGTTTATTCTTCTTCTGTTCCCCTTGGTGTGTCAGAGCTGAACTTTTTCTAGTGCCTCTGGGTCTGCAGTTAGACCAAAAAATGCAATTAGCTAATGGAGTTTGCTGGCTGTGGTAGCCACACATTGAAAGACAACTCCCACCATGATCCAGTTGTAGATGAAAACCCAACTCCCACGGGAGAGGGGGAGGGAATTCTCTTCGAATAAACAGGGCCCTTGCTCAAGACCTGGAGCCCGGAGTGAGCGCACAGGCCCTCCAAAGGCAGTGAGGCAGCATGAAAAACTCCCCCAGTTCCACGATACAGAACACTGGGCCCCTGGTTACATGAACGGGAAGCTTGGCCAAACTCCTTAAAAACTTTACTTCTTGAAACTAAAACAAACGTTAAAACAAAAGTGGTGCCCACACAACAACCTCACTCCAGTCAGAGCAGCCGTCCTTAAAAAAGTCAACAAATAACAAATGCGAGTGAGGGCGCAGAGAAAAGGGAACCCTCCTGCCTTGTTGGTATTCATGTAACTTGGTGCAGCCACTACGGAGAACGGTACGGAGGCTCCTCGAGAAGCTAAAAATGGGGTCGCCAAATGATCTAACAATCCCACTCGTTGGTATATATCCAGGCAAAACCAGTGCATTCGTATAATTGTGGAAATCACCAAGTATCTTTTCTCCACCACATTTCCAAGTTGTCATCGGACGTTTTAGGTATTGTGAGAATGCAAGAGTAGTTCATTAACATTTTCTTTGATCTTTGAGCTTCCAGAATAGTGGATTTCAGGGACCGATGCTCAAAACTTAGTGAGCTGACTTGTTGTCTTGAGATCATGAAGAGAAAAGCTATGCACCTGGCAGCTCACCGTGACGCATGTGGGTAAAGAGGGGTTTCCTGGCACCAGTTTTTACGCTATAAGATGCTTCTTGAAACATCCTTAGAAGCAGCTGAAACACAAACAAAGCTTGAAGCTCCTAGGGTGGCTCTGATGCACAGATTGCAGAGCAATGAGCAGCTGGATGGTTCATCACTGGGGTGTGGAATGTGGTTCCTTAGAAAGTCCGTGAAAGCTCCCATAGTAATCAATATGCTATAACATTTTCACAGTTCAACCTTAGCAATAAATCGGTCTAATGGGACAGCAGAAAGGTAGGGTGGGAACAGCACTGGATGAGTCAGGAAGCCTGAATGCTCCTCTCAGTTCTCTTCCAAGTTGCTAGGTGACCTTGGGCATTCACTTTATAACTTTGTTTCAGTTTCCATGTCTTCAAAAGGAGAATAATGGCATCTGATCGGTCTACCACAGATAACTGAGAGAAGATGATCTATGCAAGAATGCTTTGGACCTACGTACTGGGGGCAGGAACTCAGGTATTTCCATATCGATGTTCCTACAAGAGCCTTATCCACAAGAGCCAAAACGTTCATCAGTAGATAACTGGACCCCCAAAATGAGGCGTATGCCTACAACGGGATATATTCAGCTTTTAAAAGGAAGGAACAGAGTTCCTGTTGTGGCTCAGCGGTAATGAACCCGACTAGTATCCACGAGGACACAGATTCGATCCTTGGTCTCACTCAGTGGGTTACGGATCTGGCATTGCCATGAGCTGTGGTGTAGGTCACAGACCCGGCCCAGATCCTGTATTGCTGTGGCTGTGGCTGTCACCAGCAGCTGTAGCTCCCATTGGACCCTAGCCTGAGAACTTCCATATGCCACGGGTGCACCCCTAAAAAAAAAGGGAAAGAAAGAAGAGGAAATTCTGACATACATTATGAACCTTGAAAATATTTTGCTAAATGAAATGTCAGGTATGAACAAATACTACATATCGCACTTGTGTGATAGAATAGGCAAATTCATAGACACAAAGCAGAAGAGTGGTTCTCAGGGCTGAGGAGGAGGAACGGGGAATCTTTGGTTTCTGGGGTAGAGTTTCTAAGATGATGACAAGTTCTAGAAATAGACAGTGGTGATGGATGCACATTATGAAGATACTTAACACCACGGAATTGTATACTTGAAAATGGTTGAAGTGATACATTTTATGTTACGTGTACTACAATTTTTAAATGCTTTAGAAAACAAAAAGTTCGATACAAGTGCTAAGACTTTTTAGAGACCTAATGTTTCCTTGTGTCAGTTTACCAGCTCCACTTAGAAATGGAATTCCCACACTTAGACATAAAACAAAAAAGATTTTTTTAAACAATTCTCAAGTTTTGATCATCTTATTGAAGAATCTTTTGATCACTGGTTACCACCTGTTGGAAGCACTGGGAAGACTTATGAACTAACCTGTGAACTAACTAGAAAATTTTCTTCACCACCTTTTAGCCAAACACTATTTTTCCTTAAATATCACTGTTCAGTGATACCTAAGAACTGCTTCCAAGAGCATTTAGGATCTGTTTCAACTAAAATCAACCAATACGAAGAAGTCAGAAGACAGAATAGAGTTTACAATGAATAAACATATGGAAAATGGTCAGAAGGAAGGGGATGGGCCCGCCTTTGATCAGTGCACATGATCTCTCGCTTCAAGTAGTCCAGTGGCCCCTCTCATCGGGTTTACTTCTCAGATGCTCTGCATGTGGAGACTCGTTCACGACTTTCACCTGCTGTACGTGTCTTGTGTGATCTACCGGGTGAGACTGCGTCCCCGTAAAACGCCCGTCCACCCAGAACGTGCGACTGCAACCTTATTTGGAAATAGCGTCTTTGCACAAGAAACCAAGTTTAAGATGAGGTCATAGCGGAATGGGATGCGCCTTCAATCCAGTGACAGATGTCCTCATAAGAAGAGGGAAATCGGAGCACAGAGGCAGGAAGGTCAAGTGAAGGCAGAGACAGAACTGGAGTGCTGCAGCTACAAGCCAAAGAACACTAAGGATTGCAAGCAACCACGCGAAGGTAGGAGGCAGCAAGGAAGAGTTTTCTCCAGAGCCTGAGAAGGAGTAGGGCCTTTGACGCCTTGTTTCAAAATCCTGCCCTCTAGAACTATGAGAAAATAAAGTATTATTTGTTTTAAGGGCCCTGGTTCCTGGTTATCTGCAATGGAAGCCCTAGAAAATGCAAACACAGGGAAAGCCAGGTCTTTTACAGCCCTAACCATTTGAGAGCCTTCAATACCCCCTTAGGCTCTGTGCTCTAGAAACATCAAACTATTTCTCATGACCCAAATGCAACACGAAGCTCCATTCTTCCATGCTTTTGTTCATTCTGTTCCTTCTACCATGAATGCTTTTCCACCCTTTATTCACCTAAAATAATCATAGGTATCCTTCTGAATTCTGCTTAAACAGATTAAACTTCACCTCTATAGAGCCTTCTAGAATACCTACCCAGCAAAGCTGGTTGTGTCTTACTCTCTGTACCACCGGGTCCTTAGCATATTTACTAGATACCAGGAACTGTATAGGCAGTGATGTTGCAAGAGTTAACAGCACACACTGTTTTTGGAGATTCTGCGGTCTGGTAAGAGAGTCCTGGAAGTAAAGAGCCAATCACAGGGCTCCTGTCGTGGTTCAGCAGTAACAAACACAAGTAGTGTCCATGAGGATGCAGGTTCGATCCCTGGCCTCTCTCAGTGGGTTAAGGGTCCAGCGTTGCTGTGGCTGTGGTTAGGCCGGCAGCTGCAGCTCCGATTTGATCCCTAGCCTGGGAACCTCCATATGCCATGGGTGCAGCCCTAAAAAGAAAAAAGAAAAAAGAAGGGGAAAAAAGATGAAAGAAAACCAGTTCAAAAACAATAATTTCAGTATATTCTTACATCACCGAATAAGAAAATGGAAAGGGAGCAAAAGTAACTTTATTCATTGTGGTTAAATATACACTGATTGAAATAGTCTTGGGTTTAGAAAACAAGGATCATCGAGGAGCAAACATTTGAGTACAAAAGAGTGACACCCAGGAGGACCGGACATCCGGGAGCACTGTAAGCAGCCGAGGGCCTTACCTGGCCCACCAGGACCGTTTATCTCACAATCAGGCGAGACCAGCAAGGAGGACTGGCAAGCCGATTTTAGAGGTTGTACTGTTGACTGTTTTCGTCGAGAAAAAAACTTGGACGTCTAACCTCTGGTGCTGCACTTTGCCACCAGTTCAATTTTATTCTGGATAAAAGCCAGAATTAGCTCATTGCAAAGAAGTAACCACACGCTGACTTCTTGTGCAAATAAACACCACGGTTTGCCATTAAAAAAGAAAAACCGTCACTCCAAGATCATTTTTCAGAGCTCCGGCAAAAGAGGTCCACGCTCTTAAGCAACACACCGCTGTGCTCACAGACGACTCAAGGACACGGTGCCTCACGCTGTACGTAAAGTAAGGCCACGTGGGTCCCACCTGTCGCCCGGCGGAGAACACTGAAGGGTAAAGATCAACTGAGTGGCAAGTTTCAGAGACCCTCCGTTCTTCTGCTGAAAGCACCAAAAACAGCAACTTTCACCTGATTTGAAAATGATTAGCATCCTCGCTGACCTGGGGCGTTTCATTCAGCAGGCACGCTCCAATGTAGGTACACAGATCTGTATCATCGAGAATAAAGGCTTCCTATTGTGAAAGTTTTGGTGTGAATTTCTTGACCTTGGGGCAAAGTTTCAAATAACCCATCAGTTAAGCAAGGAAAATACTCCGGAGTTGGTGGTTTTGCCTCATTTAGCCAGAACAACCAGCTGATTGCTAGATGTCTTTGCTTGTCCATTAGTCCTCTTGCTATTGGAAAATAACGAATTGAATCAGACTCCGAAGGGCTCGGTGTATCTGTCATCACAGAAGAGACTGGCTAAACTATTGAAAACCTCTGAGGTGCTATCCATAGAGCCACACTGTTTCAAAAAATGGAAAAAAAAACTTCAATTACAAATTGAAATATGATATCTTCACAAGGTGCTGTAAAATGAGATGTAATTACTACACGGACGTATTTATTACTTTGTCTCTAAGAAATGGGACTGCTGCTAGCTTTTAATGTCTTCTTATACTTTTCAGTGTTTCCAAAGTGTCTGCAAATGTATAGTGACTTGTTGCTATTATAATGAAAACTTTCTTTCAAAGGAATGATCTTCAGATTTAAAATAAATAAATAAAAATAGTCTCTATAACTTGGAATCCTGAGTGGAAAACAAGAGTGGAGTCTGACACGTGTAAAGTTCTGTGTTATGGTCCTGAAAGATCCCTGGCAAAATAGACAAGGTCTAACTACGCGAGTTTGTATCAAAGGCGGGCGGGGAGGAGATAAAGCAGTAAACAAAGAAAAATAAGCCTTTTAAAATTAGTTGACTGCAATTTCAAAATGAGCTTACCAGATTGCCACGGTTGTGAAAGCAGTCAATGGAATATAAGATTCCATTTAGCAGATCAAAGGATGGAAGAATTCCTGTGTCCTGGACACTATTCACCCACATCTGTGGCACTGCATTTTAAGTGCATTAGCAAAACAGATTGCAATCATGAGTGCCCGTCGTGGCTCAGTGGTAATGAACCTGACTGGTATCCATGAGGATGAGGGTTCAATCCCTGGCCTCGCTCAGTGGGTTAAGGATCCAGCATTGCTGTGACTGTGTTGTAGGTTGGCAGCTACAACTCCCATTTGCCTCCCTAGCCTGGGAACTTCCATATGCCACAGGTGTGGCCCTAAAAAGAAAAAAAAATAGATTGCATTAAGAAAAATGTAACCTGGATGATGAAAAATTTCTGAAAAACGTCTTCACAAAAGGATGGTCAAAGGAATTTAGCAAATTCAGCCTAAAAAGTAGAAATATGCAGTAGTTCTCAGTCTACACAGGTTAACAGGAAAGGATCAGCCTGATTCTAGACTGATTTTTCCTTAGCAAATGAGTTTCTCTCTCCTAGGACTATGTAAGGTAACACAGAGAAACAGTCTTAGTTCCTGGAGCTCAGTGTTAAAAGCAGTGCTCCCAACAAAGAAAAGAAAAATGTTCACACTTCCTCCTCCTTTTTTTTTCTTTTCTTTTTTTATTCTATAATGATTTGTTTTCACTATAGCTGGTTCACAGTGTTGTCAGTTTTCCACTGTAACTCATGGTGACCCAGTTACACACGCATGTGCAGATTCTTTTTTCTCACATTATCATGCTCCATCCCAAGTGACTAGTTACAGTGCCCTGTGCTGCACAGCAGGACCTCATTGCTTATCCATTCCAAAAGCACTGCTCTGCATCTATTAACCCCAAGTTCCCAGTCCATCCCACTCCCTCCCTCTCTGCCTTGGCGACCACCAGTCACACTCCCTTCTTCTAGGACCACAGGTGGCTGGGTTCCTTTCCTTCTTGATTCTCGCTGTTTAATTTTCACCGGCTTCTGGACATACCTCATCACCTCTCTTGGAAGTATCCTTTTTTGCTTAAGCTATCCAGAGTTCCGTCCAAAATCCTTAGTAACATATGTTTATTTAGGACTTTCTTCTTGGGCAGTTTTCTTCTTTGTGTCTTGAGTAGGTAAGAAGTTTTATTCAGTGAGAAATTATCAACATGCATTACCAGAGCCTAACTCACTCCTTTGAGGTAGCGTCCAGGATATTCATTAATGTGATAACAAACAGCAAATAATGAATAAAAAATAACAACAGCAAACTATTCATTTCTGTACACAGCTGCTTTCTCAAACTGTCACATGGAAAGTGTATAACAAAAATCTTTAAAAAAAAAAAAAAAACCCTCTATCTGCGACCCTGAGTTCATAGGCCCCATTACACAACCAGGAAGTCTTCATTCGCTGTGAATGAGTCTGTCATTCTAATTGCCTAGTACGCCCACTGATTGCTTCACTAAGGACAGATTTCCAGTACCCTTTATCGGAGATGTACGTGGACAGTTCAGTGGATCTGGCTGATTGGCCTACCATCAATTGTTCAAAAGAATTAAACATTTTTGACCGACTAAGAAGAGGGAGGGTGTGAGAAGCCTCTTATGGGAGAAGCAATCTACTGTATTCAATGAGAATCTTTTATAAAACAGCGCTATTGCAAAGTCCTGCTATACTTCAGAATCCTAACCGAGGCCAAGCCATGCGTTTCATTTTCCTACTGAAACACAGTGTTTGAATGCCATATACAGAAAACACGTCTCTAGAAAGTATGCAAGCCGATATCAAACCAAACATGGAAAGCAGCATGAAAAATAATATTTCACAAAAACAGTTGGATCACTCAACATGGACTAAGATGCAGCAAACAGGGAGAGGTTTTTATGGTGCTTATATTTATTTTAAATAGCTACTTTCATCTAATGCATTGCAAATACTCAATAAAAATAATCTTCGAATCACAATGTACCGGTTAAGCCATACTCACCCAGGTCATCTCCTTTCTCATTAGCTTCTTCCACTGACTTCGACCCCTTGCCAAGCACCAATGGCCTATTTGCTCCATTTTCTAATTCCGCCTAATTCTAATGGAGCACCATCTGAAGACACACCTGTCTGCCTTTACTTAAATCGACACCAAAACTTGACAGTAAACAATGGCAAAAAAGGACTTTATTTTGGAAAATGTAATTTAAAATTAAGATAAGTTCATCAATTTAATGTATTTTAGGTTACAAGTTCATCAATGTAATATATTTTAGGTTATAAATATATGCTATTACTTTGCTATTACCTTTTTTTTGTTTGTTTTTGCTTTTTATAGGGCTGCACCCTCCACATGTGGAGGTTCCTAGGCCAGGGGTCGAATCAGAGCCCAGCTGCTGGCCTGCAACACAGAATCTGAGCCGCATTTGCGACCTACACCACAGCTCACAACAATAGCATATCTTTAACCCACTGAGCGAGGCCAGGGATGGAACCCACAACCTCATGGCTCCTAGTCGGATTCGTTTCCGCCGCGCCACGACTGCAACTCCAACATGCTATTACTTAAACCAAAGAACAGAGCAAGTACTGACTTTCAAAGCATAATTATTCCTTCCACATGGTACAACAGCATGTCAGGACAGTTCAGCTCTGCACCGGCCTCTGCTACACAACTGTAACAGGGGCTGTTTCTGTAAAAATATGCAGCAGTTTCTTTAGGTCTCCTAAGCACAGCTCTTAATTATTTGATATTCAAACCATTTTCTTTAGAAGCACATGTCGCCACTGGCCTTCTTGGCTTTCTCTTCTTCATTTGTTGACTGAACGCTACCAGATCCCCACTTGCCCATGGCTTTACAGATGTTTTAAGCAGCTATTCAATAGCATTTTCACCGGTTGTAAGTCCCTCATCTTTTCCAAGATTTTACACTCACCTTTACCACTGGTTTTCCCGTTACATCTTACAGTTGTTCAGTTAGAGACTAACCGACAAAGGAGTTGTCTTTAAGGATGAGGTTAGATGCTGGTATTTAAGGGAGAGAGGTTTGTGTGGGGCTAATTTGATGTGTTTAGTTTGTGCACAGGCTGAGGTACTAATAAACCGCTGTCACAGAAAAACTAATGTGTCGCTAGACTCCAAGGTCACCTTGGGCAATGCCACCAGTCCACAGGTGAGGAAAGAAAAGAGAATCGCACATGCGCAGTTCTACAAGGCGCATCGGGAAACAGGTGCACGTCAGCCCCGCCCACTTTCTCTCCGCCGGCGCGGGCAGCGTCCGCGGCAGATGGCCCCGGAGAGAACGCGCTTGCCCACTGCTCTCGTGGCCCCAGCTCTGCTCTCAGAGACAGACTCCCCTAAGTCCTCTCCGCCAAAGAACCTCGCGAAGAGGGAGCGGATGGTCTCTTCGGGAACAGCACAGAGGTCTCCCAGTGCGCTTCCTGCCCCGTCTCTTAGCCAAGCAAGGGTTCCAAGACTTACATCAACAAGCAAGGCTTTTTAGTCCAAACTCATGGTTGCTTTGGCAGTGGGATTCTCCCGAAACTTGATAGGTTTCATATCTATTTGCTTCCACTCAACATCATGCGCCTATCAACACACCCCAATTTTTTTTGCCAGATACAATTTGCAGGCCTGCTCTCTCTCTCTGATCCTCTGCCACGTTCCCAGACCCCTCCACGCCTCTTTCTCTCTATTTAGTGGCAGTTCTACTGAAGCCATCAAACGTGGGTGGAAAGTCTCCCACCTGAAACAGACCTTTGCCACAGAACTGAGTTTTTAAGGGGCCGTTCTCTTTCCAGCTATTTCGACCTTGGTATGTGGGCAGCATTTAGGAACAACTGACTTTTCAGTGTTTCAAGGCCCCACGCTTCTGTCCTGCATGCTTTCCCACCTCTGCCTGCAAACCAGCAAATTCTTGCTTAAGCAGAGCTCTTTCTCTGAAAAATCGTCTAAGCGAAGCCAGTGACGATCAGCAAATTCTGGTGACATTCTTTTTTTCCTACCTAGCCCTACACACTTTGTCTTCGTTCTGTCTTCCAAATCCTCATGAGATCGTGGCTTTACCAAATGGCTTGCCACCTAATGGCATGGGTCTTTACCTTTCCAGATTTCCATATTAATTTTCCCACTGCCCATTGCTAAGAAACCAAATGCTAAGTCAGCGTCACAAATTTTGATTTTGATAATACACCACTTTTGGAACCAATTTCTCTATTAGTAAAAGTAACAGTAGCTTCTATGACCAATAAACCCCAAAACCCCAGTGGCTTCACAAGTTTCTCCAGGCTTCGACAGCCAGAAAATTCTCCATTGAGGAAAGCTTTTTTTTAATGGACAAATCCTGGATATGGAGCACATTTCTACCCAGATTCTTTTGGCCAAAACTCTATGCGGCCACTTCTAACTGCAGGGGATGCTGGGAAATGTAGTTGTAGCTGTGAGTCCAGGAGGAATAAGAAGTTTTTGTTTGTTTGTTTTTTGCTTTTTAGGGCCGCACCCACGGCATATGGAGGTTCCCAGGCTAGGGGTCAAGTCGGATCTACAGCTGCCAGCCTACACCACAGCAACACAGGATCCGAGTCGCTTCTGCGACCTACACCACAGCTCATGTCATCATCCAGCAGGGTAGCCTAGGATTTGCATAGTGCTGACAAGTTTCCAAGAGAGAGAGCAGAAGCACACACAGTCTCCTGATACCTAGACCTAGAGCTAACATAAATTACTTTCCCTACATTCTGCTCAAAGCAAATCATAAGGACAGCCCAGGTTCTGGGGTGGGGAACTAGATGCTATTCCTTGATGGAAGGAGCTGCAAACTCATGTTGCAAAGGCTGAAGGGAGGGCTAGAAAACAGGAGTTATTTTTATAATCAATCTCTCCCAATCCCTTCTACAAATAACACACTGGGTTAGTCCACTTGATATGCTAAGAAATGCCTGAACGCATCTAAACACTAAGGTGAAGAGTACTTGGGTCCTCCAGTTGCCCTTCCTACTGCACTTGAGTGTGCATTATGTCTTCCTAAATCCGAGGATGAGAAAAGCAGCCTCTCCAAATACAGGTACCCGTAGCTGTGATGGCTGTAACAGAGCCAAACTTCTACTTTGCACTTTGCAGGTGTCACTGGATCCTATCCGATCCCACACGTGCACATTAACCACTTACCAGTTGTTTGGTCTTGGAAGGGGGTGTTACATAAGAGGTTTACTGTGGAATAAAGAAATAGTTTTCCTGAATCCATGTATCTCCTTCCTCTATGTTGCCCCACATGCATTTTCTATCTTACCAACATTTGCCCGACACGGAACTCAAAGAAATCCAGAGAAGTCTTTTTCAAGAACACTTTGACCTATACGTCCCAGATGAAATCTTCCCCAATCCATTTAACTCAAATTTAGTGGTTTCAAAATGCCACGTACTGTTTCCTTAACAGAAGCAGTGCCGTCCCCACCGCAGGAAAAGGTCAGAGCAGTGACAGGGCTGAGCCACGTCATGTCGATGCTGCACGTGGGTACTCTCTTCCTCTCTATTCTTTCACTGCTGACATTTTACCCTTTGAAAATGCTTCAAGGGATTTAAAGTTTTAGCTTTCTCTTGGCATTTATTAGACTCCCTATGGGAGCCAGAACTCATTTATAAGACTCTATGCTCTTCTAGAAAAGTCATCCCTAAGTTTAGGCTGCAAATGTGAATACTGTAAAAAAAAAAAAAATTCCACCAATAAATGAATCGTGTATGTAATAACCCAGAAAAATCCACTTACGAACACGCCTAGAAGGTGTATACCCCGAAATAAAGCTACAGGGTTGTTCCTCTTTCTTCTCTCCACTGCGTCTCTGTGTCCCTCTTTTCACACAAATGCACATCAAGGTTCATTTTGAGAGGGAAAAAAAAGAGAGAGAAGTCACAGGGAACAACATAAACCCTGACACAGAACGCTGTGTAAATGAGGTGGACTAGTCTCTCTGATTTTGCTTTGCTTGGGAAGGAAATCTAGGAGCTCGCTGCATGGGTAGTGGATATAAAGTTTCCTTGCTGCAACAAGATTATAAAAAGAAAGCTCTGTTTTCTACTGCTGATCTCAAATCTGGATCCTCCCTTTCAGCTCAGCAAGAGAAAACCTATCTATTCCAATATGCTCTCACTCAAAACGCAGCTTCGACTCGGTGATTTCTCAAAGGAGTTTCGCAGCTGCCTCTGTTCTCTCACTCACATCAGCCTCCGCAGGAAGCGCAGGGGATGGCGGTGGCCGGGTGCTAGTAAGGGTACGCGCTCCCATTCTTGATATGGTTTTGTTCTTATTCTCTTTGATCCATGGGCATCTGGCTCTCTGGGAAGGGAAAGCATCTGATGCAGACTCGGTCTGGTAGCATTTTAGACCATCTGTGGCCGCCCTCCTGGACCCCTGGGCAGCTTCCTGGCCTGAATGACCCTCGAAGGCAGCCCCCACCTCCCGCGAGTGTTCTCCTCCATAGACGTCATCCACCCGGTGTGATCAAGTTGCCAGGAACCTTTTTGGAAGCCGCTCACAGCGAAAACCCTTTCTTTACACCTGGCTCCAAAGGAAACTCATGGATCTTCACCATCCACGTGAGAACCTCAGGTTGTCCACTGGCTCGAAGTCCTACTGGCACTGCCACCTCGGTCAAGCTTCCCAAATGCATGAGGACCTGTGTTCGGCCTCATTCCAACCCTCCATGAGACGACTGGTTTGTGTCTGAAGATGAGTTTAAATTTTTTAATTTTAAATTCATTTTTTGAAGCTACATGGATATGTATAGGCAGTCTAAGAGGAGTTAAATTCAGAGGGGAAATGACTGCTATATTTATTGACGCAAGCACCAAAAAAATCCAAATCTATTAAATTACAGGGGGAAACCTTGAAAAATGAGAATTCACTTTATATAGGAGCTATGAAAATGGACCAAAAATGGGCCAAATCAGTGTTTCTAACAGAACAAAACACCCTTATTTTGCTTTAACAGATCCACACATCATGACAACACTAGGGAACACCTTGTATATTCAAATTGATTGCAGTAGACAAGTAACCAAGAGTCCAGGCAAAGATCATCCCACAGATAGGCTTGAAATTTGTGATCATTTTTGCTAATTAAACCTAAGCAGGAGTTCCCGTTGTGGCTCGGTGGAAATGAATCTAAATAGTATCCATGAGGAGGCGGGTTCGATACCCAACCTTGCTCAGTGGGTTAAGGATCCGGCATTGCCATGAGCTCTGAAGTAGATCTCAGACACGGCTCGGATCTGGCGTGGCTGTGGCTGTGGCGAAGGCCGGCAGCTACAGCTCTGATTCGACCCCTAGCCTGGGAACCTCCATATGCTGTGGGTGTGGCCCTAAAAAAAAAAAAAACAGAAACAAACCACAAAAAAACCATAATGACTGTGTTTTGCTATGAATTCCAACCCCTAAGGTTTATAGCTCGAGTTTTATTCCAATTACTTAGTAAGCGTTCATGATTTCTCTGTAGCAAGATGATAAGCTCCATGCGACAGGACCACGCCTCGTCCTACACAGGCCCCCAGCAACAAACAGGAAACTGTCTGAAATATCTTAACAACACTGAAAATGTATTAATTGAAAATTAATTTCAATTTTTTAATTGAAAAAATATTGATTCAGAAATCTAAAGAAAAAAAGACATCTGTTATCAGGGCGACCTTATAGCCGGGTCATAATCCTCCTTTCTTGGTCAACACTTCATCTCCGAATTTATGAAAAAAAATCTTTTCACATTTGTGGAATTGGATTAAGATAAAAGAAAACAGTTGATGAGCACAACATTTTTTTGAAGAAAATACAGCAATCACGGAGATGTGGAAATCCCTATCCATGACCACGGGTTGATTCGACCGTATCGATGAACAGTCTGGCAGACAGCACTAATAATAATGGATAAAGGCTCTTTCAATGAAATAGAGAACTTCAAATATACAAGTGACGCGTTGTTTATTTCCATTCATGTCCTGGAAGCTTGTGAGATAAAACGGCATGCTTTCGTACGTGGAGAAACCAGCAAACTTAGGAAGCAAACGCTTCGCAGCAATCATGACCACTTTCAACATACCCTGGAGAGGGTTTCTCAACAGGTTTCGTTTGAAATAGTTGTTATGTGTAAAAAACAGATTCCATGGTTGAATGCATTGGGAAATACTGGATTAAATAAAAGTAAACAGATTTCTTAACTGTGGGACTTTTCAGAGCCTTAAATATGCTAAGGAGCGTGATGAGCCTCAGAGAGCGTATTACAGTGCGTTCATTTCCAAAATTAACCAAGAATGTTTCTTCTCAGAGAGGAAAGATCTGTATTCGTGGGGAACAAAATCTAATTTGTGCAACCAAAACCTTTTAAAAACAGTGTATGTACCTGGACTTTGCCGGGGCTGTGACCGAGTCTGTGCCGCCGTCCCAGGAGTCAGAGTTGTCCCATCCGCTCCTCTTCCTCTTCCGGTTGTGAACAATAAAGGCCATTCGTACTGTAAAAGAAAAAAAAAAAATTAACATGGTTCAGGTGCACATCAAAGAATTTGTTTTAATGCTTTTAGGTATTAAGCTCATCCAAATGGTCTGAATACACTGGTTTCAAGAAGCTGGATCTACACTATAACTAACCATTTCATATTTGTGACTATCTGGGTATCTGCTATTATTTAAACAAAAAGCTTTAGATGGTAAGATGAATTGTTTACTTTGGTTGCAGACACTATATAATATGTGCCATTAAGAGAAAGAAAGGAGGAAGGAAGGAAGGAAGGAAAAGGAAAAGGATAGGAAAGGAAAGAAGGAAGGAAGGAAGGAAGAAAGGGAAAAGGAAAAAAGAAAAGGGAGGAGAAAAGATAGGGGATCTATATAAGCTTTCATTTTCTCATCTAAAATTTAGGATTATAATCATTTCTACTACATAAGATTCATTCATTCAAAAGTGTTTACTGAGCACCTACTACATACCGGCATTATTCCAAGACTGAGGTGATAGAGATGAGTGGGGAGGGACCAAAGAAGACACAGACAATGAAGCAGATAACGAGATAATTTCAGAGAGTGGAATGAAGATTTTATTATGAAGACAATAAAACCAGTGTAGGAAGAGAGAGGAACTGGAGGCATTCTT
Source organism: Catagonus wagneri (assembly GCA_004024745.2). Taxonomy (NCBI): domain Eukaryota; kingdom Metazoa; phylum Chordata; class Mammalia; order Artiodactyla; family Tayassuidae; genus Catagonus; species Catagonus wagneri. Next base: position 12,039,601 of record PVHT020000061.1, read on the forward strand.
CGGTCTGAATGATCGGGGAAGACCGCACTGAGCGGTCATAACCAACATGGAAACTGAGCGACTTAAGTGAGCCAACGCGCAAAAATGTTCCTGGTAGACGAAACAGAACGCCACGGCCCTGAGAGGGGAACATGCTTGGCCTTTTCCAAAGATGCTGGAGCACAGCAGACAGAGGTAAGGGAAAGATCCCAGTTTAGCCAACTGTGTGTAGAAACTGACTTCAGCTCCTACCTGACCTGCAGGAAGTGCTCAGTATGTGAAAGGTTTGTGATGACACTGTTTTAGGTGTTTTAGGAATAGAAATAAAGTAGAATAAAATTTAGGAACTTATTCTACTTTATTTTCAGGAATTTTCAGAATAGAAATAAATTCAAATAGGAATAGAAACAAAGGAATAGAAAGAAAGTAAAATAAATTTCCAAATGTCAGAGTCAGGAAACATATTTTTAGAGTAAACTTAGAGCCAAAATATTTACCAGCGGTTCTTGACCTTTCTGTCATGACAGAGGTGGTATGTACCACTCAAGGTGAGTAACGCCAGGGACAAATAATCTTGAATCTCAGGGGTTTGACAAAATAACGATTTATTTCTCCTTTGCATCACAGTCTGCCTTGAGTCCTCCAACCCTTAACGATTCAGGGCTTTGCCATCACGCTCCTCTGCCGTCTTGGCTCCTTCGATTCTTGTGCCAAGCAGGTAGGAAGGGCAAGAGACAGTAAGGAAGGGTACACAAGATACTTCTTCATCTTCTAGAAGTGATGCACCTGATTATTGGCCTGCATCCTTCACGCGATCCTAACTAGACCCAAGGATGCCGGGAAGTATGGCATATGGAGGGAAATGGAGCAGCTTAGTGAGCACCAGTGAGCGTGAGCGTGTTGTCTCTGCACAGTGTGCTTAATCTCATGAGCACAGCCAGATTTTGAGAAAACTCCCCCTCAAACTGGCAGAGAAGTAAGACAAACAGTGCCGCGAATTCGAGAGATGCAAAAATCTCTCCTTCTGACTGTGAAAAGCTTAGGCGGATTCTAGTTTACCCTACCTTTTCCCCCGTTTTTCCCATTCAAGAAAGTTTATCCAACCGTCAGCTGTTGCCTCAAGTTACATCATAAATGCTATTTTTTAGTAAATCATGGAAAAAGTTTACAACAAATTATTGAACCGGCCTCATGACGGATTACGACGCAGTGCTACATCTACACGCCAGTCAGGAGCTGCTAAGGGTGCCATATCATAATACACTATGCACACGAAAGACATAAAAGACGGGGCCGATCCCTGCTCGGTTCATCTGTCCGCTGAGTCGGATTGGTTGCTGAGCACCCATTATGTGCCTTCGGTGGTCACGTCGGGACCTTCCCATTTTGAGAATATTTCCAGCACACCCCCATTGTGAAGATCCAGCTGCAGTCCTATCTCTTCCCTACAGCTTCCGTGATGATGTTTGGAGGGAGGAAAATCGTGGGAGGGGGGGTGGCGCTGGGCGATGACACAGAAATCCATCTCGTAGTCGTGTAGACTTGGAGTCTTGTAGACTTCCGGGTAAGACTGACTGCAGATCTCCAGGCGAAGATATTTGGACACTTTGGTACAGGAACGGAGATAACAGGACGGTGTTTAAGAGCACAGAATTTTTGAAAGAGTGGGACATGACACCAGTTGGGTTCTTTCTCCCTCAGCCCCAGTTTTCTTACCCAGCAAGCAGATGACAAGGCTACAGCAAGATTAAATGAGATCACGCCCGCAAAGCATCACTGAGGACCTATGTCAGGATGAGTGGGAGGTTCTGTGCATCGCGTGGTAAAGGAGGCTCTGTGCACGCATCCTTGAGATGTGGTCCGTGGGATTCGCTGAGGTAACCAGTGAACAGCGTCCAAGAACAAGCTAAGGGAAGGATGACTAAGATGATGAAGTGCACAGATTGCAAGAAACCACAGGAAGATGGCTTGGGGTGAGGGCAGACGGGGAGGGACAGGAGCAGCGTCAGCGAGGCTGCCCTGCAGGGGAGCTCGGCGTGGGGGGCAGTGGGCGACCCGGGTGTGCTCCGTCCTAACCACGCTGTTGAAAGGAAGCTTCTCTGGGCTCAGGCCACCCACTCCCTATTACGGTCCAGTCCTGCCAGGATTTCCGATACAACACAGCGACTCCACCACCCTTAGCCTGTGGTTAGAGCACCTCCGAAAAAAAGAGGAAGGGTTGGACCCGGAAAAGGGAGAACGGAAATCATAGAGGAAAATGGGGTGCAAGGAGAAACAGCATTGCTGATCTTAGCTCTGCTATAAGGTGCTCGTGCTTAGAAGGGACAGAAAGCCAAGTCTAGAAGTGTTCCACTCAACCAGCTTTGATTAGTGTAATTAAATGCAAATAATTGCATATAGATGAATATTAAATCAAACACAGTGAAAGCCTCTGGTGATTACCTGCCCCGATGGAGCCGTGATTAGCAACTCAAGTGATCAACAAGAGCCAAATTCTAATGAGCGAGACACATTATCCCTAAAAGTGCTTACTAATCCTATACTTGGAATCTCGCACCACCGAAGTTATTTCAAAAGCCTTTCACTAATTGTCGATGCTCTGAATCTGAGTAGAGAGAACAGACTGAATGTTTAAGAGACCTTGGGCACAAGGAACAAGCCCAGGATTACAGTCCACATATCTCCCCATCAGGTTTCCGAAGTCATCTTGGAAAACGGGATAGCCCTGAACGAATATACCAGAAGAACGGCTACGGTGGAGATCCTAATTAGCCCAGAATCCACGGTGGAGCTGGGGGACTAGCAGCCAGGGGAGAGGAAGATCATAGAGGCAGGGGAGGAGGCCCCAAAGACGAACTCCTCCTTCTTGACTTTGTCTGAACCAACCCCAACCAAGACATATGAACGCACACAGTCTGCGAAAGCCAAGTTCAGATCCCATTGCAAGAACGGGATTACACAACGTGGGAGAGCTATGAGCCCACACGCAGGTGTAAGAAGGCTCTATTCCTTTGGGAAGGTCTATATTTATATTCAGTTATGTCAGAAAGCTTTGGGTCCTAGCTTATAAATATGTAGCATTTTCCCGAGTGTTATAAAGCTTTGTTATCTTTATCGGAAGGTTTCCAGGCTGGTGTTCTCTGTGGTGAGTCCAGATCCTTCTAAACTCTTTCTGCAAGTCTGATTCAATCCATCTGGCTCTGATTAATTTACAATTAACCTGCCAAGTAGCGTCTTGGAAGAACAGCAGGGTCCAAGCCATCCTCTCACTAAAACTGGATCTTAAAAGAGTGTGCGAAATTCAACAAGAGTTCAAAGGAAGCCCTCGTGTCACTGGGGGTGGGAGGCATCAAGAGGTTCCATGAAGGAAAACAAATGTGGGCCAAGCTGGAAGGAAGCAAGAATTTCTATTCCTTTGTAGCCATCACAGGGCTTAACAGTGTCTTGCAAACAATAGAGACATAATAACTATGTGTTGATTGAAGAGGGAGCTAAAATAAGGACTAATATACTTCTCAATAAATCAGCAACAACCACATCTCTGAGGTTTCACTTAGTTAAACATCATCCCATGGTTTCACGACCCCAGTGAGAATATGTGCCTTCCTAGGCTTCTAGCAACCTGCCCTCAGCGTGGGAGCCGTGGAGATGTCTGACTGGCACTGCTGTCACATTCGATCAGTCCACACGTCAAGAGTCAGACAGCCTTTCTTAGGTGATGGGGTAGGGAGGAGAACAATTGTAGAACTGGTTGTTTACGGTAATTAGAGTTATCGGTGGGTCTTTGTTTCCTTCTTTCTTCTGACGGCAGTCCGGTCTATTTCTGGGGGACATTTTCAGCCTCAATATTCAGTGCCCACAGCATTAAGGGAAAAGAAAGAAAGTGGAATAAATTCTTGTTTGTCAGGGACAAGCCTGAGTCTGGCTGGATGTCTGATGTTCGAATATTTGCTTGCTCGCACTTTTTTTTTTTTTTACGGGGTTGGGGGGTTCCGCCTGCAGCATGCAGAAACTCCCCAGCCAGGGATCAAACCCGTGCCACAGCAGTGACAATGCCGGACTCTTATGCCGGACTCTTAAGCCGCTCAGCCACCAGAGGAATCTTCCTTGCTCACTTTTGCACAAGTCACTTGCTGCTTTACAGATCCAGCTTTTGGTTCTGTAAAGAGAGAGGGTTTTTTCTGACGACTCAAAACTCAAGGGTTCTCTCTTGCTTCTCCTGGAATTTGATAAATGCACTTCCTCTCGTGTCCTCAGGGGCCTGGACTGAAGAGCATTCTCTTTCCCGGCCACCCAGGGCGGCTGCTCTTCCTTGGCCCTTCTCTCTGCATGGGCACCGCCTGGGCTTCTGCCTTCCTCTTCTTCTCCTGCGCTCTGTGATTGCTCCTGCTTTGCAGGCAACTTCCACTTTGTGACCATTCCTTGGATGCTGATAACTTCCAGATATATCTCTGCCTAGATCTGCTCCTGAATTTTTTTTTTTTTTCAGGGCCATACCTACAGCACATGGAAGTTCCCAAGCTAGGGGCTGAATCAGATCTGCAGCTGCCGACCTACGCCACAGCCACAGCAATGCAGGACCCTTAACCCACTGAGCAAGGCCAGGGATCAAATCCGCATCCTCATGGATACTAGTCGGGTCTGTTACCGCTGGGCCACAGTGGGAACTCCCAGGACACACATTTTAAAATGGCAACATTTACACATCATGATGGCAGAGCATACTGAGACAGGTCCAAGGGCCCGCAGGCTAAGGAATTCGACAGTTTAACACAGCTATAGTCCATGTGTCCTATAGCCAGACTGAGGAGCTCTGATTTAGGAAATACCAGGTCAACACTCAAGTCTTGCTTTCTCTATGAAATCTTTCTTTCCCTTTTGTGACTCTACTACTGCCTGGCAGACGTTTTAATAGTACTTGAACACTTACCGTGTTTACATTCCTGCCTTTTCTGTGAGACTGAGACGCTTTCGGAACAGAGAACATATCTCCCCCATTTCTGAACTCTCAGGATGCAATGATAGGGCTCCGATGAATGGATGATGAACAGAAAAAGAGACTAGAAAGACCCAAGCGTCCTAGTCCAAATATTCTAGATGGCTGTTAATTTTCTACAATCATCACTGAAAGATAGATAGATAGATAGATAGATAGATAGATAGATAGATATTGATAGGTGATAATTGATAGATGATATATAGATAATTGATAGATGATGATAGATAGATATTTTTTGCTTAAACTAAACGGATTTCTTTCCCTTTTCCCCCACCTTTTTTCCTGGAGGTAAGCTTCCAAACTACGACTACGATTAAGTAAAGCACTGGCGTTTCAAATTTTCAAATGATAACTATCCCACAGACAAAAACATGGCCACTCCATGAAATCATGTCCCAAGTACCCAAAGGGCTATGACGCCTTTTGCTGCCAGAACATTTTCTGTCAACTGACGCTTCCAAAATTAGATGTTTCTCATCAGCAAGGAGAGAGAGCTTCCAGAAGGTGAACCTTTTATAAATGCATCGAGAAAGTCAACATTTTCAGTTCAAGTTATGACTGAAATGAGTACAACCTCATAGCTTAAAACGCGAGGAATGCTCCTGAAGTGGTGAAAAAGCACAGGGAGCGCTGAGGCTGCCAGGAGAATTTTCTGATTTCTCAGATGGATTTGACGGCAGGGCGAGCCAGCTTCCCCCTTCACCCGGAAAGCTCTCGCGTGTTCGCTGAGACGGCGATGAACCTCATCAAGCCCATGGCCAGTTCCAAGCACGTCCTGTCCCCTGAAGGGTGGCTCATGACCAGACTCGACAATTTCCTTCAGGTTTCACTTGTGACAACTTATTGCAACTGGCCTAAAGGCCAAGGCATTACTTCTTTGCAGTAATAACATTTCTGCTTTTTCCCCAACCTCAGGTTCCCTGATGAATCAACGGGGAATGGAGTGCCTTCGACTGTAAAATGCAGGTGGCAAATCCTCTCAGGGTAGCTGGGAGGAATAAGTGAGAAAAATGACTACAGAAGCTCCGGATCTGCCCAGCTTGTACTAAACACCAGCTGGGTCAGGAGCCAGTGCCATCCCCTCTTCCAGGAGTGCAGAAGAATTCTGCGAGGAACGTGGGAGGTGAAGACGCTGCGGAGGCTTCCTTCAGGACCCCACGAAGATGTGGCTGGTGGCTCTGCACTGTGTCGCCTTAGATAAGCCGGACTCCGTTCCTCAGGGCGGTGCCAGGTTAGGGCCGACAGGAGCAAGTTCTGGGAGCTTCCTGAGGCAGAAGGGAAGCAGCAGGTTGTATGTTCTGAAGGTCCGTAAATGTCGTGAGACACAGTGGCAGCCGGGGGATCTTGTCACCGACCTGTGAGCTCACCTGGAGCGCGTGATGCTCCCCAGGCCCACAGCAGCTCCAGTTCAAGTCCAAGGCATCTCGTCCTTGAGGAGTCCAGTTTATCCTCAGGTGGCTGTTGCCCTCCTCTAGCTCCTGGGCGGTCGTCCTTTCTTCCTGACACCTAGTCCCCCAGACCCGCAACCACTTCAGGCCCACATCAGATATTCCTCTACAGGTGGCTGTCAGCCCCCACGAAGGCGGGACGTCTGAACCCCATCTTGAACCCCCTTGTTTATATTGCTTACTGTGGTTCTGCCTCGCGCATTAAACCTAACTGCTACCATAGCACCCCTTCCCACTTTATTTTTCCATTTAACTTTCCTCGGGAGACGAAAAGAAGCTTCCTAAATACCATCCCCCATCACGGACGGAACACGCGACCCTCCTAGTCACATGACTCAGGAGTACACAGTCACCAATACCGCGCTCTCTGGGGCATCGGGACCAGTGTCTATGTCCTCATGAGAGAAGCACGAGTAAGAGAAACGGAGGACTTCCAGTCTGAGATGCCCAGTGTGTCCAGACCCGAAGGAAGTTTCCTGAATAGCACAGATGGGACCAGAAAGGAAGGAGCTCGGTGAGCCCCCACATTTCTAGACTTCCTAAACTCCCTAATCCTGACATGACCAGAGTGAAAGGAGTTGTTCTGCTTTAAAATAGTCAGCTTAGCGTCCTGCCCACATCCTCTGTGGCCCTTTCAGAAGCAGGAGATAAAACAGGTACCTTTCCCAGACTCTGGAGTTGGGACACTTGCTGGGTTCCCTGGGCAACCAAAGCCACCGAATCCAACACTGCTGTCAAAGTTTCCAGGGATCCTGGTCTGCGGCCTCGAAAACAGATGTTTAGCTGCAAAGAACAACTTCTCTGGTTCACCCGTGCCTCAGAGTAACACAGTGACTAGCCATTGTGTAACCTCGTGACAGTCTGGGGGTGTTGAGGAAACTGGGGTGCCCTGGGAGCTTAAACACCTTAACTACTGGTAGAGCCGCACACGGGCAGAGCACTCGCCGGTACTCAGGCGATTCCACACACCTTGTCTCCTCAGATCCTCACAATCACCTTCTTGAACAGTCAGTGGTCACAGCACTGTAGTGCCCATTTTACAGATGAGGAAAATGGAGACCAAGTACTGCCACGGATTTCCCGAGTCACGTAGCCACTTAGCAGAGCCCGAGCCAGAGCTCGGTCTGCAGGGTTCCAGGGCACCACACGAACTCTGGAGAGCTGTCCAAGCACTTAAATAGCAAAGTGATTCATGTATATACATGTATATTCTTTATTCTTTATCATATTCTTTTCCATTATACACTTATTACAAAATACTGAATATAGTCCTCTGTGTTACCCAGTAGAACCTTGTTGGTTATCTCTTTTACACATATGATTTAACTTCCATTAAATTAATTTTGTAGGATAAAACAATTTGTCAAAAAAAAGTAAAAAACGGCCTGCATCCTATTTGATTTGGACATTGTAAGCTATATGTTTTATAATTTTATGCATGTAAATACACATGAAGATGTAAAGAAACACGTGTATGTATGTTAAAATGTAGACTAAAATTAACTACATTTGGCAACAAATTAGACTTTTTCATAATTTTTTATTTTAGTTCTAAATTAATTCAGAAAGAAGATTTTAGGAGTTCCCCTGTGGCACAGCGCATTAAGGAGCCAGTGTTGTCACTGCAGCAGCTCTGGGCATGCTAAGGCTCAGATCGCCCTTCTGACACAAGTTCCAACTCTGTTCCGGGAACCTCCACATGTCACAGGCACGGCTCCCCTTCAGAAAAGAAGGTGTTATAGCTCTATTTTCAAAACCCTCTCCACATATAATGTATTGCTGGTATGCATCTTTATTGCCAATAAATTGGATAATCATTATTATCATTTCTCTGTTAGCCTTTCTTTTTTTTTTTTTGGCCACACCCTCTCCACATGGAAGTTTCTGGGCCAGGAACTGAATCCGAGCCATAGCTGCAACCTGTGGCAATATCAGACCCGGGGATTGAACCTGCACAGACACAGAGACAACGCCGGACGCTTAACCAGCTACACCACAGCAGGAACTCCACGGTAAGCTTTTTTAAAGTACAGGAAAGATCTCGATGTACTGTATAAATTTTTCCATCAGATTAATTAAACTTATAAATACAGTGAGGATCACCTTGAGAGTAATGTATAGGCTTATACCCATGTGTTAGCATCAGTGCTATTTACAACCTCATGTTTAACTAACAACCCATTGTGGGGACACAGTTTAAGACGGATGAGTAAGACTCAAAGTCACTGTTAACTATACCACACAAGAGAAGGAAGTGTGCGGCTGAGACATAAATTAGCTGAATGACAGCGCCATGAGCAGAACCTCTCTGCAGGGTCTTCTGTTCGCTAGGCCCTCACTCAGAGCCCTTCACACTGATTTGTTTAGAAAGGAAAATTTTAATGACATACTTACTTTTTTTCTTTTTTCTTTAAAATTTTTAAGGTATAGCTGACTTAACAATATTGTGCCAATTTCTGCTCTAGAGCAAGGTGACCCCGTCATACGTATAGACACATACTTTCTCATACCACCCTCCACCAGGTTCTATTCCAAGACATGGGATGGAGGTCCCTGTTCTGTACAGCAGGACCTCACTGCTTATCTATTCTAGATGCACTAGTCTGCATCTCCGAACCCCAAGCTCCCTGTCCATCCCGCTCCCTCCCACCTCCCCCTTGGCACCCCCAAGTCTGTTCTCTCTAATGTCATATCTATTGATTAAAAAACAGATGACATTCCTCTCTTTAGTTATGTGATCCCACAAAATACTTCGCAAGCCCCAAACGTGACAGGCATGGGTTAGGAAATGTCATAAACTTGAATCATCCTCTAAAAGCCTGTGTTGTAACCGAGTCCTGTGGGTCAAACTCACCAGACCCTGAGAAGAGACACGCCTGCCCTGCTGGAATGCTGGGACCACCCTGCCAGACCTGCACGATCACTGGAACATCCAGAAGCACCGCCTTTTTATCAAAGGCAGCCTTTGCCTCCTGTCAGGAAAGCTTTCTTGCTAATAAATCCCCTCCAGTCTGCTTATGGATTGTGTTTTCCTGGCCTTCGGCAACTCTGCGGCAAAGTTCTCTGCCAACGTCTTCATCCTTTAAGGCTTCTGAATTACCTGTGCAACTTGACCCTGGACCAAGCTGTCCTATGACCTTGTTACGCCTCACTTCCGGTTCAGAATCCATTCAGGCTCACTGCTGTCCCTGACTCAGCACTCTACATAAAAGCAGTAATTGGCTCTTTGAGTTGTTACTTTTCACCTCTGGGAGGACAGCTCTGAAACCACACCTCAGAATTTCAGGAGAAAGGATTAAGTTCTAAGCCACAGTCGACAGGCAGGAGAAAACCCATCAAACTGCTTTTCTAGACACAGTTGGCATCTTCCTTTTAGAATGAAAGAAAAAAATAGAATTTATGGATTCTCTTAATTAGGTCTGGGTTTTTTCTCACTTCTACACTGTGTTCCTTTTTAAGTTCAAAAAGAATCAAAGAAGCCTCCTGAGGCAACGAAATCTCTTCTTGTCATTGAACGTATTACAAACAGTAAAAAAAAAAAAAAAAAAACTTCACTGAATTACCATAAATTCAACACAGCATAAAGTAAAAAGTTTATAGGGCTTGTCTTCTTTTTGTCACACACGCAGACACGCACACAATTACAAGTCCTCCCCAAATCACTCCTAAGTGCTGTCTTTATGCCCCGTGCCCTCTTGTCAGCCTTCTCTGCCTATCACAGTGGGATTGTTCCCAGAAGTTGGGTTCTTGTCTCACCGCAGAAAGAATTCAGAAATGAGATGGAAAATTGAAAAAAGAAATTGAGGGTTTATTTATGTGAGAAATGCACCTCTTAAGGAGAGGCGGGGAGAGAGGCGAGCAGGTGCCCTGCTGGCACAGCGGTCATGTGGGGCCTCTCATTGTCTGGGCGGGACGTTCACTGAGAAGGTGGAGTTTTGGGGGTCGTGTTCCTTAATTTTCATCCCAGCTTCACCTTCCTGAAGGGAAGAGGCATTTTTGTCCTTATTTTATCAGAAGTGTCATGACATCGGTGTATGATGGGTACTTGTTATCTGCATAGTTAATTTAGTTATAAATTTATTATAACGAGGGCATAATGAGCAGCAGGTTACATCCAGACACTGGAGATTCGCGCTCTTTTCCACCTTTCTTTGTCTGCCCCTGGGGCACTTATCACCCGAAAAGGTGTGGTTTCCTATCAGCCTGGAGGTTCTGGCTTTTCTTTATCCACACATGGACCCTGCTGTTTGCATGAGGTGTGGTTTCCTGCCATCTGGCCCCAGGCAGCCCTTCTCTGCTCCTGTCTAACTATCCGCCTGCTGCAACAGGATCAGACCAACAAATCTTGGCACTGGGTGAAAGCATCATGTATATACGAAGCAAACATCAGATTGATATTTACCGTCTCGTTCACAGATGCCATTGCTCAGCAAACAGGAGGACAGGTTTGTCTTGTTCGAAAAGAAAAGCAAAATGGAGCTGGTATCGCTAAGCAAGTTCTCCACGGAGGAAGCCTGTGATTTATGCATGTCTCAGCCCAATCCTGAGGAAGGCATCCAAAATATCTACCAGAAACTCAGGATAGTTATTGGACTCTTAACTCTAAAATAACTTGTGACAGCCTGTCTGCTTAACAAACCCCCACCTGACTCCTGATTCCTTAAGGACAAATATTTCCTGACTTGCCTCAGGGTCAGTGACAAGTCTCACTGGGCAACTCTGACAGTCCTGTGGCTTTTGGTCTTTCTGAGCCTTTGACTCCTTCCCCTCCCGCAGAACACTCCTTGTGTTTCGACCTAAACTGCATCTCCTGAATTGCGATTCAGGTCTTTGTCTTTGCAGCCTCGATGCTGATTATTGTTCAACACGTGCGACTCTAAGGGTGGACGCGGGGAGCCTGTGCCTCTAAGAGGACAGAAAGAGGCCAGGGCTGCTGACAACGGCCTGGTCTCTCCCCCTCGCTGATACGGCAGAGGCGAGAGGTCCAGCTCGAGGGTTTGAACCTCACTGACATGCGTTTATGAGAACGGAGCCTCAGAAAACTCAATAAAAGGGTTCCTGCGGGGTTCCCTCTGCCTTGGCATCGCAGGACGTCAGACGCAGCACCCCTACCGCTTCAGGGGGACCAGAGAAACAGATTTCCACCCTTTGGAGAGGTGGAAGTGTGTAGAATCCAACAGGCCGTTCTCGCTGCAGTCAGGGATGGCCAGGATAAAAAGGCTTTTGTTCCCAGGAGAAGTTCTCTTCTCTGACTCCACCGTCATCTCTTGGCACGGAAGTGGCCGTTACGAAATTCATCACTTCAGCAGTTCCCTTTGTGGCTCAGCAGCTTATAAACCCAACTGGTATCCATGAAGAAGGGAGTTTGATCCCTGGCCTTGCTCAGTGGGTTAAGGATCCGGCGTTGCCGTGAGCTGTGGTGTAGGTCGCAGATGCAGCTCAGATCCCGCATTGCTGTGGTTGTGCCGTAGGCCGGCGGCTACAGCTCTGATTTGACCCCTAGCCTGGGAACTTCCACGAGCCATGGGTGCAGCCCTAAAAAGACGCAAGAAAAGTATTATAAGTCACCTAGAGAAGATTTAAAGTATACAGGGGGATGTTCATAGCTTATAAGCAAATACAGTAATATTTTATTTAAGGGACTTAAGCACATATGGACTTCGGTAGCCACGGGGATTCTGGAACCAGCCTCTGCAGATGCAGAGGGACAACTGTACCAAAATATGTCCTCCCAGTTCCTCTTTCAAGGGCATCACCATGTTTGTAACTAGAAATCAGCCATGGTGGGGGTGTCTGACCCACCGAAGTCAGCAAAAGCTAAAAATCCGGGTTTGATTTGTTGTTTTATTGATTGTCCAAGCTTAAGACAGAGATGAAGAAAATGTTACCATTTCAGACGAAATGTTTTTTAAAAAGTGTATTGTACCTGTAACCACACATTCTAGGACACACAAAATAGGAAACAGTCTCCCAGTCTTTGAAAAGCCTCTAATTCAGCAAAGAATTCACTCAGATTGATAGGGATGGAGCAGGCACAGGTAGTTGTATGAGTCCCAGTAGGGACCACAGATAGAGAGAGAAACCTAGGGGATGTTGAGAGATCACTGGAAGTTAATAATTGCTCAAGAAAGCCATCAGCACAAGGTAGGCTTGCTTGCTTTGAATACACACCTTACTGGACACTAAGAAGGAGCTGCTACACCCAGAAAGGAAGAGGCGGGCTTGTCCACCCCCACTCCGCTTGGATGATAAGACCATAGCCCACTGGATCCTCCAGGCAGAGCTTTCCTGCCTGCCAGCCTGCACCTCTCACAGCGTCCTATCTTAATAAATCTATTGCATGCCTATCACTTTGTCTCTCGCTGAATTCCTTCTGTGCGGAGGCATGAAGAACCTGAACCTCAGTGAGCCCAGACACCGGGTGAGTGATTCTAATTTAACGCTGTGGGTTTGCGTCCCAATCTGGGTTCTGTCTGGATTCGAGTCCCGGCATGTGCGTTCAAGTCCCTGTCTGTGTTCTGGCTATAGGTTCAGGCCGTTAGTGCTGTCAGTTTCAAAATCATTTCCCTTTAATAATGCATAAGAAGGAGAAAGAGTTTAATCATAGATCATATAACAGAGGTGATGACAAGGAATTTTGCCAGGAAAAGGGCAGATGAGGATGAAATTCCATTTTTCAGGTCATGGTTGAATTGCAACCATAGGTTGTCTGTAGACAAGAATACAGCAAAAATCAACAGAAGCATTTACAATAAGGAGTAGTGTATATGCTACTTCACTTCTAAATTGTGTACGACATCTGTATGCCAGTAATATTTAGAAATATAATATTTATAATATTTAGAACATACACACTGTTCCCCTGCCTTTTATTAATGATGTGCTCCCATCTAAAGCCAATTCCTTGACTTGTACACTAGATCCAAAAAATATATGCACTGGCTCTAATTCTTCTTCAATACATGACGTTTCTCTTTCCAACATTTAGAAAAATGTCAAGCCCACTGAAAAATTACAAAAATAGTATAATGAATATCCACTCACCCTCCAGAGAAGAACAAATCCAAAATGCCATCAAATATGTGAAAAAAGGTACAAATCCATTAGTAAGGACATAAAAATAGCACTTGAGATCTATCAGACTAACAAATCTAAAATACTGATACCTATTACTGGTAAGGATGAGGAGGAAATGGGAAATCTTAGGGCAATAATCTATCCATGGACAAGCTGGTTACCATAAAACATTTCTTTAGTAAAATTGTTGAATTAAACTTTTAAACAGGCTGCATCAAAACAGTAGGCCCAAATGGAAATATACGCCTTCCAAGTAGGTTCATTTACCCAGGAAAATACCCAAGAGTCTTAGACACAGACAAAAGGGAAGGAAAATGCAAAAAGAGAAAGAATGAACAGCCAGAGGCCCCCTAGGCTACCCTGAGATTCCCTGCCAGCCATGTAGCCAGAGCGCTAGGAATTTCCTGAAGGATCTCTTAATCTCATCTGGGATAATGAGCATTGATTTCCAACACAATTAAAATCCTTACACCCAGCACTGAAAATCCCCAGCACACAAGCTGTATTCTAGTTGTCTACAGCCTGGAATGCATTTGTCCATAAAAACAGGATGATGAAACTCCTACCAAACTTAAATCACTCAAACTGACAACAGAAGAAGAAGAGAAAACGTAACAGCTTGTTGCTAAAGGACATTATTTCAACACATGTGGGGTTCGCCTTGGAACCTAAACTCCATTTCTAAAAGCGTTGCAAAAATGATCACCTGTACGATGGTTCCCCATGAGAAGAGAATGCAAAAGCAGCAGAAACCCAGTTTTTGGTCACCTCCTGTTTTACTGTGAGCCCGCGTTCTGCCCCGACTCTCTGGTTGGAGAATAATAACAACATCTACCACTAAACTCTGGTCAAGTTCAGTTCAGGATACTGTTCACATGCTGGGTTTAATTCAGTCCTCACACGACATTGTACTGTAGATATCATCATCCCCATCTTACTTAAATAAGGAAACAGGCTGCAAAATACCTAAGGTGTCCTCTGCCATATAACCAGTAGGGGGGCTGAGGGACACTTACTGATTTTTTTTCCCACTTCTTAGGACCACACCCATGGCATACAGAAGTTCCCAGGCTAGGGGTTGAATTAGAGCTGTAGCTGCCAGCCTACACCACAGCCACAGCAACACAGGATCCAAGCTACGTCTGCAACCTCCACCAGAGTTCATGGCAATGCGGGATCCTTAACCCAGTGAGGGAGGCCAGGGATGTAAACTGCATCCTCGTAGATGCTGGTCGGATTCGTTTCCACTGAGCCACGACGGGAACTCCAGACCTATTGATTCTAAAGCCATGTTCTTATCACCTACGCTCCACCAAAGTTCGGGTCTCTGCCCCTGGAATGCTGGGTCACCCCATACCTGCCCTGGGACAAAGTGCCCCAGCTCCAAATTCTTCACGGGCATCCTTCAGGGCCGCCCATCCAGAAGAAAACATATGGACACTTGGGTAACTCAGATCTGCTTCTGAGGACACTGCTCGGAGTAAGTGGATCTGCCATTCGAATGTAGGCAGTAATTTTACACCCACTGGAGACGCCTGTCTAGTATTTCCTTCCATCTGTAGAGTCTCTGGAGATAAGGATTATGTTCCAGTTCTTGAAGAACTTTAACCAGGGTCCAACTGGCTTTAGACACTCCACATTCGGGAACATTTTGACTCATGAAGGTCCATGACCTTGTAAGCTAGCCCCACATGAATCCAGCCCACGGGGTTCTGGTTTAATAGGTGACCTTCTCAAAATAACTGCAGATATTAGCTCTCCCTGCAAGGTCTCTCTGGGGAAGCCTAAGAGACAGATTTGCCTCTTAGCTTTCCAAATCCTTTGTTTGGGGCGTCAGAAAATAATCCGTAATCACAGCACTCCCTGTACCTATCATCACTTTGCCTTTAGAAAAAGCTGAGTCACTTGGAGCTTTGTACTATATTCATTTTGCACTGATCTCATTTTTTCCCCTTTCTTCACTTTTTCCACTTCAGGGGACATTTTCTCACATTTTGCCTAAGGCTCTGTTCCGGGGAGAGGTGATGATAACTAAGTTAAGTGCTGAAAACTTCTGTGATGTTTCATGGGGCTCATTGGGGGCTGTTGTGTGTCTTCTTTCTCTTAACACTCAAGACCAAAGGGACAGTAGGACAGGATGGCATGGAGATACTCTGACAGGTATCCAGCTTAACCAAGATGAGCTCATTTTCTATTCTGGGAGAATTGGGGTTTTTAAGAACCGAATTTCTCAAGTGATATCATCATCCTGTAAGGAAAAAAAGGCTAGGAGACAAAGGACTCCAAGGAAGCAAGATACTCTTCAAACAAAAACCTCTATAAACAGAGGCAGACCAGCCCGCATGGGAGGGCAAAGGAAGCCAGAGGTCAGGCTGGCCACACCTGAAGTCTACAGACTTCTAAAGAGAGGAACTGGGCTGTAGCACAGTCAATTTAAAAAAAAGAAAGAAAGAAAAAAAGGATAAGCAATGAGGTCCTACTGTAGATCACGGGGAATTACATCCAGTCTCTTGGGACAGACCATGATGGAAGAAAACATGAGAAAAAGAATGTACACACACACACACACACACACACATATACACACATATGACTGGGTCCCTATGCGGTACAGCAGAAATTGACCCAATACTGTAAATCAACCATACCCTGATAAAAAATAAATTTGAAAAAAAAACACTTATTCATTCTTTTATTCACACTAGTTAGTGAACATCTGTCAAGTTCCTGACACATTATGCTAAGCACTAGGATATCAGGATAATGAAGACCTGGTTCTCACCACCAAAGCATCTCTCTCACTCAGGGGCTTGTAACACTGTTTTGTCCCGGGTCTTGTTTCACATCAAAAACTCTGGTGATCGTAATTACAGTAAATCCACCAACGTGTGCAGACCGACTTCTAGACTCCTTACGGTGAGTCCAGGCATCTCCACGGTTTCAGAGACGCACTGCACTGGCGATGGGGACCTTGAACGCAACGCAGCCAACGGGGAACCTTGCCAGCTCTGCATGAGAGAAGACTGACTTTTGAATTAAAATCCTAGGCCCGCGGCACTCACATAAACAGCCCTGATTCGTGGCCTGATGCCCCAGATTCCACATTAGTAAAAACACTTCTCCAGCTCCACGACGCTGCACAGCACTGTCAGAACCGTCGTCTCATGGGCCGCTCACGCAACCCTGAGCAGTGAGGGTCACTAACAGGCACTGTGAAACAGACTGGGGAGTGGCTTGCCCAAGGTCACTGAGCTAGAGGCACAGAGCCAGGACCACGCCACCTCAGCGGTGACCCTTCCAGCTCCAAACCCGATGGGCTTTTTCCTACTCAAGCTGATCCTGCTAGTTAAGGTTATGCATAATTCCCAAAATGCACTGAGCTTATACTGTATTACAAGTGAGATGAAGGAAAGGAGGGAAGGAGAGAGAGAAGGAAGAAAGGAAGAAGGGAAGAAGGAAAGAGACAGGCATTTAGTTAGCAAAGTAGTTTCAAAGTGGTTTTTATAACTTTATCCTCCTCCTCACCTACCCTCTTATGAGGCTGTAATCACTGATAATTTTACAAATGAGTACCTACAGTTCAGAGAGATCAGATCACACACACCCCCAACACAAGGTCACACAGCCTGCAAAGAATGGAGCACAATTAAACCCTAAATCCACCCGAGTCCAAAGCCCACACTCCTACTCAGTGTCACTTTGCGGAACTCATAAAACATGAGCCTCATTCTTCCCAACCTCCAAATGGGACCTGAAGAGAAGCACCTCTGCTGAGCCTTCTGTGCCCAGTTCTCTTTCAGAGCTTATAAAAGTGGGACAAGCATTTTACTGAAAGAGAGACTGACTCTCAAGCGAGCAGACTGAGGGCAGAGTCAGGATTTGAACCCCGGACTCACATCACAGCATGAGCACCTTCCTCTGTTCTGTGCCATCACCCCACCGCACAGGCAGGAGATGGGGCACAAATGAGGTCATGACTGTGAAAGCCCTTCATAAACCAGCACACGAAGGTGATATTTTATTACTGGTAGGATTATTATTATTCAGCTGAGGGACTAGGCACGGAGGTGAGTGATTAAACTCCTTGCCCAAGTTTACCTTAAGAAGAACTGAGAGCGAGAGCTATCTTCCGAGTGCTGAATCCTAATCCAGTGACCTCTCCCCTTCTTACTGTGACTCAACCAACCGATCTATCGCTGCCTTGGCTTCCTTGCGAGCCATGACCGCTCGCTGGCAATTACGAGGATGGAATGAGACTCTAAGGCCCCCAGTAGGGACTCCGTAACATATTATCCTCCCAGCTACCCAGTGCGCCCATCGCAGGGCTGTGCCCTGGCTCCCATGTTTCAAATGATTTGCCACATTATTACAGCCACAGAAAAGGTCACTGCCATCCTCAGTAGCTACTTGTGAAAACTGACTGCAGTACGCTCGGATCCGTAAAAAGCTCTCTCTCTTGTGCAAGTCCCCAGGGGGGATAACGCGGGGGTGATCTGGGGCGGTGGGGGAAATTGTGTTTCTTTCATGTCATCATCCTTTCAGCAAACGTCCCAACCACTCCTTTCATAAGGAAGAACCCCAACGACCGAAGCCACCGGAACTGCAGCGCCCCTTACGCCATCTTCATGCTGCCAAGATGCTTCCAGGAATTGTACAGTTCAGCAACTGAGGTTTTAAAAGCAAATAAAAAGACCGAGTTCTCGAGGGCAGGATTTTCCCATGGGAGCATCCATTTCAGCGGATGTTTAGCTCCAGTGCCAGATTTTATCAGTCCTTCCAATGCTGCATCTGATAAGCGTCTGGATGACGGAAACCTTCTATTTCTCCTGGGCTCAAACCAGCAACACCCCACCCACCCCTCCCAGATGCCACAGAATGAGCCTGAGCCTCTGCTACTTGTAAGAAGTTCACCCAGATAAGCTTGTACACGGTTTACAGATGTATTTGAAAAATGAAATTCCTTCAGCAACTGCCATTCCATCTTTTTTTTTTTGGAGGCCATTCCTCCCCAGGCATCCATCTTTCTATGACATTGCTTATTTGGATTAGATACTGACTCCTGAGATAATTAAATCTCCGGGGCTCAAGCCACCTTGACACTGAGGCACTCCACACAGTCCGCTCAGAGCAAGACCGCTCAGCCAAGCAGGCGGGCCACCTCTAGGGACACTCCGGTCACGGGCAGGTCTCAGGCCTGGCTCCCATGTCTGCCCGCCCTGTGGCCTGGAAAAGCCACGCCGCACACATTCTCATGCCGTGTAAGAAATGAGTGGCTCTCTCCTCTTTGCTCCCACAGCGCTGAGTTCCTGATGTGTATAAGCTTGTGGTTTGTCTGTCTGCGTGTCTGCCACCCCCGCAGCCGGAGTGTCCCCAAGAACAGACCAAAAGCCACAGTTCTTCCATGTCTTATATTCCCGCTGGCAAGCACAATGCCCCGAGTCGCAAATATGTCAAATGAATAAACGGTTATTAAACTGACTGATAAAACTGGAGGCTGAGAATATCTTCTCATTGGTTTTCTGTAGATAGGACCAACGAAGGGAAAAATCTGAAGCGGGACCACAAAGCTGGTGTTCTGGTGTCTGTCATCAAACAACCGGCTGGATCCTGAGAGCAATGGAGAGAGCTGTGTTTCTGGGAGCTCCCGCTGTGGCTCAGCTGTAACAAACCCGGCTAGCAGCTACACGGGTGTCGGTTCGGTCCCTGGTCTTGCTCAGCGGGTTAAGGATCTGGCGTTGCCACAAGCTGAGGCATAGTTTGCAGACTTGGCTCAGATCTGGCATTGCTATGGCTCTGGTGTAGGCCTGCACCTTCCATTTGACCCCTAGCCTGGGAAGCTCCATGTGCTCAAGGTGTTGCCCTAAAAAGCAAAAAAAAAAAGAAAAAGAAAGTGCCTAGATCCTGTAAGCAGTGGACGGAAGCGATGCAAACCACTCCAGCTCCTCTGGGGCCGATGACAAATGCCCCACCTCTGGCTCAGAGACGTGCTTCAGACAAGACCGACCAGGGCTCTGAAGCGAGTAAAACCCCTGTGTCTCCCCCTTGGCCCTGAGTAGCATCCTCCTGTCAGTGGCTCATCGCCAGTCCTTCTCTACATCACAACACAGCCCGTCTCTCGGCACTGACACTGTGCTTGACTAACTCACCTTCCAAGGGCTGACGCTGACTCATCCCCCCCCGCTAATGTCATATGCAGAGAATGCACTGTCCCAGGCTCCCTGGAACAGGAAAAAGCAACTTGGCGTGGAGCGAACCCTGTTCTTCCAGCCTCCAGTCACAAGCCCCCTCGGCTGTGCATCTTCTCTGCCTTTTCTGCACTCGTTGCCTCTTTCCTATATTCTCTCCTCCCTGTGGCACTGCACACAGGTCCTGAGTGAGAACCGAGGCAAATGGACAAAAGAGTCCACTCGAGCATTTTATCATCACTCAAAAGCCGACAGCGCTGGCCTCTCCCCATGTTCCACAGTCAAATCTTGTCCGCTGGAGAAGGCAGACAAAAAGGATGCTTAAGT
Organism: Catagonus wagneri; assembly: GCA_004024745.2. NCBI lineage: Eukaryota > Metazoa > Chordata > Mammalia > Artiodactyla > Tayassuidae > Catagonus > Catagonus wagneri. The sequence goes on from PVHT020000061.1 coordinate 12,059,616, forward strand.
AAAATAAAGATGGAGATGAAAAAACACAGCCAACATGATTGTAACGGGTCCATTGGGTAGAAGGGCCCCCCCAATTTTTAGAGACACCAAATGACAAAGATTCACCTTTACGGAGTGAAGATAAAGGTAAGATAAGGAAAGGCTTTGAATTATTAAAAAAAAAAAAAAAAAAAACATGATGATGTGTTCGCTGGCTCTGAAAAACACGTGAAAGAAACTTTCAGCTGCAGGGTAACAGAAACACGATGCCGTTGCATTGATATAATTTTCTATTTTACACAGACTGGAGAACGTTACTGGGCAGAGTAGAAGAGCACAGTGAAAACAAAAAACAAAACAATGTTCCACACCCAGAGGCACAGAAGTTTATTAGATGGAGATTTTTGAAATCACTTTTTTTTGGTAGCAGTCTTGTATCAGAGAACGTGGCTTACATGTGCAACAACAATAAACCCTTTATTGCTGAATCCCAGAAGTCAGCACATGTAAGTAAGGCTGAAGAAACACAAGCCTCCTTATTTGGGAGATTCCCCCATAAACGTTCAGCACGAAAGAGCAGGTCAGGATGCGTTCACCGGGCGCCAGGCCCGTCTCCTCCCTCAGGGCCCTCCACGCCACGCACACCAGCACAGAGAGGTGGCTCTGCTTCCTCAGCCTATTCGTCCTCCCCAATTCCTTCTCCAAGCAGGCACCTCTCCCCGAGGACGGGATGAGGGGGCCAGGGTGTTCAGCTAGCAGTGCGTCCACCCAGGAGGAAACACCAGCACCGCAGAAGAGCAGTTCCTGTCTGTAGGGGTGTTACGAACATTCACCCCACGGGAATCTGCGGAACGCTCAGTGGGCAGCAAACCTTGCCTTGCGCATAAAGGAGAACAGCAGAGGAGGAGGAGGAAGGGACGTTGGCTGAGCTCCCGTCAACACGGTACCGTGCTGAGGGCTCTTGCACACATCACACGTCCTTTCATTTCACCCACAATGTTTTTTTTTTTAATTTATTGAAGTACAGTTAATTTACAATGTTGTGTTAATTTCTGTTGCACAGCAAAGTGATTCAGTTGTGCATATATATATACATTCTTTTCTATGATGGTTTATCGCAGGGTATCGACTAGAGTTCCCTGCGCTCTACAGTAGGATCTTGTTGTTTGTCCATCGTATATATACTAGTTTGCACCTGTTAATTCCCAACCCCTAGCCCCTTTTCCATCTCCCTCCTCCTTGACAACCACAAGTCTCTTCTCTATGTCTGTGAGTCTGTTGCTGTTTCATAGGTATGTGGATTTGTGTTGTATCTTAGATTCCAAAGATAAGTGATAGCATATACTATTTGTCTCTTTCCGACTTACTTCCCTTAGCGTGATAATCTCTAGGTCCATCCATGTTGCTGCAAATGGCATTGCTTAATTATTTTTAATGGCTGAGTAATATTCCATTATACGTGTATGATTTGGTCTAGGTACATGCCCAGAGGCAGGACTGCTGGATCATATGGCAACTCTGCTTTTAGTTTTTTGATGAAACTCCATACCGTTTCCCATAGTGGCTGTGCCAACTTACAGTCCCACCAAGAGAATAAGAGTGCTCCCTTTTCTCCACATCCTCTCCAGCAGCCATAATTTGTAGAGGTTTTAATAATGGCCATTCTGATGCGTGTGGGGTGGTAGGTAGTTCACTGCAGTTTTGATTTGTGTTTCTCTGATAATTAGTGATGCTGAGTACCTATTCATGTGCCTGTTGGCCACCTGATGCCTTCTTTCACCCACACGATTCTGAGAGGCAGCTATTTTGTATCCTCTTTTTTCTTTTTACAAGTGAGGAAACAAAGGCTCGGAAAGGTTGTAGAGAAGACGTAGAAGAGTTCACAGCCACTGTACAGTGCAAAATAAATGCAAATGAAATAATGACGCGGCCCCACAGCAACACCTATTGTCCACCTATTATCCGTAGAGCGTGAGTGAAAAAAGAACACTATAATGTGCAGAATGAAAACATGATGTGTGGGAGTTCCCACTGTGGCTCAGCAGTAATGAGCCCGACTGAAATCCATGAGGACTGGGGTTCAATCCCTGGCCCTGCTCAGTGGGTTAAGGACCTGGCATCGCCATGAGCTGTGGTGTAGGTCGCAGACTCAGACTAGACCTGGCGCTGCTGTGGCTGTGGTGCAGGCCGGCAGCTGCAGCTCCAATTGGACCCCCAGCCTGGGAACTTCCATATGTGGCAGGTGTGGCCCTAAAATAAAAAGACCAAAAAAAAAAAAAAAAACCATCACTATGGACCAACCACCTGCAAAGCCAGAGAACAAAGAACTCCCAAAGGGGATCCTCACTGCAAGCAGCTACTCGGGACCGGAGCTGGGAGTGGGCAGTGGAAAGCAGAAAGGCATTCCAGAGATAAATGAGGAAGTAAAAAACCCTTGAACTGTGGCCTGGACGATACAGCTTTGATCAAAAGCAGGCATTCCCGCTCAAGTGCACGCCTGTATTTAGACCATTATCAAGAAGGAAGCTCAGGCCGAGAGGGGGACTGGGTGGAGAAAGGGGGAAATGAGTGTGGAAAACTTCCTTTCTTTGTTTCTCCTGCCCAGTAAACCCAGTGTGTTTATAGTTTATTATCCTCATTGCACGGGGCAACAGTCTGCAAAGGGATAAGCACACGCCGTTGCCATGATTCCAGTGTTCATGCTAAACATTCATTCATCTGAGACTTAAAAGACCTCCTTTTCAGCCATTCGGAAAGGGAAGGGTTTGGCCAACCAGATATTTGGCTATTGTTTGACACCATAATAGCTTGCTTTTTAAAAAGGCACACTTGCTCATCCCAGGAAAAAGTAAACTGGTTCTTAATACTTTTACCACATAACATCCAATAAAAACACTACCACCTGCTGGTGGAGTTTGGGTAAAAACAGTGGATCCCAGTTTGCGAGTTCTACAAATTACAAAGCTGCTTCACATGCAAAATCAAGTTTGTTACAATTTTACAGGTGATGAAACTGAAGCATACAGAATGTAAGTAAAATATCTGCCCACACCCATATAAAGATAGTAGGTTAAAATTCACTTCTAGGAGTTCCCGTTGTGGCTCTGGGGGTTAAGAACCCAACACAGTACCGATGAGGATCCCTGGCCTTTCTCACTGGGTTAGGGATCCAGCATTGCTGCAAGCTGTGGCACAGGTCTCAGATGCGTCTCGTATCATGTGTTGCCTTGTCTGGGGTGTAGGCCGGCAGCTGCAGCTCCAAGTCAACCCCTAGCCTGGGAACTTCTATATGCCACAGGTGCAGCCATAAAAAGAAAGGGAAAAAAAAGATTCACTTCCAGTGTTCTCTGATTTCAAAAAAAATACCCCAAATATTTCATCATGCTATCCAAAGAAATACAACGCAAAGATAGCTAGAAAAATCCTGAATGGCTCATATCTTGGGTCAAGTGCCTTGTTTTTTAAGTGAAACTGAACAACCATCAAAATAACCAAAACTTTTGGTATCTTTTTAAGTTTGTTCCTTATGAACTCATATGAGAATTTTGCTTGTTTTGTTTATTTGGCATATGGAGGTTCCCAGGCTAGGGGTCAAATCGGAGCTGCAGCTGTGGCCTTCGCCACAGCCACAGCAATGCCGGGTCCAAGCTGCATCTGCGACCTACACCACAGCTCACGGCAACGCCAGATCCCCAACCCACTGAGCGAGGCCAGGGGTTGAATCCGAATCCTCGTGGATAGTGGTCGGGCTTGTTACCACTGAGCCTTAATCGAAACTTCCGAGAGATGTTTTTCATGTTATGTTTTCCTTCTACTAAAAGTGAAAAGCACACTAGGACAGGTGCTGTTGTGAGAAAAATTTAATATCCAGATCACGGGGAGGGGGGCCCGATTTAGACCACGTGACAGCATCCGTGGCGCAACTATTCACAGTCAGTTTAAACTCCCAGTGTGACGTCCCCGAGTGAGGGACTGAGAAGCTCTCGGGAGCCGGTACAAGCCGGGCCGAACACCAGGGCCAGCAACGTCAACTCAGTTAATCAAACCCCTCCCGGTGATGCGGCTTTCCAAAACACGCATCATGACAGAGAACGCATATGAACAGCCCTTGGGTGTGGCTCTCGTCGGGCTAAGCACTGAAAATGGAATCGGTCTGAACTTCCACTGAAGATGTGACCTCTCGGCTTTGCTAACAGCACCAGAGCCAGAACGGCCTACTTGATGATTTCTGACTTAAGAAGGCGAATTTCCAGGTGTGACGAGAGAGGTGAGTGTGCAGCTGTGACTTTTCCCCTTGGCTTTGACCTTTCCCTTCAAGTTCTCCAACTTTCATCCCCACTACAATTAATTTACTGGCCCTATGGAGAGCTCCTTGCCCTTTCAACACAATTGGTTCCTCCTAACAGAGGTCAAACTTTCAAAATCCTTTCATTTAACATGAAGAAAAGTCCAGACAAAGCAAGAAACACAAAGAATCTGGATTCTGATCCTACCTTGGTTTGCTGGATCCTGAGGCTCTCAGTCACCTTCCCACCATCTGAGACGCCTACACTCAACTCCCAAAGGGCTGGTACCACTAGGCACAAGCCCACACCTGTACCACTAACTGGTACGACTAGGCACGCCCACTCCTGTTTCTCACTTCCAACTTCTGGCCCCTTTCCACAAAGAAGCCACCGTGTTAGGTCCTACTCGGCAGCGCGCTTTGAAAGATCTCAGCATCTTCTTCATCCATGCTTTAAACCGAGCACTAGATGAATGGAATTAATTTGCACCTGAAATCATGTCACGTTCTCCGTCCTTGTACCATTTTCGGACCTGAACCGAAAATGACTCTTGAGCACGCCAGACATGTCCTCATCCCCGTGAGGGTACAAGCACACCTCCTTAGACCCACAAGAGTTTTGTTAGACCAGACAATGAGCATAGCACTTCACGATGAGAAATGTTCACAGGCAGCAGTGGAGGTTGTGTAACTTCCCTCTGCGTGAACTAAGGTGCAAGCAATCTGACGCCTTCCCCACCCGCTCTGCATTTTAGGGAGCCGGAGGCCACAGGCACTCCAGGAAAAGAGATGGCCTCGCTCTCAGACTCAATTTTTTTTAAAAAATTAGAAATAAACCACCTCTATTTTTTGAGGATCAACAAGCTCCATAGCTTATTTAGCCAAATCAGTAACTCCCCTTAAAGTCGCCCCCCAGGCGGCTACGGACACACACCCTACAAGTCCTGCTGGTGCTGAAACCACGCTGGGAGCTTCAAGATCAAAGTCACGGCTCACCCGAGATTGTCAATCTCATTACGTTTTATTTTTCTATTCGTCATACACTTGGATCTTGAAAACAGGCCAAACGTTTTGTCATTCGTGAGCCTATCCAGAACAGCTGCCAAGCAACAGCGTGTCCTCCACACACATGCAGCCCACCCCACCCGACTCACACGGCCCCAAAGACCCTTCTTAGGACACGCAAACTGTCTCACAGCTGGAGTGTCCATCTTTGTTCACACTTACCCAACTGCTTTTTTTTTGTCTTTTTTTTTTTCTTTTAGAGCCGCACCCCAGGCTAGGGGTCAAATCAGAGCTGTAGCCGCTGATTACAGCCACAGCCACGGCACCGCGGGATCCAAGCCATGTCTGTGACCTACATGACAGCTCACGGCAACGCCAAATCCTTAACCCACTGAGCAAGGCCTGGGATCGAACCTGTGCCCTCATAGATACCAGTCGGATTCGTTTCCACTGCGCCACAGTGGCAACTCCTTACCCAACTGTTTTTTGATGAGATGACCAGAGACAGGAGGGTAGCTTACGCAGTCTGACCAAAGCACAGACTGCTCTGCCTCTAGGAGGGGCCAAAACTGTGACACTGGAGAGTAAGCAGAACCTGAAAGACAGAGGCAGAACCCGTCTTCCAGGCTCAAGCTGGGTCTCTTCGCACAGTCAGAGACCAAGACAGACCAGACCAGGTCTCAGTAACACAGTGCTAGCCACTTGCTGCTCCTCAGACGTGCCAGGCACGGTCTCAAGGTACATTATTCACACTGGCTCAGGTGACCTCTGCGTGGCTAACGCACCTCCTTCAAGCTGCCGCTTAAATAGCTATTTACTGCCATCGGTCTTCAAAACAGGAGTCATCCCCAGCTCCTCTGTGGATTCCAGACAACACTGCTCTTTCTTTTCTCCAAATAAGCATCATCTTCTAATACACTATGCAAGTTATTACATGTATTCTTCATCACCCCTCTCCCCTGCGAAAAGATAAGCCCCCAGCAGGCACCCAAAAGCAGGTGCTGAATGAGCCATGCTAACAAGGGTTTTCTCACCCTTACTGCCACCCACTCATCAAACATGCTCCGTGGCTGGTCACGCGGTCTTCCCTTGGCCGCTCAGTATCCCCTGCTGTGTCTCCACTGTCTGGAGACGCTGGGCACCAAAGCTAACCTGTCGTCAGGAACTGATGTACCTGCAGGATTTTTCTAAGTCTGCCTTCTCTTCCAGAACCAGAAGCATGAGTAATACCTAGTGTCCACACCATCATCCACAAGTACATGCAGATAAGGCTGAGCCGGGAAAGATGAGGTAGAGGCTGGGGCGAGGGTTGCAGAGCAAACGCGCAGGTCTGGGAGCCTCTGCAGGTAACACAGGGCAGCGCTGATGAGCAAGTGGTGGGAGGTGAGGTTAGCGTGTTCAACAGTTCTGGTGCCTGGACCATCTGGGAAGTGAGTGACCCCACCTGTCAGTCCCCGCGCCTCCCCCAGGCGGCCAGAAAAATAAACACATCCGAAGCTCCGTCCTCATGTGCATTCTCACCATGTGGTTTAGCTCCCGCTGCACCCCTCCTCCCAAAGGACAAAGAAAAGCCAACTTTCATTTTTATCTCAAACCTTTAGGACTGCAAAGAAAGAATAAAGATGAGAACATTCTATTGCTGAAGTTGGGTTTTTTTTTTATTTTCTCTTCTCTTTTATAAAACAGTTTTAAAGGTTGAAAGAAGCATAACTCGCTATCAGTGAATTGAAAACCATCATTTAAAATGTGTGCTAGCACCTTGCTATTCGTGTAGGGGTTTCCTCTGTGGTCTGTCGCGTTATTCTAAGTACATGTGAAGTATGGCTGTAAAATGGGATTCACAGCCCAGCACCACTGGGCTGGAGGAAGTAAGAGCCCATCCACTGCTGGGCAAATTAAAGACAAAAAGTTCACGTGTCTACCAAGGAAACTTCTGTTTCACTCATCGCCTTCTGGCGTCCTGCAGAACCATTATCAGAAATAAACTGTTAAAGCACCCTCCTTTCTCCACCAGCGGCTTTAATTAAGCTCACATATGCACATACCATGCTGCCTTTAGAACTGTCTTAGTCTTTTTAACCTTAACGAGTATGCTAACAGCACGACTGTAGAAAACCAATGAGCTCTGAAAGAAAGCTGCTAGAGAGAGTGAATTTATCAGGGTTGCAGGATACGAGATCGATGTGTGAAAATCAAACACATTTGTATATACTGGTCACAAACTACTGGAAATTGAAATTTTAAAATTACAGGAGTTCCTGCTGTGGCACAACAGAAACAAATCCGACTGGTATCCATGAGGATGAAGGTTTGATCCCTAGCCTGGCTCAGTGGATCGGGGCTCCCAGGTTGCTGTGGCTGTGGCTGTGGCATAGCCTGGCAGTTGTAGCTCTGATTCGATCCCTAGCCTGGGAACTTCCATATGCTGAGGGTACGGCCCTAAAAAGGAAAAAAAAAGAAAGAAAGAAAATAACTACTTACAATATCAGCAAAAATATGAAATACTTAGGAATAAATATCACAAAATATGTGAGAGAACTGAAATCTACAAAACCCTGCAGAGATATTAAAACAAGTTTACATAAGTGATGAGACTATAATACATTAACGGGATGGAAGGCTCGATTGTTAAAACAGCAATTCTTCCCAGATTGATCTGTAGACTCAAAACAATTCCAATCAAAAGCCCAGTAGGCATTTTTTTGTAGAAACTAGCAACCTGATTATAAAATTTCCCTGGAAATGAAAAGGACCAAAAAAAAAAAACAATTTTGAAAAAGAGACCAAAGTTGCAGAACTAACACCACCTGATTCCAAGCCCTGTTATAAAGCTACAGTAATCAATACAGTGCGGTACTGGTGTCAACAGATCAATGGAACAGACATATGTCCCATACTTTTCTCACATGTATGGACAACTGAACTTTTTTTTAGTAATTAGCATATAATACAAAATTAGTTTCAGGTGTACAACATAACGACATGATATTTGTTTATATTATGAAATATTCACCACAAAAAGTCTAGTTACCATCCATCACCACATTGGAGATACAGACACATGCTGTGTGGCAGTGAACATAGGCCTGCACATATCTGTTCAAATTAGTGTTTTTCTCTTCTTTGGAAAAATACCTGGAAATGGAACTGCTAAACTATATAGTAGTTTTATCTTTAATTTTGAGGGGAAACTCCACAAAGATATCACCATAGGCATCTTAAAATAGCTAAAACTGGAGTTCTCATTGCGGCTCAGTGGATTAGGCACCTGCCTAGTGTCCACAAGGATGTGGGTTCCATCCCTGACCCCGCTGTGTGGGTTAAGGCCCAGCGCTGCCACAAACCGAGGTGTATGTTGCAGACGTGGCTCAGAACTCAAGTTGCTGTGGCTATGGCTCTGATTCGACCCCTAGTCTGGCGACTTCCATACGCCACGGGTGCTGCCCTAAAAGAAAAGCTAAAATTAAAAAGGCTGACTACACCAAGTGTTGGTGAAGAGGCAGAGGAGCTGGCAGGACAATGAAATGCTTCAATCACTTTGAAAAAACATTTTGGCTGTTTCTTTAAAAGGTAAGCATTCGGTTTCTTTAAAAAGTTAAGCATTAAGGTAAGCAATCAGTTTCTTTAAAAACTTACGCATTCTTCTATGAGCCAGCCATTCCACCCCTAGGTATTGACCTAAGAGAAGTGAAACCATATGTCCACACAAAAACTTGGCCAGGACTGTTCACAGCAGCTCCTGTGTTCATAGCGAAATGGAAGAACCAGACCCTGGAAATAGCCCAAATCATCACGTAAACAGATTAAACACACTGTGGCGTATCAATACCAAATGAATGAACTATTGATACATGCATAACATGAATGACTCTCAAAAGAATCACTCTGAGTGAAAGAAACCAGACCAAACAAGAGTATACGCCATTTTTGTACAAAACTGTAGGACATGCAAACTAATCTATAAAGACAGAAAGCCGACGGGGGGTCATGCAGTGATGACGCGGGGTGGGGGGCGAGAGGGAAAGAGCACAGAACAGCATGAAGAAACTGGGGGGGATGGATGTGTTTGCTATTTTTATTGTGGTGATGGTTTCACGGGTGTGGACTTTGTCACAACCGACCAACCCACACACTTTAAGGATGTGTCATCTACTGTAAAGAAATTGTACCGTAAGGAAATTTTTAATTTCAAACAAATTTTTTAAAGAGTGTTCTAAACAGATGCCATTACCCCAGAAAGAGCACCTAGTAAGCCTCTTTATTTACTACCTTAGCTGATGAAAGAGAATGAGAAGTGATTACCAAGGACACACCTCTCAAATTTTCCAAGAACTCGCCCTAAAGACTCTCGCCTACGAGACCACCCAAAACTCTGACAACAATTTTTACAGTCACGTAATACATCATCCACTCGGATACAGTCTCTTTTCACCCAAAGGGGCCTCTCCAGCCCTTACAGAATTAAAGAGAGGGTATCACCTGGCCTGGAGCCACTTTTCTCGCTACTTGTACCCACTTTTATTTTTCTTCTCCTTCCACTCGGGTCCCAGAAGCAAGAATCAACCAATTCCAGGGAGGAAAAATTCCCTGGATCCCAATTAGTCACCTTAACCTTTCTGAATGTGCTCAAGGTCAAGAAAAGGAATCAGGATGTCCTGACACCCTTAGAACAGGTTGTGCCCGCCCCCGAGTTGGACCCGGAGCTGCTGCATGGGTGTGGTTTCATCTCTACGCCACCCTCAGCTCCCTGAACCACAAAGAGGACACATGGACCCTAAAGAAGGTGTTCTTGGGCTGAGGGAGTTTGGCTCCACCGTTCCTGTCTAATGGAGCAAGCACTGCTGCTCAGAAACGGAGAAAAAGCTCGAGAGACTGTGGGAAATAGAGATGCATAATATCCTCCTATGTCCAGAACAGCCTTCTAAAGAGTCCCCTCCCGCGAGCTTGCTAGTATAAGATGCTCAGCACCTCGTGGGTGCTGGCGACTGACCAACTCAACTGGGAGTGGCCCAAAGCCAAGTTGAGTGGAGGAAGGAAAGCACACTGAACCTCTCTGAATGCCTTTCATTAAAAAGGTGACGGGCTTCTGGCAGAGTCATCAGTCAGCCAGCGGAGACATGTCAAAGCCTGCTTCCTGTCCGATAGCATCCTAATGCTTAATGAGACCGCAGGCGAGCTCTAACCTGCATAGAGTTGACCACGTGGCCGGCCACTGGAGTGTGAGCAGCCGCCCTCAGCAAGTCTGACCTCCTTGCAATGAGAGGAAACTGTGATCCAGAGCTGACATTTCCTCAGAGCATCGCCCAGCTCTCCCAGCCCAGGGACCACAACTCACTGATAACGGAGCTTTGAAGGGTCTGGCCCAAGGCCAGGAATCGCTGGAAGGGTCTTTGGAGAATATCTGCTTTAGATTACTCCCAGTTTCTAGGAAGCCGCACAGGCTAACTTTAGCATTTCTCCTGCCTGCAGAACACGGAGAGTCCAGGCTGATTCATCTCAAGCCTGCCCTTTGGCTCAGCTCTAAATGGCAAGCCTACGGGGTCTGGATGTTTTTGTTTGGATTTTTCCCCCTCTGTACTGCCTTCCAATCGTGTACGTTTCTCTTCTTTAGGTCTTCACTCCGGCTGTTGTGATTATAATTCTCGCATCCATGGCATGCTCTATTTCTCCCTGTAGAGAACACGTTTATTCAAAAGGTGTTCCTGCAATGGAAACCCGAATATACATGATCAAACGCCATTTCAGAGCACATGATGATACCACTTTGGTTGTATGATGCCTCAAACAAGGTATGAGTCCCCAAAATATGAAGCATCGTAACTTAAACAGACAAGCCCATTTTATCACGGGCTTTTACCACTCAGGTCAAAACAATCAGAAAAACTGGCTCTGCTGAAATGCTTGTTGTTAGTTCCACCAATAAATCCAATTTGAATCAAACTCGATTGCTTCACTCTGCAGCAACTGCTTGGCTGATATATAAGCTCCAGTCTAAACCCTGCCCACTCAAAGTGCAGTCTTTGGCCCCGCAGCACTGCCATCACCTGGGAGCTTGTGAGAAACACGGAATATCAGGAGTTCCTGTCATGGCTCAGAGCAAACAAAACTAATATCCGTGAGGACTTGGGTTTGATCCTTCGTCTCGCTCAGTGGGTTTAGGATCCAGCATTCTATGAGCTGTGGTGTAGGTCGCAGATGTGGTTTGGATCCCACATTGCTGTGGTTGTGGTGTCGGCTGGCAGCTGCAGCTCCAATTCAACCCCTAGCCTGGGAACTTCCATGTGCTGCAGGTATGGGACTAAAAAGTAAAATAAAATAAAATAAAATAAACACGGAATATCAGACCCTCATTCCTGGTTAACTGCATCCAAAAGTGCATTTTAACAAGATCATCCGTGGATAATGGAGATCCAAGTTTCAGAAATATTCTTTAAATAGCTCCCAGCTCCTTGAGGGGAGTTGAGAAAATCAAGGAAGAAAGGCTTCAGCACTTGGATCCTCAAAATTCCAAGAGGAGCTTGATGGGCGCGACACCGGGGTTAATGAGCCCTGCTTCCACGAATCCCTATGACCTGCTGAGCTGAAGGACTTTGAGTGGATGGACAGTTTGGATTAATTTGCTTAAACATCGAAGATTCTAACCGCTTAAGACAGATTCTCTCAATCTCCTGGGGCTGGAAAGTGAGAAATTTGGGGAGATCAGATTTCAACGTGAGCTTACAGGTCACTCCAGGCTCCACCTGAAGGTGGATGCCAAGGAAACAACCTTCTGTGTGACAACCAGGGGTCTCCTCAGGACGGTCACCCTTAAGGCTGTGCAGAGAAAAAGCTCAATAAAAATCAGGTTGGGTTGGGGTGGTCTCGAGGGGCTCACATATTGAAGTGTGGCTTTTGTAGGCAATGAAGCTGAGGGGGTCCCTCCTTCTCCCTCACCAACACACAGCAGCTGGCCGTGCAGGCTGAAGGCTCAGCCCCGGGCAGCTCCCAAGCCAGCACTGACTACAGGTACCTGCTTCTATTGCGCGTGTGAGGCAGCGGTGCACAGAGGTGGGACCTGGAACGTATGGCTTATTGACATATTCCTGGCGACCAGTATACCTAGGATGGGTCCTCAACCGGCCACACCGTCTCCAACCCACCACACGCCCTCAACACCACCACCCCCATTCACAGAAAACCTTCACTCAGACTTTGCTGCTGCTATCACGTCTTAATTTTGCATCAACTGACATCTGATGCTAAAAGTCTGCCCTGCTCCCAGCCCCCTGGGGAAGTCCCTGTCAGACGCTTGTCCAGGCTTCCCCTAAAAGCCAGAACTCACCTCCCATACCCGCTGAGTTTCTGTTCCAAAGTGGACAATTGACTATATACTTGATACAGATGCTGTCAGACATTGGATGTCACCACAGCGAAGGAGCCCCGCTTGCTCTGGCCCACCTGAGAAGTTCTATTCTTACTCTATTGGGCTTTAAACGACAGCTTTCATCTTCCCATTAAGAAAACCGCTCTTCAGTCAGGTTCACCCTCCTAGACCCAGCCCGGCCTCTTCCTGGCTTCCTCTGTTGCTTTAATGCCCACGCCACTGAAATCCCAATAAACTTCTGGCCAAGCCCCACTGTTACAACAGAGGCTGGCAGCTGCAATGGTCCTGGCCGCTCACTGGCTCAGCCAGCCCTGAGGCCCCGCACACAAAGACTGACAGTCCCCACGTCAGCCCCAGCGCAGGACTGCAAAAGCTGGAGCTGAAGAACCAGGAAAACAGCATTTCTCACTCGGGCCTCTTCCTAAGTTATAAAACTTCCTCCTGAAGTAGAAGTTTGGCCCAAGAGAACAATTCAGGAAGACGTGCAAACACTAACTGGCCTTGAAGTCCTCCTTCCTGCTCAACAACACTGATCGCGTCCCCTGTCATCCCAGTGCCGCCTAAACCCAAAGACACCTGCCTCTGACAGAGACTTACTTGTCTCCGATGAGTGGAGGGCCGCGTCCTCACTCCCTCTTAAGACAGGAAGCTACGAGGAGAAAAGGTAGCCCACGGTTTTAGAGGAAGATGGGAACCTACAGAAGCGAGCAAATAAAACACAGCCTTTTGATAGAAACTGAAGCAAGCCTCCATCTAACTCGGGAACCCGGTCGCCAGTAGAACTGGTGCCACCATGGAGCAGGAGCCCCAGGCGCCCTTTTAAAACCTCGATCTGTAGGGGGAAAGCTCCAGATCTGTGTTCTGGAACGGGGTAAAGAGGAGAGAGGAAGAGAAGAGAAGGTGAGTGAGAAAAAAAACAGTAATTGAGATTTCTCTTCAGAATGAATGTGGAAACAAAAATTCCAAAACAGTTTGGAGAAAGATTATACTAACAGAGACAGCAGACAGCATCCGTATTTGAGTCACAACTTCAGTCCAGATAAAATCAGTCTGGTGGAACAGTGTGAAAAAAAAAATTATATTCAAGGGTTTAAAAGAGGTGAAAGAAGGAATAGCAACTGTTTTCTAAAAAGAAGAAGAAATTATATGTTTTATAAAAGATAAAAAATGCAGAGGGGAGCTCCCACTCTGGGACTGACAACATCTCTGCAGACTGGGACGCGGGTCTGTTCCCCTGCCCAGTGTAGTGGGTTAAGGATCCAGCACTGCTGCAGCTGTGGCATAGGTCACAGCTCTGGCTCGGATTCAGTCCCTGGCCTGGGAACTTCCATATGCCAGGGCTACACCCGAAAAAAAAAAAAAAAAAGGAAATGAAATAACTGATGGTTAAGAAAAAGAACCTAAGAGAATTCTTGGAAGTAAAAAAGCCTAGTGATTAAAGTAAAAACCTTCAAATGACAGAATCAAATGACATAAGCTTAGCTGTTAACATGGAAAGATTATCAGACAAATTCAATTAGAAATAAAATTCATAAGTAGAAAAAATGTTGGAAAAACTCTGTAACATTCCTAAATCACTCATGAGAACTCACAATAACATTACAAAATCTTTCAAAATGAAAGGAGACAAAGCACTACCAAAAATAAAAAATAAAAAAAACTGAGGAGTTCCTGCCGCAGCTCAGCAGAAACGAATCTGACTAGTACCCATAAGGACGCATGTTCAATCCTTGGCCTTGCTCTGGGAGTTAAGATCCGGCGTTGCCGTGAGCCGTGGTGTAGGTCGCAGATGCGTCTTGGATCCCTTGTTGCTGTGGCTGTGGTGTAGACCGGCAGCTACAGCTCCAATTCAACCCCTAGCCTGGGAACCTCCATATGCCACAGGAGTGGCTCTAAAAAGACCAAAAAAAAAAAAACCACCTGAAATTCCTGCCATGATGTAGTGGGCTAAGAATCCAACTGCACTGGCCTGTCATTTTGGAGATGAGGGTTTAATCCCCAGTCCAGGGGAATGGGTTAAAAGGATCAGACGTTGCCTCACATCTGTGGGAACTTCCATATGCCGCAGGTGTAGCCATAAAATTAAAATAGTAACGATAAAGTACTTGTGGGAAGTAACTGAAATCAATTTACAAGGCAATTTATAGCTCAAAATATATTTATTTAAAATAAAAAGGAATAAAAATAATTCATTAAACTTCCAACTCTTGAAACTAGAAACAAATAGAATAAATTTAAATTTTTAGAAGAAAAACCCTGAAATAAAAATTAACGAAATAGAAAGCAACAAAATAATAAATAATTAATAGAAATAATAGATAAAAAGAAATAATAAATTTTAAAAATAAAACAAAGAGGAGTTCCCTGGTGGCCTATCGGTTAAGGATTCCACATTTTCATTGCTTTGACTTGGGCTTGATCCCTGGCCTGGGATCTTCTGCATGTCACAGGTGCAGGAAGGAAGGAAGGAAGGAGAGAGAAAGAAAGAAAAGAACACCAAAACCTGATACTTTCAATAGCTGATACTTTCATTTCAAAAAGGTATTAAAAGAGACACCATTTTAGCAGAATAAATCAAGAAAATAAAGAGAGCCATTTGCAGCAACATGGATGGACCCAGAGATTATCATACTAAGTGAAATCGGTCATACAAAGAAAGACAAATATTATATCACTTGTATGGAATCTAAAACAATAGTACAAATGAACTTAGTTATAAAACTCACAGACATAGAAAACAAACTTATGGGGAGTTCCCATCGTGGCACAGCGGAAACGAATCAGACTAGGAACCATGAGGTTGTGGGTTCAATTCCTGGCCTTGCTCAGTGGATTAAGGATCTGGCGTTGCTGTGGCTGTGGTGTAGGTCAGTGGCTGCAGCTCCAATTCGACCCCTGGTCTGGGAACCTCCATATGCTGTGGGTGCAGCCTTAAAGTGGAAAGGAAGGAAGGAAGGAAGGAAGGGGGGGAGGAAGGAAGGAAATAAAAATAATAATGAGTCAATGTCCTAGAGTTGATCACATCGAATTTTATGAGCTGTTTTTTTTGTAATATTATTTCTCCCCATTAGTGTGTGTACCACCTGCCAGAAATAAGTTTTGCCCGATAAAACAGGGGCAGGGAGGGGCAGTTTAAAAAAAAAAAAAGAAAATGTTTGCTCCCAAGTCGGAGCATCTGCTTCAGCAGAGCAGATGCTAGCAAGGACAGCGGGTGCACTGGGCGGGGGACAGGGAGCAGAGAATCGGGAGTGAGCTGCTCGGCCAATCCCGGATCCCAAAGGCAGAGTGTGAGCTGCATTTTGAACCAGGCCAGTCCACTGGTCTTCAAACGTGTGACCCACTGATCTGGTGGCTTTAGGGTTCCTAACAGCTAGACGTTTCCAGTGCTTTCAAGATCAGCCCCAAACCGTGGACATGACCTAAGCACGGGGCTTTGTGTTGCAGTGCTGTGTTGGTTTGATGCTTTTAACTCTTTCTCTGTTTCACATATTCCTCGTACATGTCTTAGTTAAAAAATGCCTTTTGGTGTTTGTTCACACCTCCTAGGAAAGTCACAGGCTAAATCAGGTCAGTACTTCGTGGCTTTGGGTCAAATGACTGAAAAAAAAAGATCGGAACGAGGCTAAGAAGGCGATCATCAGAGATCATAGAATGAGCACAGATCCACTTTTGTGCACATGCCTCTGAGCTCAAGTTGAGCTCATCTTTGCGTGGGTTTAACTTTGGCTTTGGGGAGGTTGCCTTTTTTTTAGGGCCGCACCTGCAGCATGTGGAGGTTCCCAGGCTAGGGGTCACATCAGAGCTGTAGCTGTCAGCCTACACCACAGCCACAGCAATGCGGGATCCAAGCCGCGTCTGTGACCTACACCACAGTTCATGGCAACACCGGATCCTTAACCCGCTGGGCGAGGCCAGGCATCAAACCAGCATCCTCATGGATACTAGTTGAGTTTGTTACCGCTGAGCCACAACAGGAACTCCCAACTTTGGCGTGTTAAATCACCTGAACTGGCCCGTATTGCAAGAGAGATGCTAAGAGTCAGGCATCTGTCTCTCGATCCGGTCTTTTTTGGAATCGTCTTCAGTGAGTTCCCAAGAACCTTCTGATGTGTTTTTATAAATGAAGAGCACCTATGCCAATGAAGATGACATCTGCTTCCCATCAGTTCACTGGGAAACGGGTGGCCAGAGCTTTGTCACAGACGGCACCAGGCTCCAACGCATGGTCCGGATTACAGTCTGATCCGCCTGGTCTCCAGCCTCAGCTCACAGGGCTTACCCACATATCCTTTTTCTTCCAGCCACACGGCACAGCTCTCAGTTCCATTAATCTGCTGTCCTTTCATACACCTGGACCACTGTCCAAAATGCGTCCCCAAGCACAGCCCCTTCTCTGCCTGGCTGAGTCCTATTTGTCTTCCATTTGGAAGAGTAAAGATAATATTCACACACACTTCAGAGGGTGGTGAGATCCAAAGAGGTCGTCCCTGTCATGTCTCCAGAACAGCCTCGGCCTGTCGTGAGCACGTGACCCATTTTAGCTGTTATCCTTACTCTTCTCTCTAGGTTCAGTTCAGTTATCACCACTTACAGAAAACTGTTCTTGATCCCCTTCCCCCATTCCGTGCCCGTCCTGTGGACACTCGTTGGCCCTGAGGACGCCTTTATCTCAGTAATAGCAGCCAAGAAGTCTAGCACTGATTGTCTAGTGTTCCAGACACTGCCCTAAGTTCTTATAATATTTAACCCCCACAAGAACACTATGAGATAGTTCTACTATTATTCTCATTTTAGAAAAGAGCAAACAGGCAAGTTTAGCTATTTTTCTAAGGACTATCAGCTAGTAAACGGCTGAATCAAAACCCAGAGTCCTCTGGTTTTAAGAGTCAGTGTACTTAGCAAACAGACTTGTGTGTGTGGTGGTGGGGATGGGGGCTGGACTGGGAGTTTGGGATTAGCAGGTGCAAGCTCTTATATACAGGATGGATAAACAACAAGGTCCTACTGTAGAGCACAGGGAACTCTATTCAATATCCTGTGATAAACCATCATGGAAAAGAATATGAAAAAGAATGCATATGTGTATAACTGAATACGTGTAACTGAATCACCTTTCTGTACAGCAGAAAGTAACACAACACTGTAAAACTCAACTAGACTTCAATTAAAAATGAAAATAGTAGGAGTTCCTGTTGTGGCTTAGCGGAAACGAATCTGCCTAGTATCCATGAGGACACAGATTTGATCCCTGGCCTTGATCAGTGAGTCAAGGATCCAGGGTTGCCATGAGCTGTGGTGTAGGTCACAGATGCAGCTCGGATCCCGAGTTGCTGTAGTTGTGGTATAGGCCAGTGGCTGCAGCTCCAATTCAACCCCTGGCCTAGGAACCTCCATATGCCATGGGTGCAGCCTTAAAATGCTGAGGAAGGGAGGAAAGGAGGAAAGAAGGAAAGAAGGAAGCCATGAGTTTTCCTTCTTCTGCCAGATGCCCCTGACGCAGCCGGACAGGCCCCCACCCTGCTCATTACCCTCTCAGCCCAGTGAGTTGCACCCTGCTTGGGTTTATACAACAGAATATTACTCGATATACTGAGTATATATATTACTCAACATTAGTCAATATACAACAGAATATTACTCGATACACTGAGTATATATATATATATATCACTCAACATTACTCAGTATACAACAGAATATTACTCAATACACTGAGTATATATATTACTCAACATTACTCAATATACAACAGAATATTGCTCGATATACTGAGTATATATTACTCAACAGTACTCAATATACAACAGAATATTACTCAATATACTGAGTATATATTACTCAACATTAGTCAATATACAACAGAATATTACTCAATACACTGAGTATATATATATTACTCAACATTGCTCAATATACAACAGAATATTACTCGATACACTGAGTATATATATTATTCAACATTACTCAATATACAACAGAATATTACTCAACACACTGAGTATATATATTACTCAACATTACTCAATATACAACAGAATATTGCTCGATATACTGAGTATATATATTACTCAACATTAGTCAATATACAAGAGAATATTACTCAGCCATGAAGAGTGAAATAATGTCTTTTGCAGCAACATGGATGGACCTAGAGATTATCGCCCTAAGTGAAGTAAGTCAGACAAAGGCATATATCATATGATAGCCTTTATATATGGAATCTTAAAATGATACAAATGAACTTATTAACAAAGCAGACTCACCAACTTCCAAAACAAACTTACGGTTACCCAAGGGGAGAGGGAGGAGGAATAACTTAGGAGTTTGTGATTAGCAGATGCACACTCCTCTATATAAAATAGTTAAACAACAAAGGCCTACTGTATAGCACAGGGAATTACATTCAATACCTTATAATAACCTATAATGGAAAAGAATCTGTAAAAGAATATGTACATATATAAACACACACACATAACTGAATCACCTTGCTATACACTTGAATCTAACACAACATTGTAAATCAACAGTACTTCAACTTTCAAAAAGGAAAGAGGGGAGTTCCCATCATGGCGAAGCAGAAACAAATCTGACTAGTGTCTGTGAGGATGCAGGTTCGATCCCTGGCCTCGCTCAGTGGCTTACGGATCCCAGCATTGCCATGAGCTGTGGTGTAGGTCACAGACATGGCTCAGATCTGGCTGTGGCTGTGGTGTAGGCCGGCAGCTATGGCTCCAATTCAACCTCTGGCCTGGGAACCTCCATATGCCACGGGTGAAGCCCTAAAAAGCAAAAAAAAGAGGGGGGGCGGGGAGAACAGAGAATGAAAAGGAAAGGTGGCCACTTCATATCATGTGTTGGCAAAGACGGTTTAAAGACAGAATGCAAGTGAGGGGGAAAGGCATTGAACAGTCCATCTGAGTGTCCAGGCAGCAGAAACAATGAAGGCAAGAGTCCAGAGACAGGAATGAGTTTGGCCTGCTTGAGGAACACTGAGACCAGTGGGACCCATGTGAAAACATCAGTGAGGAAAGGGCGCTCAACTCTTGGTCAAAGTTAAAAGGGAGCTTTGACTTTAAACTTCATAGCAGGTAATCTTAAAAATCAACAGACAACACGTGTTTCTCTTCTAGATTAGAGGTCCATGAATTGTTTCTATAAAGAGCCAGAGAGGGAATATTTTAGGATTCGTAGGTCACGGAGTCTCTGTTGCAACTACTCAGCTCTGCCATCACAACGTGAAAGTGCTCTTCGACGCTATGTAAATGAGTGGGTGTGGCAATGCTTGGTAAATCTTTACTGGTGAACACTGAAATTTCAATTTCATAATAATTTTCACATGTCACAAATTGTTAGTCTTCTTTTGATTTTTGTTCACCAAATTAAAAATATAAAAACCATTCTCAGCCATGACAGGCCATAAAAAAAGCTGGCAGCAGGACGGATTTGGTCCACGGTCCATAATTTGCCTGTATTAGACCACAGTTAAGTACGCAGAGTTGGAGGGAAAATTTGTGGCCAAATGGGAAAAAGAATGTTCAATTCACATCATCCTAACAAGGACTGAGTGCCTGATATATACTCAGGCGCTCTACTCAAGGACTTCTTTTCTTCTTTTTCTTTTTATGGCTGAACCTGCAGCATATGGAAGTTCCTGGGCCAGGAGTCAAATTGGAGCTGTAGCTGGGGCCTACACCACAGCCACAGTAATGCCAGATCTGAGCCACATCTGCAACCTACACCACAGCTTGTGGCAATGCCAGATCCTTAACTGACTAAGCGAAGCCACCCATGGAACCTGCATTCTCACAGAGGCAACGTCGGGTCCTTAACCTGCTGATCCACAGCAGGAATGCTGATGCCGGAGGATTTTAATGTATTTGGAGATCATGCGAATTTCCCAAGTAAAAACTGAAAAGACAACTCAACTGGATTTCCATATGGCTTATGAAATGATGTCACGTTTGCATCAGTTAAGTACAGGCTATTAAACTCCCCCACCCATGAAAGTTACCAGCTTTACATTATGGAGCATGTTTTAAAGGCAATGGAAAATAACCCACAGTGTCTGCTCAGTGCAGTATTTTTAAATAGGCATAACTTTGTTATTTCAAAACCAAATTTCTTCAAACAAGGCAAGGCTCACATTCCTCACTCAGGTTATGTACCAGAGATGCCAAGTCTGAAATTTCCAAACAAAGCTGCTTTTGAGTAATCTGAAGACAAAAAAGCATTTGAAAAATCTCTGAGCTGCTGAAAAAAAAATAGCTTTTTTTTTTTTTACCTTTAGGTAATTCTGAATTGGATAAATGGCTTTTATTTACTTTCCAAAATAAATCCATTTGGGAATGAAACTGAGAAAGAGAAGCCAGAGAAATCCTCCATGGATTCCATTCATCGCTGTTGATGCCATGGGCTTTAGAGAAAACAAGGACCGGCTATCAGAAGACTTGAGTTCCTAACTTAGTTGGCTGCAATTCCTTCTCATCATCACACAGGTCCTGTGAACATGGGCCCCAGAGTAACCCTACAAATCCCTGGTAGGATATATGAATATGCGAATATCTCTGGAAATGCAATGGCCCCATTAACCTGCTTGAGGGTGTTAGGAGCGAGGCTCAGAATGGAGAGCTGGGTGCCAAGCAGAGTGGGGAGGGTACCACACAGGGACGGGGGTTGGGAGAGAGGGCAGGACGGGGCTAATGAAGTAAGTAAACAGAGTAGGATAGGAGAGCCAGTTCTCTCAATATCCTAAAAGGATTGATAAATATGGAGAGAGAGAAAACCCAGAATGCGCTCCATGATGTTGAATTGGAATTGGAGACAGAAAGTCAATTCATGGCTGGCAAGGTCTGTAACATAAACAAGGATGCAAGCGTAGACACAAACGTGTGTAGGCACGTGTCAAGTCTTAGCTCAAATGTCAGTTCCTTACGGTGGTAGGTTTTCCCAGTCAATCTTACGGAAAGTAGCCCCCAGGCACCTAGTTGCTCGCTTATCAAGTCTTCTTTTATATCCTTCTTAGCATCTTTCACAATGCATTGTTTTCTATTTATTTGTTTATTTTTATCAATGGTTTATCTTCCTCCTCTAGAAAGCCAGCTCCTCCAGGATCATGTCTTGCTTTTGCTTTTTCACCTGCCACTTACCCAGCACTCAAGAGCTAAAGGAATGAACCCCTATTTGGCCCCCAATCCCTCTTCCTTCATATCTAAGATGGGCTGCACTTTCCTTTCTACTAAGTGATATCTGTGTGCAACCTCAGAGTTTTAAGATCATTTTTGGTTTTTCTCATGTCACAACCAGTTACCAAGTGAAATATCTCTAAATGCGATTTCATTATTCAATCTCACATGGAGGAACTGAACTATAATCCTATTATACTGAAAAGTGTGTGTACATCCGGATGAATTTTTAAGGAATTATAACAATTTAGAAAATGTGGAGCTGTTTGTTACATTGTTTGATATTAGTCATCCTACTTGCACCATTCCCTGCTTTCCCTGTTTTTTTTTTTTTTTTTCATTTTTACTTTACTTTAGATTAGTTTGTTGGCTTTTCATGGCCATGCCTGTGGCATATGGAAGTTCCCAGGTTAGGGATCAAATCAGAGCTGCAGCTACCGGCCTACACCACAGCCACAGCAATGTGGGATCCAAGCCATGTCTGTGACCTACACCACAGCTCAGGGCAACGCCAGATCCTTAACCACTGAGAGAGGCCAGGGATCGAACCTGCATCCTCATGGATACTAGTCATGCTCCTTAATGCTGAGCCACAACAGGAAATCCCTGCTTTCACTATTTGTTTGGAAGTTTATCCTTCGTGGTCTGTAAGTTTCCCTTATGTGATCTTGTTTGCGTTTTTCCAACTATAGGCTGAAATTCCCTAATCAGTAGCAGGGAATTTTAAAAACTTATAACTATAGAACAAAAAAGGTCAGAGTGTCTGTCATGCATTATCTGACGGATAAGTTCATGGAAAGATTTGCTTCATTTCTGTATCTGGGTTGCAGTGGAAACTGAGTTCTTACTGCAGATTTTGTTAAAAAATTACTGAAAAGCTTCTGGACTGGATGAAAAGCAACTGAAGGACACTGCACTCTTAGTTCTTATGTCAATAGTTCATTTACTGTATTTTAGCTATACTTTGGAATATACACAAAAAATATGATCAAGAGGCCGATTTTCCCCCCGCAAATAAATAAATAATACCACATGTAGTGGCTTCAAATTTTTTTTCGCTGACTTCTCATCTTTACCAAGCCCTCTCCCAACACACGAAACAAAGTTTTACTATAAATACCACAGTGTAATGGGATTAAAAAAGAAGTAATATTTTTAATGAACTGTGAAAGTTTCTGCCAAACTTTTGAACTCACTGAGCAATTTTTGACAAATCGAAAAATCAGTTTCAAAGGGTGCTGGGAAGCCAGCCCCGCCCACACCTACTGCAGAAGCAGAGTCAGATGTCCCCAGTACCTGCCCTCCCGGGGCCCAGCCCTCTCCACAAGGTCTGCCTCTGTCCCTCCTGATCACAAGGAGCAGAGCCCCCCTCGCTGTCCCAGGAAATGAAGTTCATGGTCAGAATGCGCAGAGTAATAAAGAAAAGGGGAAAGTCAGCCAAGAAGCTGGGCTTCAGGACAACTCAGGAAAAGATGAACCACCAGGCCCGAGGGGAAAATCTGAAGTGGAGACAGAAATAGAAGGCTTGTTTGCAATCCAAAGCAATTCTAGGCACCTCAGCAGACAGTTTCTAGATTTTCATTCTTAGGCTCTGCCCTTCACCCCCTTCAGAGACTCTGCTTTTTCTGCTTGTCTGTGTCCTGTTTCCTCTCTTCCCAAGGGACCTGTTCACTCCCTTCTCTCTCCTGGTTGCTCTGCCTGTTCATTGATTCCTCTCCCCCATAGCCTCACCTGGTTCTTGACACCCAAGACTACAGCACTACATCCGGGTCCACTTTTGGCTTTTTTTCATCTTCAGTTCCCTGCCGTATCCACATGTGTCCTGATTCCCAATTACACGTTCCTAAGAATGACAGGCTGACAAGGCCGCTCTTTCGGTCAGAGCATCTTAGCTGCTCCAGACGGAGATGAAGCCTTGAGGTGGTTGCTCCCTGCTCTTTACTGCGCTGTGCCTGGAGGCGTAAAGACACACAGCTCCAAACACAGCAGGCCAGGACCCCTTAGCAGCAGGAGCTGAGACTGGGGCAGCGTCCCTGAGAAGGAGCTGTGAGCAGGCGTGGACCATGGTTCCATGTTCAGTACTTAGCACTGATTAACATTTTGCTGACAGTGTTGTGTTATCGCTGGCTTCCTTTGTGTTCTCACGTGCCTACTTTATGACTCTAAAGTCGTTCTTCTGCAAAGGCTCCCACAGGCTTCCCCAGACTGCCAAAGGGGTCCACTGCACAAAGGTTAAGATCCCCTAAACCCAGATCACCTTGAGAACATGTGTTCAGGGAATCATACTTTTCTTGGCCACACCTACGGCACGCAGAAGTTCCCAGGATGTTCCCAGCGACCTGAGCCACTACAATGACAATTCTAGGTCCTTAACCCACTGAGCCACCAGGGAACTCCCAGGGAATCATTCTTTGTGTTAAAGTAAGACTAATGATCATTCTAAATTTTAAACAGTTGTTCCAATGGCTTTTGAAGGATAAAAACATGGCAGTTCATTAAAAACCAGTGTATCTTCTCAACTGCAATAGACAGAAGTCATGAATATAAGCTGATATAGCTGAAATAAAGACATCTTGACAGATACCCAAAGGGTTATCTGCTGTGCCCTTAGGGTCCACCACCATGCCTAGCATGGAATAGCCATGAAAACATATGGAAATAATGGATGCTTATACCTCCAGTGTCAAAAACAGTGCCTGGCCCATGGAAGGTAGTGCATGGATGTTTCCAAATGAATAACTCAACCTCTGAAGCCCCAACTTGCTGGGCCAGGGCCTCCCGGCTCAAGGCTTCTCCGGCGGATACTGCATTCCAGCGTCCTGAAGCAAGGACTCATTTCTCAAGCAGGCTGGTACTCCGTCTACGAGCAAGTTTGACAACAATGCAGAATCCTCACTCATAAATTACCTCAAGATAAACACCAGGCCTTGAAGTGAAGTGTCGCCAGACTAATGAACAGTTCCAGAATCTAAGGAGAGGCTTCGAATGGCTGGAAGGGCCTCCTCTAAGGGGAATTCTCCAGGTCTGGGGATAGGCCTGGGATTTAGTCATCCGTGTTCCAGGCCCTGCACAGCACATATTTTCAAGCCAGCTGGTGAGGCCGTCTGAGGCCTTGGACAGCTTCCTCTGTGTGCAGAGTTAACTGGCTCATATGGAGCCCGAGCCCGTGACCTTGATTTCCTTAGCCCCGCAGCCTAACAGCCGAGCTAACCCTCCTGACTGCCTGAGTGGACGTCGAGGGTCTCAGACAAGAAGCATTGCACAGGAAGCCACGGTGATACCGAAGGAAGAAGAGAGAAAGTTCTGGAGTAACATCCCGGATACCCTGCTTCCTGCTCATGAGAACGGCTTCGAAGTGATCGCCTCCTTCCTTGCTCCGCCCAGGCCGGACCCTTGAGTGTGACAGCGCGGAGCAAGGAAGGTCGTGCTCTCCAGTGTCTTGCAAGATTGCTGGCACTGATACCAAAAAGAATTCATCCAGATCTTTTTTTTTTTTTTTTTTTTGCTACAATATATTTTGGGTTTTCTTTGGCCGGCGTTAAGTGAGCTTTGCTTTTGATCCACCCAGAAGCACACAGGAGGGCCGGGTTCCCGTCCTGCTCTCCCTCCGGTAGAAAGCCCTTCCTGCCCGGATGCAGGGGCTCTGCAGCTCCGCTAGGCTGCAAGGGGCAGGGATTTACAGACGGCCTTGGATGTACCAGAAATAGTCCTGGGCATTTGACATCTGACATCTGTTCTTTCACTTAATTCAGAGAGATGGACTTTTTTGGGGGGCCTTTTTGTAGGGCCGTGTCTGAGGCATATGGAAGTTCCCAGGCTAGGGGTCCAATCGGAGCTGCAGGTGCTGGCCTACGCCACAGGCACAGCAACGCCAGATCCAAGCTGCATCTGTGACCTACACCACAGCTCATGGCAATGCCAGATCCTTAACCCACTGAGTGGGGCCAGGGATCAAACCCGCAACCTCATGGACGGTAGTCAATTTTGTTTCCACTGAGCCCCACGGGAACTTCCGGAGGGATGGACATTTTAAAAAGCTATTTAAAACATTTTCCTTCTCACCTGTCTTCAAAATCAGCCCTTAAAATCTGAAGAAGATAAGAGCTGGATTCAGGCATAAGCGATGAGAATGAGTAAGTTCATGGAAAATAGATCTGCTACATAATTCTTACTAGGGAGTGACTATGCAGCTAGCCCACTGTCACTCTTGGTGTGCAGCAAAAATCGTCAATGGGGTACGGAGATGTTAGGCCTTTATTTATCGATCCACTTGTGCCAGGAATGTGCTTAATACTGCTGGAAGGATAATCCATTTCAAAGATGACAGGAGAAGGCGGCTCTGGGGACCATGCCACCAGCAAGATGTCATCATATGGGGTGATGAGAGGGTGCCAGAAAGGATGACCAGACTTCCCAGTCTGCCCAGGAACAGCCCCAGTTCATGCCGGCTGTCCCAGCATAATTATTCTGTGTCCTTATTCACTCTCAACACTGTCCCAGTGTGCGCAAGCGTGGGTCACAAGACCCTGTACCACTGAGGTGTCAGTTCTCCTGAAACTGATCTATAGAATCAACAGAATTTTAATCAGGAGTTCCCGTCACGGCTCGGCGAGTTAACAACCTGACTAGTATCCATGAGGACGCAGGTTCCATCCCTGGCCTCGTTCAGTAGGTTAAGGATCTGGTGTTGCTGTGGCTGTGGTGCAGGCCGGCAGCTGCAGCTCCGATTCAGCCCCTAGCCTGGGAACTTCCATATGCTGCAGGTGAGGCCCTAAAAAGAAAAAAAAAATTAATCAAAACCTCAGCAGGCTTCTTTGGTAGACAATGTCAGACTGACTCTAAAATCCATACAGAAATACAAAGGGCCTTGAAGAACCAAAATGACTTCAGAAAAGGCAGAACTGGAGGGCTGACACTACTGTAGTTCAAGATTTATTATAAACCTAGAGAGCAATATGGCTTTGATGTAAACATAAAGAAAAAAAAATCAATGAAGCAGAATAGAAAGCCCAGAAGCAGTCCCCAGACTAATTTTTTACAAAAATACAAATGCAATCTAGTACAGAAAAAATCATCTTTTCAGTAAATGGTGTTGACCTATAATCTCCTGGTGGCCTTGTCACATCTTTTATTTAAAAATTTCATTTAACACAAGATCAATGTTACGCAGTTTTCATCACTCCTGAAAATAAATAAAACAAAACAAAAACTTTTTTTCAAAAAAAATGGTGTTGAAACAGTTGTTTTTTTTTTTTTGCCTTCTCCCTTTTTTTTTTTTTTTGTCTTTTTAGGGCCACACTCGAGGCACATAGAGGTTCCCAGGCTAAGGGTCCAATCAGAGCTGTGGCCCTTGGCCTACGGCACAGCCACAGCAACTCAGGATCCGAACCTCATCTGCGACCTACACCACAGCTCACGGCAACGCCAGGTCCTTGACCCACTGAGTGAGGCCAGGGATCGAACCCGCATCCTTGTGGATGCTAGTCGGGTTTGGTAACCACTGAGCCACAACAGGAACTCCAGCAGTTGCTTATTGATATGCTGAAAAAATTGAATTTTGAACTACACCATATACAAAAATTGACTCAAAACGGATCACACAATGAAAGGTAAACCTAAAGCTATAGAACGTCTCGAAGAAAACATAAGAGAAAACCTGACTTTGGATTACGCATGAAGAAACAGCACAATAAATCAGATTTCATCAAAATTTAAAACTTTTGCTCTGCAAAACACATAATCAAAGCATGGAAAGATAAGTCACAGAAATGCAGAAAAATTTACAATTGTATATCTGATAAGGAACTTAGAACCAAAGGTTTTAACATTTTATTTAAATTTATTTATTTAATATTTTATTTAAGAAAATAGATGATGTCAAATACACATATGAAAAGATGCTCATCATCATCAGTCATGAGCAAAGGAAAGAATTAAAATCACGATTAGAGAGTACCTACCGCATACCTATCAGAACATCTAAAAGTAAACACACCACATGCCAAGTGTTGAAGAGGATGCAGGGAAGCTAGAACGCTCACAGGGTGCTGGTGGACATGCAGAATTTACTCTAGTTTAGAATATAAAAACAGCTCAGAAAGTACTCGGACAGTTTCCTAAAACGCTAAACACACACCTACCATCAGCTCCAACCACTCTGCTCCTGAATATGCACCCGAGAGCGAAGAAAGCTTATATCCCTGAAAAGAGTTATACCTGAACGTTCATAGCAGCTGCATTTGCACGAGCTGAAAAGTCAGAAAAGGAATTCCCGTCGTGGTTCAGCGGTTAACAAACCTGACCGGTAACCGTGAGGACGTGGGTTCGATCCCCGGCCTTGCTCAGCGGGTTAAGGATCCAGCATTGCCATGAGCCATGGTGTAGGCTGAAGACTCTGCTGGGATCCCGTGTTGCTGCGGCTGTGGTGTGGGCCGGCAGCTCAGCTCCGATTTGACCCCTAGCCTGGGAACCTCCATATGCCGCAGGTGTGGCCCAAGAAAGATGAAGAAATAAATATAAAAAGTCAGAAACAATCTCAATGTCCATCAACAAGTAAACAGATAAGCAAGCCCATGATACAGCCATGGAACGGGACACAACCCAGCAATAAGAAGGAATAAAAAGTCAAGAACTATTGATACAACACAAAACGAATCTCATAATGATTATCCAGAGTGAAAGAAGTTAAACCGAATATACCTACTGCATCATTTATATAAGCCTCTAGAAAATGCAAGCTAATCCACAGTGACAGGAACATCAGTGGCTGCTTGTGCAGGGAGGCGGGGAGGGGGGCGAGGACCAGGCAAGGGAGGTGGGAAGACTATTAGAAAGTGAGGCGCAGAAACTGAGAGGTGGGGGGTGGGCATATTATCTTCATTGTGGGGATAGTTTCATGGTTTCATGGGTATATACACATATTGAGATTTAAAAATTACTCACTACTATACATCAAACAGATAAACAAGGCCCTACTGTATAGCAAAGGGAACTACATTCAATATCTTGTAAGAACCTATAATAGAAGAGAATCTGAAAAAGAATGTGTATTGTCTGTATTATATATATATTATATATACATAGGTAATAAAAAATTTTAAAGCTATTAAATATACAAAACTTAAAAATTATACACAGTAACTATACACAGTTTATTGTATGACAGCTGTACTATAATCAGACTATTAAGAAAATTTGTAAGTGACTCGTCCCAGATCCCATCCTGGTAAATGATGGAGTTAGGATTTGAACCGAAGCTCCTGGCTGTAGAGTCCGTGTTCCTAGCAGTCTTAAGACGCCACTTAGCAGAAACACTAACTATACAGGAAAATGTGGCTGCTACAGCCGTTACTGCTATTTTTATCCAGCCCCTAAATACTGCTACTGCCATTACTGCTATTTTTCTCTCTCCCTTCTAGATACTGACACCGGCCCCAGAGACGCCAAAGGACTTGCCAAGTTTCCCTGATGCATAAGAACCAAACCTGAGACGGTGCCTGGCTGTCCTGACTATCACACCAGAGCCGCAGCCCCTTCCCCTCTGCCATGAAACCCCCTTGCCAGAGTCAGTGAGGGACAGGGGTGGTGCAGTAAGAAGACACCGCCTTAAACCCTGGCAGTATCATCAGCTGAGTGACTCTGGAATGCTCCTGTGAATTCTTGATTTTCTCATTGGCATATGGGGGAGGTCATAAAAGAAACGCCCTAATCTGGATGGTAAATCATAAGCTTACTTTAGCATTACTGGACCCCCGGTACAGGAGATCACCAAAAACGAGTCGAGGACATTAAAAGGGGAG
Source organism: Catagonus wagneri (assembly GCA_004024745.2). Taxonomy (NCBI): domain Eukaryota; kingdom Metazoa; phylum Chordata; class Mammalia; order Artiodactyla; family Tayassuidae; genus Catagonus; species Catagonus wagneri. Next base: position 12,089,232 of record PVHT020000061.1, read on the forward strand.
GTGAAGAACCACCCAACACCAGGGTTACCTCGTCAAGACTCTGCCCAACCCAGACTCCAAGACCTGCGGTGCAGCTCTGAGGGCCACGGCCGCTTGTCTACCTGTCCACACACACTCCTGGACTCCCACCAGGAGGCGCTTAGAAATGTGACGCTCCAGTTACCCAGGCGTCATGTTGTGGGGGAGAAAGCCTTTGGGAATTTTCTCCCCAGGTCTTCTGGGGAGCCAACGCTTTCATAATAAGGTCAGGCTTTATGTTTTTAACGATGCAGAACAGGAGGAATTCTTTCTGGAGCCTCAAAGACTCTCCACTCCTCACTCGCGTTCTCTGCAATTGCTCCCTCCCCACTCCCGAAGCAGTTCTTCCAGCTGAGAGTAGAAGCTCCCAAATCCGTATGGTCTCCCCTCCCCCACACTCACCCAGAGAGAGAACTTCCTATTTTAGTTCCGAACACCCCCTTTTGAAGATCCTAAGACACGAATTAAGTGTAAACAGTTTCCTGGAAAGGGAATCCCAAGAAACACGGCCAGGAGTGTGGGGCAGGAAGACAGGGAAGGAAAGAGAAAACAGCCAGTAACAGTCGTGTTAGCAAGCAAGGCACCACTGTGGACAAACGGAGCTTAACCCCGTTGATGTCTCTGGAAGCCAGTGTAGAAAATGCACTTCAGGGTTACATCGCCTGGGGAGTGAGGGATCTGAGCTTTCGATACACCAACTCCCACCAGTCATTGGTTGAGTGGACGCTGCCTTGGACATGCTAAGTCTGGTGGAGGAGACAGAAAGTTAAACAGTACAAACCCCCACATGGCTGCTACACATCCTATTCAACTCCCAATCTCAGCCTGACATAAGGTTGTTTCCTGCCGCTGGGAGCCGCCTATGCTGGAAGCAAAGCAGGAGGCTGATGCAAATCTCAGGCTTCCCCACATAGACTTCAGATGAAGAAATGCAGATGTGGGCATCTGGAAGGTGGCCAGCAGTCACTGCAGTGGTAAGAGTGAGAGTGGGATGCCAGCAATTGCTCTCCTCAGGTATTGCGTCATCGTTTAGCCAGCACTGGCATGCCATATCCGGTGTGGTATGCTCACCAGACTCATGGGCTCACCCCCTTTTCCCAGCCAGGGAACCAAAGACTGTGAACAGAGGCAACACACCCCATATTTCCAGGAAAAGGTGTTTTATGAGTCTATGTGCATACGCCACACCCTCTCCTTCCCCTAGAACCGCAACCCAAAGCTACACATTCCACAGAAGATAGCTATGGCTTGCAGCCAGACTGGATCCTCGTGTTGCCACGGAGAAAGGGGTCCATCTGAAAGGCTGCAAGACCCAAGGCCAGCTCTGTGAAAAAGAGAAATAAACCTATACGTGTTCAGCTTCTGAGATTTCCAGATTCATTTGTTACTGCAGCACAGCTTAACTTAACCTGTCTGGGAGGTTAGGATCTTTTGTTCTGATTTCAACTTTATATATTCATGCAACAAATAATTATAAATAATGCAACATAGAATTACTACATCCCTGACAGTATATTTGGTACAGGGGATACAGCCATGAGCAAAAGGACAAAAAAAGTCTGTCTTTGTAGGTCGTAATACACATTCCGGGGAAATCGCTCTTGCCATGAAGAGCGAAAGTTTGTTCCTCTTCACAGCAGTAGCAGGAAGCCAATGGGAAATAAGGATTTTTAAGGGAAAGATGTTCTGGTATTTGGAGAGGAGGAAGTCAGCTGGCATATGTGAGGCAAGAGAAAAGGGAAAGGAAACCATCACAGCAAACCTCTCCTGGCGTATCATTTCAACACCTGCTGAACATCTGTTTTGGACCAGGCTCTACACGCGATGGCAGCGGTCAGAAGGCAAATAAAAACTGTGCTTCACATGCAGAGTCCACCGAGGGGAAAGAAATCATCTCCTTTGTGGCTGGTCTATGTCTTCTCTAACTTTGAATCTCAGCCTGACACAGATGCCCATAAATGTTATAGAATCTACTAATAATGGCACGAGTGTTTCACTCGATCCGAAATGAAAAGCTACTTTGATAAGGAACAAATCAGCCCATCCCCGTACGCAGGCCCGGCCTCACCAACCGCGCTTTTGTGGATAAGAACCTAAGGATGAGACCGGGATGTTGACCTTGTCTGTCACTCCCAGAGGGCGGGGTACAAGGCTCTGCAACCAGCAGGCCGGGAGATCAGGCTGGGGAACATGAGTCTCAAAGTCCAAACAGCTGTTTAGAGCTCAACTTGAACTGGAAACTGAATAGAATAATCTAGGAAATGGTAGGTTAGCCCTAGGGACTAAAATTTGGTCATCAGCCTTCCATAAGAAGCATGTGTCGCCTGCATAGACCACTGCAAGCCCCGCCGCCCTATTTCAGGGACTTGGGAGCATTTTAAGAAACTCAAGCACTGCCCCCAGTTTAAAGAGGTGTGAAGGCACCTTACGTATCCAGAAAAGAAGTCAAACTGGTGCATTTGTTAAATGCTGGGGTCTCTTGTGAGGACAGCCTCACTCCTGTGCCGTCCTCAGCCGGGCACACGCCTCCGTCCTGCTGGGACTCTCTTGGTTCCTGTAATAAGTAAGCAGATCCTGGGGAAAGTCCTTGGCAGATTCTGCTTTGAGGAAACTGACAAACTAAGACGTCTTTCATGAATGACCACAGTCAAAATAAATCAGAGCTGTAGAAACGTATAAACATTTACAATTTAGCAACACAACTTAGAGCAAGGTTGCTCTTTCCCTGGAAACAGGGCACCCTCAGCCTTTTCACTTTTCCGGGTGATATCAGAGGTGCGGGAAGCTTCTGGTCTGGGAGTCACCCCCGCAGGGAGCTCTGGACAAGGCAGAGCACTAAACTCCCCCAGTCAGACCACTGCCCCCCAGCTGGCTGGTCTACACGGGCTCCCCTCCGCCTGTCCCTGCACTCACTGGCCCCCATTTCTCGATGACTGCTCTGCTGCTGGTAAATTACCACTATTTAAAACATAGGTGATCTGAAACGGCCACTGCAAGGCACCAGCCCCTTTTAGCCTCTGTTGAATTCTTCTTACTCAGCCAACAGCTTTGTCTGGCCAATAAAGAGCTCTGTGAAGTCAAATCCAATGCTCCATGAAGTTAGTGATGACTTTCTTTTAGATACACAGCCTGCCCTGCACCTTACCCCAACAGCTGGAAATGATATTTAGTGACCCTCTGATAAACATCAGAAACCGGTTGTTTCTCACTACTAATCATCTATTTTGGGAACTAGCTGCAAAGCCAGCATATGCTCAGTCATAACTCTGACTCTTTAAAACTGTTGATCTTTTATCTTCTCCCATCACTTGATTTGCTTTCTGGTCCAGCTACTCCCCACCCATCACTTCAGCCCTAAGGGGGGAAAAAAAAAATGGGGCTGTTTTTCTTTCCTCCATGCCCTCCCCACTCCAAAACACACCCTGCAGGACAGCAAACCACATCTTAACCTATGTGGAATGCAGGAGAAATGTTTTCCTTTTGATTTAAAAAAGTCCTCCCATCAATTGAGTAAACACTGGCCTCACCACAGAGCTGGTATGTTGTTGCAGAGCACAGGAGAGCACAAAGCCAGGGTTTGGTTTTGTTTTGCTTTTTTCAGAGTTGTGTCAAAAGGAACTTCAGGCTTTGGGCTCAACTCCAGGGAACGGATGAAAACATGGCGCACGTGTCAGAATGCCAGCGGCAACCGTACGCTCCGATGGCTACAGTGTCAGAGGGCTTGATGGAACAACAGGACCTTCTTTACAAACAGCCTGTGGGATTCCCTCTCCTCCTCCTCCTCCTCCTGGAGAGGATCCAAGCTGAGCTCAAACACCGTGTTCTGGGAGGTTCCGCTCCAGCAACAACAGGCTGACTTTTGAGTGATGCTGTCAGCAGGGCATCTGCCCAGTCCAAAGCTTCAGGGATTGCTGAACCGAAGGCAAGGGGCCAGGCTCTGCCACGGGAATCAGCCAAGCTCATGTCTTTCCCAAATCCTTGGGGCTGTGACATTCTCCACCAGAAGTATGAGACAGGAAGGTGGAACCAGGGAACATTGAGGCGGTTACTTTCGGCACACCTGCCTTTCAATAGGGACAATTTGCGATTGTCTAAGATGAAGTTTCAATACTCAGAAATGCATCGCTGAGCTAATGTGGCCCATCCCGAGCTTTCAGAGGGAATGTGGCAGGCTGCTCCCATTCTGAGTTCGCTTTGCCTAATGGTAATAGGAGAGTCATTTCAACTCTCTTCCTCCTTTTCCCCATGCCTTGAAGAAGAAACCATTTCAATTCTTCAATGGAGCATCTAAGAGAACCGAGAGATAATAAAGCCCCCACGTGAAAACCCCCCAGTGTACCCATAGAGATTTAGCCAATTTTTCATAAAAATGCCCTGACCAGGTTCTCTATCTGTCTCTTGGTTCTGAGTATGTGGTTACTTTTGTCCATGGCATCCACGGGCAAGTTAACTTTATTAAGAGCATTTTTAGAAAGCTAGAACGTCAGAAGTTGACCCTACCCACTTCCCAGTCCTCTATTCTTGGTAACATCATTCAATATCAGCTGGCCCCCAGAGTGAGCTGCACCTTTTTTCAATCAGCCATTCTGAGGACAGTCTTTGTTTTCCATCGCTGCCAAGGAGACAATCTGGCTCTCATTTCCTTTGAAGAAGAGCCCGTTGTGATGAGTCAGGTCTACAGTGGGAATAATTAGGTCAAATAAATGAGCCCGTCCAGCTGCCTACAGCATCACTCAACACCCCCGTGCTGCAGATAAAGGAGACGATGCTGGAGAGAAAGCAGAGTTCATCTGCCACTAGTGAGCCTTACCTCTTGCCCAAAAGATGTTATCAAAATGTAGGCAACGTAACCAGGATTCCTCTCTTCGCATCTGGAGAAGTGAAAACTGATCCACACAGGTCGCGCGCGGTGGTCCCACTGCCCCTCCACCCGATAAGACAAGGCTCCTGTCCCGGCTGGCAGGCTCAGAGCAGCCTTCTTCTGCCTTGTGTCACATCTGCCCTCCTCATCGCCCAGTCACCCTCTCCTGGACTGTTCCATCCACTGGCAGAAGAAAAAGGGAATTCAGCGAGGGGGGAGTCAGATGCCAGCTCTAGTTAGTACTCTACTCAAGCTGTTCCCCGCAGCTCATCATTCAAGCAAGAGTCCCCAGTAGTTTGTTCAACCTCTCACGCACACAGCAGGAGACTGGGCTCAAATCAGAAACACCAACCTGCTACCCAGATCTAGGAACTCCCCTCGCCTGCAGCAAACGGGGATGGGGAGAGACACCCTTCTAGAATCAGTTAGCCTTCATCCAAGAGGCTCATTACGCAGAGGGAAGAAGAGTCCTTAGTTTTGTTCTTCTCTCTCATATTTTTTCTTTCAATTTTATTAAACCACTTAAAGAATCACTACAGCACAGGAGCTCTCAGAGTCACAACACCAACCTAGGATTTCACACCTAACATGGGTCACGCACCTCACTCCACATCGGGCTGACCAAACCAGAGGCTCTCTCCCACGTGTGTTGTCTTAAAGATGCCACCGCGTACTTTACAAATCTAAACCAGCCTCAGAAGCCTCGCATGCGAGTGGATTCTCCTAAGCTGTGGTTGCATTTTCCCCCAAGGGGTTCCATTAGTTTGGGTTACTCCAGCAGCACAGAAAATGAGAAACTGCCTATCTTTTAAAAATAAAAAATTAGAGAAATTAGTTTACACTGAGGTCATAGGTAGAAACCAAAATGCTCCTTCCCAGTCCTTCTTCCCAGGCTGTCTACGGCGACTGCCACACCTGACGCCCATCAGACGGCGTACGAGGCCTGAGAAGAATCCCGGGGGGAGGGAACACCTGTGAACCTCGGAAGGAGCACGTTCTTTGGAGCTCCCGTTGCAGCTCAGCGGGTTAAGAACCTGACTAGGATCCACGAGGACTCAGGTTCGATCCCTGGCCCTGCGCACTGAGTTACGGATCTGATGTTCCCGTGAGCAGTGGTGTGGGTCGCAGACGCAGCTCGGATCCCGCGCTGCTGTGGCTGTGGTGTAGGCCAGCGGCTGCAGCTCCCATTTGACCCCTAGACTGGGAACCTCCATATGCCACTGGTGCAGCCCTAAAGAGCCAAAAAAAAAAAAAAAAGGACATTTTCATCAGTTCCTGGTCAGTAGCTTATCAGAAAAATCTTTCATTTCATATCATTAACTGTTAACTATATACCAATGAATTAATCCGTGACTGCAAGGTGCAAGGCACTTTTCTGCCCCTGCTCCTCCCCCAGATGTGAACACCAGCCCCGCTGGCTGAAAAGTAGGCCCAAATCGGGGCAGCTTCTCCTTTTCAGGGGCCAGGCTAAGTCACCACGAGCGGAGGTGAGAGCCTCGCCTCGGGGGACCTCGGCTTAAAGCGGCAGTGCTGCTTCACCGCCCGGCCCCTGCCCACCCGGTCCGCCCTCGCTCCCTCTGACGTGAAATCCACCAGGCCCGCACTGGGGCAGGCGAACGTCCACACTGCTCGTGCGTTCACCCAGGAAAGAGGACACCATGACCCCAAATTAATTTTTTCATCTCTCTTCCTCCTTTAAACAATTTCATCCGTCTGTCCTGCCCTGACCTAACTCCCTCTCCCAGGATGTGTCTGCAAGGCTCATTCCTAAGAAATGCTGGCATCATCCGCACCGGAGACTCGTGACTTGAGCACCTCTGTTTCCATGAGCAAACCACAGCTGTTCCAAAGTGATGCCCTATATCACCTCCCCAGGAGGCCAGAGGCAAGCTACTGCGGACTTCAGGGGGGCGGGCAGATGTGGGTGAGGAAGGAAGACTCCTTCCCGGGGAAAGAGGGTGGAGGCCCACCTTGAGGAGGCAGACAGATCTGTTCTGACACCCCAGGCTGGAAGGATGCCACGTTCACACATGCACCGAGTTCAGTAAGTGTTTGGGGTCAAGGGCGGGAGTGGGTGTGCTCAACCTGCCGCCTCTGAAGCCTGGGGCCCTCACTCATCAAGGCGAAGACGGGGGAGCCAAGGTCTAACAGGGCCCATTAATTCATACGAGCGTTGTCCTAGCTGCCTGGGCTGGAAATGAATTCACAGCAGGGTGGGCTCCCGGCCCCTGCTGCTATCATCGGGGCGGGGACCAAAGAGAGTTTTAATTGCTGGTAATACATATGCAACAAAAATAATTTTTTTTTTTTTGCTTTTTTTAATAGGGCCGCACCTGAAGAATATGGAAGTTCCCAGGCTAGGGGTTGAATCAGAACTGCAGCTGCCGGCCTACAGCACAGCCAGGGCAACGCCCAGATCCTTAACCCATTGAGTGGGGCCAGGGATCAAATCCGAACACTCATGGATACCGGTCGGGTTTGTAACCTGCTGACTCACAACGGAAACTCCAAAAACAAAATTTTTAAATAAAATTTCTTCCTCTTTTCCCCAGACCCTGCATCTTTACTCTGATTGAAAGGGCGCGAAGGTCTGGGGTGTGTCAACAGGACAGAGGAGGAGGAGGAAAATCCTGTGACGTGAAACATCCCTGATGGAGCAGAGGGGCTGGCGAGGCGACTGGAAAACCAGCACAGCTGATTCGCCCTCTTCTTCCTCTCTCCAATCTCTCCCTGAATCCCCCTGGAAAAAGCAAAAGAGGCGGTGATTGGGGATTACACGTTTTGAAGGGACTTGAAAGGAAAGATGCCCCAAAAATTCCAGCATGAAGCACCCTTTGCACCTGAGGCAGGACGAGATCTGGGGCCGCAAAATCACGCAGCACCAGCTTGGGGTGGCCCCGGGCTCCTGATAAGCTCTGGGCGCTTCCTCTATTCGCAGGAGCTGACGCTCCCTGCTTGACAGCTGATGAATACCCCGTTTTCTTCTGTGGGACAAGAATAGGTGACCTTTTCCCCCCCGGACTCCCATTCGAGGGGCCGTGGAAGAGACCCCTTCTCCTAGGCTTCGCACCGTGGGAAACAGGACGCGGAATTTCAAAGCCTGATAAATGCCCTTGAACAGCTTTGAAAATCACTCAGCGTGAGCACTCGCCCCCCAAACAGATGCCCCAGTTGTATCGGGACGGGGATGCCTCTCAGGTCGCTGACCCGGCCCCAGACACAGGGCCTGTCCCTCTGTCAGCAGATTCATGCCACTTGTCTCCTTTCTGAACACAGTTTCTAAAGAATTACCTGATGAAGTCAGTCTCCTAGGAGAAGCCATCACATTTCCTCAGTGGCTATTTTCCACTCTTGCAAACCGCTGGGTAAACGTAAAGAACAAATTAGTTCTCACTGTCCGCCACCTCCACTCCCGTCTCCAGTTCACCCCCTAAATCACGCCGTTTTCCCAGCGCATGGGAAGCCAGGCTTCCAGAATAGAGCCCTCCAGCCAAGAGCCTGAGTCTATAACTCATAAGAACAATCACCGAACAACTGTTTCTTCAGCGTCTCCCATCTGGTATCTGCTCCCTTGTGAATGGGGTGCCCACCAGCAGGAAGGGTGCGTGCAGGTCAGGGTAAGTTAGGCCTTGAAAAGAAAGCTGCAAGGGAGGAGCAGCAAAATCAGGACCGCCCCATGAGGCCAGGGTTTGAAACCCTTCAAAGAGCTCTTTCTGCTCTGTCTTGATTCCGCCCACCTCTCCGGTTTTACACACCTGCCACCCTAGAACTCTGAGCTTTGCCTGGCCGCTCACGAAACAACGGCTGGGAACTTAAGAAAAGGGTCTGTTCCCCATCAGAATCAGAAAAAAAACCTATTTGGATTCAGTGGCATCCACTAAAGGGAATTAGGGATCATAACAGCACAGTGGGGTGGGAAAAGCACAGACTGCAGTGGCGGGCGAGCCTGGGTCCGTGTTTCGCCTCCACCACTCGGGTCAGTATGATCACAAGTTCCGCTCTGTAAAGCTGGAATGATTGTGCTCACTTCACACGACTCGAGTAAGAATAAAAATTTTTTTAAAGAATGAAGTGGCAATAGATGTTTAACATACCTGGGATGGTGTTATAATAACTGGCATGTACTTCCATGCTCAATGTACCTGCAGCTACTGAGACCCTGTTGTTAACTGGTCCTGACATTTTGACGTGTCTTGGTTTCCTTATTTGCAGCAGTTGGCAAACAGTGTTAACAGGCGGCCCATTTACCCACAGTGGTCGTAAAGTTGATGCACCAAACACCAAAGCAATTATACGCCAAATTATAAAGGCAAGTATTTCACACAAAAGGGGAAAAGAAAAGGCTGAAAAGAGGTGAGAAGTAAACTCACAACTTGAGCGGCACATTCTCTCAGAGAAAGGAGTTTGACTGTATCTTCATAGGTCATTTTAACATCCAGTAAAACATTACAGAAGAGCGTTTTGTGGAATTATAGTTTCAGGGTCATTACGCCCAAATCCTTATCTAATACCTGAATACCACTGTAAATGCTTTTTAGTTTTTTAGTGCGCTTTTTTAAAAAGGCCATTTGAAGATTCCCTGAGATATGCAAAGTGGCCACAACTCAAGAATGAGAGCTTAGAAGTGATATAAAGGGAGGTTAAGCGGATCCTCTCAGTTCATACGTACTGAGCTGTAGCAAGGTATACGCCCTAAATTAACTCTTATAAAGAGATGGGTTAGAAGAAACTTACAAATCTAAATCCACCGGTCACTCCCTAGGGGGCCAAATCAGTTGGAGGCAGATGACGTAATGACAGGCCAAGTTCACCTGCCAGTTTTTCAAGTCCAACATCTCCCGGTGTGCTGCACAGCCCAAGGAGACCCAAACCCTTTAGGGAAGGCGGGGTGATGGCGGCACCGCCTGAGAATGGAGCTCCAGCCCGCAACTCCTGAACAGGATCTTTGAAGACAGCTCTGAAATTCCGTATTCTTCACAAAAAGAAGCATCTCGCCCAAAGTCTGAGTGTGAAACCACGTCTGTAATCTGTGAAAGAAAGTCAAAAGGCCAAGCGGTTCACTCATCGCCGAAGAGGCAAAGGAGGTTATATGGCAGCAGAGAAAGAGGGAAGAGGGAAGGCCAGCCCCCGTCTCACAGCGCCCGTGTGGAAGAATCTGTCATTTAGACAGCGGCCGTGCGGCTCGCTCCCAGCTCATCGGCATCTGGGAGAGTCGCCCTGGAAGCCCCAGCTTCCAAAATAATTCTCAACATTTAGTCGCACTTAGAATAGAAGAGAAGAAGCTTGAACATTCATTTGCCTTAATAAATTACTCAAACACTCAATATTACATTTTTCTCAACAGTCTAAACGCGAAGTTCTTTAGAGAAAGGAAGCCCAGTGGAGAAACAATATTCCTTGCTGGGGATGAGCAACCAAATGCTAGAGAACCGCTTAAGCTGCATTCAGCCACGTGAGGATAAGTTCCTCAGAAAGCTTCTCAGGAGATAACAGCAGTGAATTGTTTAACTTAAAATTGTAAACAGAAAAAATTTCTTAAATTTACAGGATTAAGAACCAGTACCCTCTTCCAGCTCATTGGGAGACAAGGAAAGTGTGACTAATATTTACCAAAGGCTAAGTTCCTACTATTCATTCTAGTCTAACTAAAGCTTCTAAGAATCTAACTTTAAAATTCTATCATAAGTTAAAATATTTTCAGATAAAAGGAATAAAAACATGACAGAGAAAAATTTAAATTCATACCTATGAAATAGTTTGTAATTTCACCTTGGTCATGAGACTGTGTAACTTATGAACATTCACCTTTCACTTTCCTTTTTCCTATCTTTCTATCATAGATGATAGATAGATAGATAGATTGCATGCCATCCACCTAAAACCAGCCTAAGAAGATTGTCTGTGTAAAATAATGATATCGAAGTTAAGATAAATGGAGTTCCCATTGTGGTTCAGCAGGTTAAGAACCGAACGTAAGGCGTTTCTGTTGTGGCTCAGCGGTAACAAACCCAACTAGCATCCATGAGGATGCGGGTTCAATCCCCGGCCTCGATCAGTGGGTTAAGGACCCGGCGTGGCTAATAGCTGCAGCATAGGGGCAGATGCAGCTTCGATCCTGCATTGCTGTGGTGTAGGCCGACAGCTGCAGCTCCAGTTCGACTCCTAGCCTGGGAACTTCAGTATGCTACAGGTGCAGCCTTAAAAAAAAAGTTAAGATATACAAAGTACTACAGAATTCTTAGAAACTAAAGACGGTATCCACTTGGAGTGAAGAAAGATTTCATGAAAATTTTAGAGAGTCCCAATAAGAGGTGTGGAATTATCAGTTAACTGGCATGACCAAAAAAGGATCATATTACAAAGATAGAGAATATGAGCAAAAGCACGAAGGTCAGAATTAAAGGAGGACATGGCACTCTTGCCAGTTTTCTCCTCGCAGGTATCGACCCTCCTGTCTTCTCTACTCGCCTCCCTCAGCGTCTCTTCCATCTCTGCTTTACATTCAACTCTCTTTATCGTTTTTCTCATTTATACCTTCTGTGCCTTTCTCTGCCCATACTCTAGTGACACCCTTCCACTTATTCTTCATGTTTGGATTAATCTACTTACTGCCGAGTTTCACAGAGATTAAAACACATGACTGGGTCCCTAATGTCTACTGTGGGAAGCCTTAAATCCCCACTCTAACATTTAACGTCCCAACCCATCGTTGTAGTTTTTGGTTTCAAAATTTCTCCTTACCGCAGATACACAGAGGTCAAGGAACGAGTGACGAAGTCAAGTCCCAAGTGGATTGGGAACCAATTATAAAGCCAGGTGTGACCTTGGAGAACCCAGTTTCAACAAAATGCTGGGAGTGAGTCAAGTGGGTATGGAAAAACTGAGGCATAAAGGGGAGCTGAAGAAGTGAAAGTAGCTAATGTACATAATTGGGGGGGGGGAGGATTAGACCCAAAAGGTGCTAGGATGGTACCGTCAAGGAGTCAGTACCAAGGAACGGCTTCTTGCTGGTGGTGGTGTTACTGTTTCGGGTGGGCTGGATGGAAAGAGAGGGGATGGAGTCCCTGGCTCCCTTATCCAAAATCACAGCAAAAAAGACAAAAAAGAGAGAGAGGTGCTCACCCACAACCAGGGAAAAATTAGGAACACGTCGAAGGCCCTTACCAGGCCAACCATCTGCAGAGAAATCTTGAAAACATTTATAAGAACCACAGCTTTGAGCTGAAAATTCATTTCAGCATATTTTGGGAAAGAAGGAGGCAGTATTAATTAAATATAAACTTATTTGTATGTTTGTTTATTCCTCCAACTTTTCCCAGAAAGAATCTAAGGCGGTCACGAAGCGCTGTGCACTGGATCCAAGCCACCACATCCTGGATACCAGCCGAACCGCTTCGACCACCGGTCCTGAAGGACCCAAGCAGAGAGACCATCAACAAAGAGCTCAAAGCACCAAGTTTTGAAACAGAAGGAAATAAAACTAGGAGGGGCCGTGATGAGCAGGGGCAGTTTTCCCAGGTGTACCCGAGCGCTGAACTGGTTCCCACCACATCAAAAGCAATGGCACAGTCCCTAATGCCAATTGCCGAAACATTTTAACAGCTGGGAATTAAAATAAGCTGTCAGCCAGCTCAAAAAAAAGATTTTTTAATTCAAAATAAATCAGGCTAACAACCTGCAGGTGTTTGGAAAGAAAATGTTTGGGGTGACTCACTTTCAAAACCCAATTCCCTAACTCTACCATATTCCAGCGTTTCTGAGTGGCTGCCGCCTGCCCTTGGCTTCTAATCAGGAGACAAACTCTCAGGCAGGCATTTTCAGACTTAACGCTGGGTCTCACGTGTTAATGGCCAGCATGGGGTCCGTCTGGCCAACCAGACCAAGCCTGGGAATCAGGAGCTGAGACGGATGGGCGGTGGCACGGAGCCCTCGGGCCTCCAGGGATGCCTCAGTCTCCAGCAGTGGATGTGGGGAAGCCGCTCTGCCCGCTGTTCTCTGCAGTCGGGTCTGTGTTAACCATCTCACCACACTTCTTGGGAAAAGCAGGAATAATCTCAGGGATGGGTCGAAGCACAGAACAGAAAGAGAGAGAAGGAAGAAGAAGCAACTGCACGAAGAATGAATAATATCACAAGATTCAAGATAATCGGCCAAAGACAGAGCAGCACCTCCGCATCCAGACCGAGGACGACCGCAGGACGTGCGTGCGTCGGGGACCCTGAGCGGAGGAGGAAGGACAGAGCACCAGCTCTTCCACCCGAGAACCATCGAGGTCAGTCACGGCGGCCCAGCCTCTTCCAGCGGAGAAGGTGAGACAGACCATAACGAGACATGCGGGGCTAAGTCTGGTTCCAGCATCTGGGGAGCCGTCGGTCATCAGGAGAAGCAGCAGAGCGGTTAGAGCGCCGCCCGGGTTCCCCACTTCTCACCCATCCTCTCCCCAGCCGGCAGGTGGCGCTGCTCTCCCTCTCTGTCTTCCCTGCCTTCCTCCAGGCCACTGTAACAAAGCACCACAGACCGAGTGGCTTGCAGACAACAGAAAGTTCTCTCTCACGGTTCTAGAGACCGGGAACTCCACGGTCAAGGTCACAGGAGAGCTCTCTTCCCAGCCACAGAGGGCCAATGTCCCGTCGCATCACAATGAAGGGGCAGGCGAGGCTGCTGACGGGGTCTCCTTCCTAAGGCATCAACCCGCAAGGAATCACCCGTGAAAGTCTCCACCTCCTATCACCATTACCCGGGGAGTGAGAACTTTAATACACGAACTAGGAGGACGCCAACAGGCAGCCTAGAGCACTCTCCCAGCCTCAGGCTGTCAATGCGGGGAGGCTACCTGTGGCCTCTGTGTCAGCCTCTTTTGTGCATCCACTGTGCTCGCACGTTTCGTCACCAACCAGGATCTGCCTCCAGGTCCTTCTCCATCTCCCATCCTCAAAAGCAAGAGCTGGGTCTTGTCATCTTTGTTTCCCCAGCACCCAGCCTAAGATCTGGCAATCAGTAACTATTTGCTGAATTATTCCAGCAAGTTCACTAAAGAGAAAACTGCCATTTTTAAAGAAGATAACCTCAAAAATATCCAAAAACACGCTTTTTAGAGATAAACATTTTCCCCAAACTTTGATGACCTTCTCTGCATCAAAATGACCTCCATCACCAGAAGCTCAAACAACAGTAGAATGACTTTGAGGCTGAGCAAACGGAGAAAGAGGAAAGATTTCTCTGAAATATAACACATTTATTTCTGCTTTTGGAACCTGCTCACGTATCACTGAGATCGCAAAAAAGGAAGTCTCCCCGAACCACTTTGAGGCCAAATTCAAAAACGACAAAATGGTGAAAGGCCATGGATACTTGGCTGTTAGAGAAGAAAAGGTGAGCGAGAGTGAGGGGCTCCATTTGAGCCTATTTGCTTTTCTCATCACCTCCACCTGACTGGGAAAGGTGTATGGAGTTCCCATCATGGCTCAGCGGAAACCAGTCTAACTAGCATCCATGAAGATGCACGTTCGATCCCTAGCCTCTTAAGGATCTGCCATTGCCATAAGCTGTGGTGTAGGTTGCAGAAAACGATGCTCAGATCCCAAGTTGCTGTGGCTGTGACGTAGGCCGGTGACTACAGCTCTGATTTGACCCCTAGCCTGGGAACCTCCATATGCCATGGGTACAGCCCTAAAAGGACAAAAAAAAAAAAAAAGGTATAAAGACTCCCTACTCTGCCACCTCACATATGGCGAAAGACTGGCTCACCAAAGGGCCAACATCCTGGATAAATGACTATCATTTGACCACCAAGACTGTGTTCCCTCCCAGCAAGGCTCTGGGGCCAAAAGCACATATATTCTAAGTTTGGTCCTCCTCGGCACCACAGTACATAGACTTTTTCTAGCCACGATGATGTCAGATCTAAACTGTCACAATCAACTTTCTGTCTGACTCCACTCCTTCCTAGTTATGCCAACCTAGAAAAGTTATTTCATTTTGTCAGTCAGCAAATACGATTTATCTTTTATAATAATTTTTTTCCATTATAGCTGGTTTACAGTGATCTGTCAATTTTCTGCTGTACACACCAAGGTGACCCAGTCACACTTACATGTATACATTCTTTTCTCTCACATTATCATGCACCATCATAAGTGACTAGACATGGTTCCCAGCGCTGTACAGCAGGATCTCATTGCTTATCCACTCCAAAGGCAATAGTTTGTGTCTATTAACCCCAGACTCCCAGTCCATCCACTTCCTCCCCCACTCCCGTGGCAACCACAAGTCTGTTTTCCAAGTCCATGAGTTTCTTTTCTGTGGAAAGGTTCATTTGTGCCGTATATTAGATTCCAGATATAAGTGATATCATATGGCATTTGTCTTTCTCTTAGTATGAGAGTCTCTGGTTCCAACCGTGTTGCTGCAAATGGCATTATTTTGTTCTTTTACGGCTGAGTAGTATTCCATTGTTTATATATACCACATCTTCTTAATCCATTCATCTAGTGATGGACATTTAGGTTGTTTCCATGTCTTGGCTATTGTGAATAGTGCTACAATGAACATACGGGTGCATGTGTCTTTTTCAAGGAAAGTTTTGTCCAGATATATGCCCAAGAGTGGGACTGCTAGGTCATATGGTAGTTCTATGTATAGTTTTCTAAGGTACCTCCATACTGTCTTCCACAGTGGTTGTACCAGCTTACATTCCCACCAGCAGTACAGGAGGGTTCCCTTTTCTCCACACCCTCTCCAGCATTTGTTATTTGTGGACTTATTAATGATGGCCATTCTGACTGGTGTGAGGTGGTACCTCATAGTAGTTTCAATTTGCATTTCCCTAACAATCAGTGATGTTGAGCATTTTTCCATGTGCTTGTGGGCCATCTGTATATCTTCTTTGGAGAAATGTCTATTCAGGTCTTTCGCCCATTTTTCAATTGGGTTGTTGGATTTTTGCTGTTGAGTTGTGTAAGTTATTTGTGTATTTTAGAGATTAAGCCCTTGTCTGTTGCATCTTTTGAAACTATTTTCTCCCATTCTGTAAGTTGTCTTTTGGGGTTCTTTTTATGGTTTATTTTGCTGTGCAAAAGCCTGTCAGTTTGATTAGTTCCCATTGGCTTATTTTTGCTTTCATTTCTGGTTGCCCTGGGAGACTGACCTGAGAAAACATTTGTAAGGTTGATATCAGAGAATATTCTGCCTATGTTCTCTTCTAGGAGTTTAATGGTGTCTTGTCTTACATTAAAGTCTTTAAGCCATTTTGAGTTTATTTTTGTGCATGGTGTGAGGGTGTGTTCCAGCTTCATTGATTTACATGCGAATGTCCAGTTTCCCCAGCACCACTTGCTGAAAAGACTGCATTTTTCCCATTTTATATTTTTGCTTCCTTTGTCAAAGATTAATTGACCATAGGCATCTGGGTTTATTTCTGGGTTCTCTATTCTGTTCCATTGGTCTGCATGTCAGTTCTGGTACCAGTACCACACTGTCTTGATTACTGTGGCCCTGTAGTATTGCCTGAAATCTGGGAGAGTTATGCCTCCTGCTTGGTTTTTGTTCCTCAGTATTGCTTTGGCAATTCTGGGTCTTTCATGGTTCCATATAAATTTTTGGATGGTTTGTTGTAGTTCTGTGAAAAATGTCATGGGTAATTTGATAGGGATTGCACTGAATCCGTAGATTGCTTTGGGTAGTATGGCTATTTTTATAATATTAATTTTTCCAACCCAGGAGCATGGAATACCTTTCCATTTCTTTCAATCCTCTTTAATTTCCTTAATTAATGTTTTATAGTTCTCAGCATGTAAGTCTTTCACCTCCTTGATCAGGTGTATTCCCATTTATTTGATTTTGGGGGGTGCAATTTTAAAAGGTATTGTACTCTTGTACTCCTTTTCTAATATTTCATTGTTAGTATACAGAAATGCGACTGATTTCCAAATGTTAATCTTATATCCTGCTACTTTGCTGAATTTGTTGACCAGTTCGAGTAGTTCTGGGGCTGAGTCCTTAGGGTTTTCTATATATAGTATAATGTGACCTGCATACAGTGACAATTTTACCTTCTCTTCCAATTTGGATGTCTTTTCTTTTGTTTGTCTGATTGCTACAGCTAGGACTTCCAATGATTTCCATTTATTTTATGTTTGAGTACTTTTCTTTTTAATTTTTGTAAATGTAATGTTTGCTTTTGATTTGTGGTTGCTCTGTTTTTTAAATATGTTAACCCCTTCCTGTATCTGCTTGCTTTAGCCTGATAGTCATATAGGCTTAAACATATTATTAAAATGAAAACGAATCTATATTTTCTTACTTTCCTTCCCCACATTCTATGATTCTGAAGTCTTTTTTTAACATCTTCACGTTTAGATCTGTATGCTGGCCTATTTAAGTGATTGCTTTCCAGTTGTGGTTTCCTCCATCCTATTTCTTACTTCCATTTTTTTTTTTTTAGAGAAGCCCTTTCAGTATATCTTTTAGAATGGGTTTAGTATTGCTGTACTCTTTTAGCTTTTGTTTGTTGGAGAAATTCTTTGTTTCCCCTTCTATTTTAAATAATATTCTTGCTGGATAGAGTAGTCTAGATTGTAAATTTTTTTCCTTTCAGCACTTTAAATATATCTCGCCACTCCCTTCTGGCCTGTGGCGTTTCTGTAGAGAAGTCAGCTAATAGCCTTATGGGGGGGGGGTCCCTTTCAGTTAACACTTTGCTTTTCTCTTGCTGCCTTTAGAATCCTCTCTTTAACTTTTGGCATTTTAATTATACTATGTCTTGGTGTGGTCTTATTTGGGTTCACCTTGTTTGGGGCTCTCTGTGCTTCCTGTATCTTGATATCAGTTTCCTTTAGATTTGGAAACTTTTTAGACATAATTTTTCAAATATATTTTCAATCCCCTTTTCTTTTTCTTCTCCTTCTGGAATTCCTATTATGTGTGGATTAGCCCACTTTATATTATTCCACAGATCTCATATTGCTTTCATGTTTTTCATTTGGTTTTCCGTCTGCTATCCTGATTGGGTGATTTCCATTATTCTGTCTTCCAAGTCACTAATTCATTCCTCTGCATTATTCATACTGCTCTGCAGTGCTTTTAACTCAGTTTGCAACGCTGCAAATGAATTTTCTAATTTTTCTATGTTCCTCCTTATATTTTCTAGTTCCTTTCTAAAGGAATCAGCACTACTGTTCATATCCTCTCTTAATTCCTTGATATTCAGTCTTAATTCCTTCAGTATTTTCACTACCTCCCTTTTGAACTCAGTGTCTGTCAGACTGCAGAGGTCTGTTTTATTATTTGCTGCTTCAGGTGAATTTTCCTGTTCCTTTAACTGGGAACAGTTTCTAAGCTTCTCCATCTTGCTTATGTTTTTCTTTTCTGTGAGTTTAGGGAAGCCAAACTACAGTCTTGGAGGGCTACTTTTATGCAAGAGCGCCCCTTTGAATTTTGTGGGGGGTTATTATTTATTTTTGGTGTGGGAGTTTGAATATTTGCTGTTTCTTTCTTCAGTGTGGGCAGGCTATTATCCCCCAAGTTCCGATTGTGTTTCCAGGGAGACGGAGGCAATGGGCGGGGCCAGCAGTCAGTGCCTGGTTGCTGGGCTCTTAACAGCAGCAAGGACCTGCAGGAAGGTGCTGCTGGCTACTCCTAGTTGCAGAGCCATGGGAAGTGGTAATGAGCCTAGGCAGATTTACAAGGTGCCCAGAGCATTAGGCAGTGGCAGCAGCAGGGTGGTTGAGTTCCCAGGGAGTAAGAGCAACAACAGGCAATGCCCTCCTCTGAGGTTACTGGAGCAGCAAGTGGTGCCTGGTCAGGGACCCCTAGTGGTAGCGGGCCCGCCCACCTCTGGAGTCAGTGATAACTGCGGTGGTTTGTCCCGCCACCTGCAAATCATGCAAGAAGCACCCTGTCTCACTTAGCCCACGCAGGAGGTGCTGCACAGGCTGCTCCTAGTGGCAAGATCCTGGGAAGTCACAGAGGTCAAGCATGTGGGCACTGCCCGGAGCATTCAGCAGCAGCAGCAACAGGGCTAGTGTGCTCCCAAGGGTGCGAGAGCAACAACAGGTGGTGTGTGGTCCCAATACCCTCCTCTGTGGTAACCTTGAAGTGACTGGGGACACAAGTGGTGCCTGTTCAGGGACCCCTACTGGTGGCAGGGTATGCCCACCTCTGGAGTCATTGATAACTGGTGGTTTGTCCCCGCCACCTGCAGACTATGCAAGAAGCACCCCGTCTCACTTAGCCCACGCAGGAGGTGCTGCACAGGCTGCTCCCAGTTGTGGGGTCTTGGGAAAGGTCAGTGATCAAGTGTGTGGGCGCTGCCCAGAGCGTCTGGCAGTGGGAGCTGCAGGGCGGGTGTGTTCCCAGAAGGATGAGAGCCACAACATGCGGTGCGTGGCTGCAGTGCCCTCCTTTTTTTAATTTGCTGACCCCTGAGGTGACTGGGGCCGCAGGTCGAGCCCACGCCTCCCTCTGGCCTCCAAGACGACCCCTGTGGTTTGACCCTGCTGCCTGTAGGTCACAAACGAGGCACCACGTTGCACTTAGCTCCGTGCTGCCCTTAGCCCACATAAGAGGTGCCCAGCCACCCGTAGCCTGCACAAGAAGCTCCGGGTCTCCCCAAGCCGGGGCAAGTGGCTTCGCAGCGCCCGTAACCTGCGCCGGGGCGCCCCGCCCTCTGAGAGCCCGCGCGTGCGCAGGGAGGCTCCCGCCCTCCCCAACATGGCTCCTTGCCTCGCTCGCGGGCCCAGACCTTCTCCGGGTTCCCTCTGCCTGGTGTTCCCCCCGCCCCGGGCCGTGCCTCAGCCCCTCTGGCTGTCCCCACACCGCGAGCCCCAGCCCTGTCCCATGGACTGACCTCCGAGCCGAGGTCTGCGCGCCCGGACCGAGCGTCTCCGCGGCGGTGTCTGTCCGGCAGGTGGGGCGCGTGGCCTGTGCGGCTCCCGCCGCGCTTTGCCGCTCTCAGCCCAGCTGCTGCGCTTTGCTCGGCAGCTCCGAGGTCCCTGGGGCCCGGCTGAGCTCCCCAACCCGTTAGGTGGCTTCCTGGGGTGCGGGTTCCTTTTCTCCTGCACTGCTCGCTCTGCGAACGCGAGTCCGGCCGGAGGCCTCGTCTTTCTCTATCCGGCTTGTGCTCTCCGCGGTTCTGTCCAGGGTGTCTTGCCCTTTGGGGAGGTTTAAGCTCTTCCGCCAGCATTCAGCACGCGGCCCATGCTAGCCCTTTTCCGGGTCAGTGTGCTTTTTCGGCGTGTTTGTGGGAGCAGGTGAGCGCGACCGCGTGCGCCTCCGCCAGCTCGCTCCGCCTCCCGGCAGACACGATTTAAATGTCCGCTGTGCACGCGCCGCTCCCGCGCCGGCCGCAGAGCGGAAGACGGATGGACGTTCCCTCCGCTCTCGCCAAACTTAATCTGGGCCTCGCCGCCTGAGCACCCCTGACTGGCAAACTTAGGCTCCTGATCCGAAAGTACTAATTAGTAATAAATGAGATCATGGATGTCAGAGGTCAAACACAACGTGGTCAAAAATCTGGGCTCATCAAATGAGAGGAAGTTCATGTTTTATGAAAGCAAAATAAATGCAGTTCTTCCTGTTGCCATTCCTATTATAGAGATTTTTAGAACAAATTATTAAAGCCAGACTATATTTCCATCTATTAAAATGCAGAATTTTATACACATCTAAACTTCAGATGTGTGGGAGTTCCCATTGTGGCTCGTGGTAAAGAACCCAGGTAGATCTATGAGGACACAGTGCCATTCCTGGCCTCGATCAGTGCGTTAAGGATCCGGAGTTGCCTGAGCTGTGGTGTAGGTGGCAGAGGCAGCTCAGATCCCACGTGGTTGTGGCTGTGGCTGTGGCTGTCGTGCAGGGCGGCAGCTGCAGCCCCAATTCAACCCTTAGCCTGGGAACTTCCATGTTGCACAGGTGTGTCCCTAAAAAGACAAAAAAGGTTTTTAAAATAATACTAATAATAAACTTCAAATGTGTAGCTCTGGCAGCCGGTGCCCAGTGTAGACGTTAGAAAATGTTAAGCAGGCTCACCTCCGTCACCCCCACAGGTATTCTCTGCACCAGCTACACCAGAGAGCTTGCAGTTCCCTGATACAGTAAGAGCACTCACCCTGTGCTCCAGTGGGGTCCCGTGCAGACTTGGATTTTGTGACAGTGTTCTACAGGCTGTTTTCTCAACCAGAAGTCAGAGCTTTTGAGGACAGGAATTCACCCCAGCCTTGTATCCCTAACGGCTTCTAGCTCAGTTCCTGGAATGCAGGAAGGATTTGGTCCATAGCTGCTCCCCAATAACGAATGAACAAAAGGAAAAAAAAAGAATATATTACCTCTGCCCTAACCATCTTCTTATATGCAAAATAAATCATGCTAGAAGCATATCTTATGTTTTTTATTCATGCCTACTTCAGCACGCATCTAACTATCACAGGACTAACTACGGTGTGCCCTGCCGTGTAAGAGACCCTGTGAGTGATACAAAAATGACATAGACGCCACATGCACAGCACACAACATATCAAGCTTTGGAGACCTCAAAAAACTGTGGACATCACATTATTCAAACGTAGCGACTTTTTTTTTTGTCTTTTTGCCTTTATGTAGAGCCGTACCCGCGGCATATGGGGGTTCCCAGGCTAGGGGTCTAACAGGAGCTATAACCGCCGGCCTTCGCCACAGCCACAGCAACGCGGGATCCGAGCTGCATCTGCAGCCTACACCACAGCTCACGGCAACGCCGAATTCTTAACCCACTGAGCAAGGCCAGGGATCGAACCCGCAACCTCATGGTTCTTAGTCGGATTCGTTAACCACTGAGCCACGAAGGGAACTCCAAACTTAGCGTCTTATCAGTGATGAAACTGAAGTTCAGAGTCCGATTTGTCCAATATCAAAAAAAATCAATGGCAGCTCACATATATTGTATACATGCTGTGTGCCAAATACTTGCACGTATTATCTCCTTTAAAGCTCAAACCACACCAGGAAATAGGTACTATTCTTACCCCCATTTCACAGATGAACATACTCGGTATTAGGAAAATTAAGTGACTTGCCCAAGATGAAGTGAAATCTAAGGAGATCATGTCACACACACACACACACACACACACACACACTGCCCAGTTCTTAGGCTCCTCACCGCTCCGACTAAACAACTGAAAGATCTGAAAACCATACGTGAGCAGAATTCCAAGAAGGAGCCCTGCCAGTCTGGTACCGACCAGCACGGCGGAGCTACACAGGCCACGAGGGGCTTCTGCAGCCCAGCGGGGGCCTTTGGCTTCGGGTGCAAACAGCTTGGAGCTTCTTACCTCTCGTGGTTTATTAACTGTGATTCTGGTCACTTTAATAAAAGGAAAAAAGGTAAGCTTTCTCTCGTCCCTGCCCACCCCACCCCGTCTCTCATCTCTCTGTCTCTTGGGCACAAGACTGGAGGCCAAAAGGAGTTCCCATTGTGGCTCAGCAGGTTAAGAACCCAAGTAGCATCCATGAGGATGTAGGTGCGATTCTTAACCTCCCTCAGTGGGTTAAGGATCCAGCATTACCGTGAGCTGTGGTGTAGGTGGCAGATGTGGCTCAGATCCTTTGTTGCTGTGGCTGTGGCGTAGGATAGCGGCTGCAGCTACGATTCGACCCCTAGCCTGGGAACTTCCATATGCCTCAGGTGCTGCCCTAAAAAGATAAAAATAAAAATAAAAGTTTAAAAAAGAATAGGAGTTCCCATCGTGGCGCAGCAGAAACTACTCCAGCTAGGAACCAACTAGGTTCGATCCCTGGCCTCGCTCAGTGTGTTGAGGATCCAGTGTTGCCATGAGCTGTGGTGTAGGTCACAGACGCAGTTCGGATCTGATATTGCTGTGGCTGTGGTGTAGGCCGGTGGCTACAGCTCTGATTAGACCCCTAGCCGGGGAACCTCCATATGCCAAGGGTTCTGCTCTAAAAAGACAAAAAAAAAAAAAAAAAAAAAAAGGAATAGAGGTCAGAACATGTGTGGGGCCACAGGCTCAGAGCATAGACTCAAGCTACACATTCACTGGCTTAACTAGGACATCCCAGGGCCCGTCATAAATACCTGCCTTACAGCCTCTCCGCTCCCCTGCGCCCCGCCCCAGGCTGCCCAAGTCCCTGGGTAGGGAGTTAAATTCCACTATGAGGCACTCCTGCCACCTAGTGTGAGAAGATCTAGATGAAAAGATTTGGGTCGGCCTGAGAAGAACTGCAACACGATGTCCACACTGCAGAACGCTTGCCAATAAATACCCTCTACACTGCCCAGACTATTTTATAAGCTACAAACGAATGAGCGTTCGGAGGTCAAATGAAGTAAACAGAGGCCACACTTACAACCAGCTGAAGACTTTTTGATGCTGGGTCACAAAGAATGTACCGTGAGTATAAATTCTGAGTGCACGCCCACTTTAAGATCAGAATCACGTGCACAAATGAGAAGAACTTCCAAATCAGCAGAGACCGATCCAGGGAGATTTCATTTATATCCACGATGTCATTGTTTTTCCCAACAAACCACAGTTCGGGAGAAATGCATTTCTCCCGAGACTAAAACACAGGAGAGTCTGTTTACTTGTTTTGTTGTTGTTGCTGTTTTTCTGCTAAGAAGGAAGTTGTGTGACAGCACGTTTCCCAAAACTTTTTGACAATAAATATAATATGTTTCACATAGTTGTCCGCATTTCATGTCTCAGTGTAGGTGAAATATGTAACATAACGGTGAAATTCGGTAAAAGCATGTATTCAAGAAGCTAAATCACATCCAAAGCACACAGCTCTCTGACAAAATGATTTTACTCCAAGGTCAAGTGAAGTGCCCTGCTTCTACCTTTCAGAAAATCCTCAGGAAAAACTGTATCTCACATCCAAACGTGGAACCAGTTGGGACAGAAGAGAGTTCAGGTCCATAACCTGTGGGAAACCTTGGGCTGCAGATATTCTGATTAATATTCTGATTAATAAAACACTCTCCTTGTGGGAGTTCCCTGGCGGTCTAGTGGTTAAGACTTGGAGCTGTCACTACTGTGGCACGGGGTTCAGTCCCTGGTCTGGGAACTGAGACCCCACATGGAGCCGCTGCACGCCACGGCCAAATCCATCAATAACAACAGAACGCTCTCCCTCCGTTCACCCACCAATCAGGAAAAGGGTAACGCGAACATCCTTTACGGGAAAGTAAAGCGCCAAACAAGCCCCTCTCCGCTGCGGAGGGAAAAACAACAAAAACCGGATGCGGAGGGTCCTCATAGTTAAATTCAGGGAGCTGAAATTCATAGCACCTGCCTGCCCCGCCGCACGGGAGCGCACACCGTAATGGCCTGTCATCTTCAGCTCTCAGATTGTCTAGGAGACGTAGACCTTGGGGAGCAATGCTGGACAGCCGAGGGGCGGCCTGATCAAGTTCACGGCTGGCAAAACCGCCGTGTGGGAGAAGGGGACTCGGAGCAACAGCCTCTCCCGCACAGCACGGGGAGTCCGGTTACATCATTGGAGGTGAAACCACTTCAAAGCCTCGAGATTGGCAGCCTGAAGTCCACCAAGGACTGAGATGAAATACTACCTATTTCACCGGGCCCGGAGCCGCGAATCCAACCGCTTAAATCCCTGCACGGAGCCTAAGATGCCTGTCCCTCCCTGACCCACTCAGCAGATGGCATGTAGTTCGTCTTTGTGTATGTGTTTCTTTTTTTTGGAAAGCTATACGAGATGATGGAAAGGCATAAATTAAAGAGGTATTTTGGGTGGAGAGGCGGAATTTTTTTTTTTCTTAAGCCCTGCCACCTGTAAATTTCTTTCAGAGCTGCCACCGATAGAAGATGAAATTCCAGAAGGGAAATAGGCAAAAAGTGAGAGTCATACTATAAAAGAAAGGCTCCAGGAATGCGGCTGTAAGCCTGGGATTCTAAACTGGTTATCTCGGATAACAATTCTTTTTTGGGGGGGGGTCTTTTTGCCTTTTTTTATGTAGAGCCACACCCGCGGCATATGGAGGTTCCCAGGCTAGGGGTCTAACAGGAGCTGTAGCTGCCGGCCTTCGCCACAGCCACAGCAACGCGGGATCCGAGCTGCGTCTGCGACCTTCACCACAGCTCACGGCAACGCCGGATCCTTAACCCACTGAGCAAGGCCAGGGATCGAACCCGCAACCTCATGGTTCTTAGTCGGATTCGCTAACCACTGAGCCACGAAGGGAACTCCTCGGATAACAATTCTTTAAAAATGTTCTGCAATACTCTAGAACATAGAGAGGAGACTTGTGGTTGCCAGGGCCTGGGGGGATGGACTGGGAGTTTGGGGTTAGCAGATGCAAACTATTGCATTTGGAGTGGATGAGCAATGAGGTCCTGCTGTACAGCACAAGGAACTATATCTATTCACTTGGGATGGAACATGATGGAGGATAATGTGAGAAAAAGAATGTGCGTATGTATGTACGGCTGGGTCACTTTGCTGTACAGCAGAAATTGACAGAACACTGTAAACCAACTGAGAAAAAATAAAAATCTTTTTTAAAAATTAAAGAAAGAAAGGGCACAAGAAATTTGAGTGAAGGACTTCATTTTCAGCAAGTCCTAAAAACATGGAGCCTTTGGCCAAGCTCAGTCACATAGCATATGCACAAGAAGGCCTGGCAGACTTGGGCTGGTTTTGAGAAATCGGTGTCCAAGCAGAGAGAGAAGGCTGTTCAGGGCAAAGTCCCATGTCCCAGAGAGCCTGGGAATCTAAAATGACAGTGCCACTTGCTACAGGACAGAGAACTATGCTGCAGAGGAAAATTAGCTCTGCACGGAAACGCACAGGGAGGAGAAGCCAGATTCCAGCTGTGTCAGAACCAGCTCCAGGCACCGTTTTCAAGCAGGCCCCGTTGGCCCTGAGCTCCCTCGCGGCTCCTTTTTCTGCACCTGTCTTTCTTCTCTCCTATTTACCATCCTCCGAGTCGGCCCTCGTGCAAACTGCTGGATTGCAGGACTCAGATCTGGGGCCTCGCCCGTGACCGCTGTCCTTAATGATCCCTCAGTTCTCTAACGCATTCCACGTGTAAAGCACCTGTTTTGGAAGGCGATCTGACAGACTCCTAGAACTGCAAAGTTTCTCCGCAAAAAGATTACTTGGAGAGGATTTCATCTGACCCCTTCCACCAAAGGGAGGCCACAGAGCTGGCATGCTTCGCCCTAAGTCCCACGGCTAAGTAGTAGCCGGCCCGGGACCACCCCAAGCCTCCAGGATGGCAGAGCTTTGCTCTTCCTGCCAAACCGCGCAGGCATTCCTTCAACAGATATTCCCCGAGGACCAACTCTACGCCAAGCCCTGTGCTAAACCACCAAATTGGGATCACCAGGCCCTAAAGACTACAGTTCGATACTCCTCTTTAAATCCTGTATTCAAGCAACAGTCATTTGTTAAAGACACGCCATGGGTAGATCCTGCTTAAACGTTCATCTCGGGAGTATCTGAAAAATGAATCCTTGCGAAGGCTTTGTCCTGTATCAGCTTCACTAGTCCGGAAGAAATTTGCCCAGAATTTCATCCCCTGTGTGGTGCTGGTTAGCGGCGACCTCAAGAGAAATCCGCCTGAGATTCAGAATGTGTATTCATATGTGTGTGTAAATATATATATATTGTCCTTTTCTTGTATTGTCTCCCATCATGGTCTATCCCAAAAGAATGGATATAGTTCCCTGTGCTGTACAGTAGGACCGCATTGCTTATCCATTTTTTTTTTTTTTTTTTTAGGGCCATGCCTGCAGCATATGGAAGTTCCCAGGCTAGGAGTCAAATCTGCAGCCACAGCAACACCAGATCTGAGCCGCATCTGCCACCTACGCCATTGCTTGCGGCAACCCCAGGTCCTTAACTCACTGAGCCAGGCCAGGGATCAAACCCACTATGTTAGATTCTTAACCTGCTGAGCCACACGGGAACTCCTATCCATTTTTTATACAGATTTCTGGAAGGTTATTTGTTTGGTCTTCACTTGGTGCAAACATTTCAATCATTCGGTTAAATTTACACCCAAGACCCCTCAAGGAAATAGGAAGTTAATTTTGCCAAGGCCTGGGTCTCCCTCCTCAAGCCCTCCCCCGACTCTTTCTCCCTGGGGACACAATCCCAGCCCGGCTGAGCTGGATCAGGGACACTGGAAGGCTCCTCAGAGGAGTGTATTTGATACGGAAGAAAGAGTGGCCTTGTGCACGGAGACCAGCCTCTGAGAAGCGCTGCAAAGAAACCAGGACGGGTGCTTCCGTAGGCTCTTTAAGTCCCACTGCAGGTCGGGCTGTTGGGTGACCCCAGGCCCACTCTTACAGGGGAGGACACTGACTCAGAGGGGTTAACAGACTCGACCGAGATCACAGCTTCTCAGTCTGGAGCCCGGGAGTCCTCAGCTTTGCTTTGGAGGCCAAGCCAGCAAGCTGGCCACCGAATGCCTAATGTTTCTCTATTATTCTTAGCAGCTGCCCGATTTTGCAGATCCTTTGATGATTTGGCCCCTGGGTGAACAAAGAGGGGTTTGTTTTCAGGGCTGGTCTTTTCATTCTTTAGCCTCTCCTGCCCTCCTGTGGTTACACTGTATTCCAGCCTCGGGGGCTGGCTTGTTACAGCCCAGTGAACACGGATCGAAGCGTTATCGAATGGTATTTATATAAAAAGAAGCAGTGCCTGCATCTTCAGAAAGCCCAGCTCAAGGAGAATCGAATGTCGATGTAGATCTTGGAAACTAAGGGGCAGAGTGGTGGGAAAAGGATTGCCCTAGACAAGCTATTTTTTGTTGTGGCCCCACTGGCTTTTCCACCTGGCTCTGTTTTGCTGAGTAGGAACAACACCTTTGGTCAGGTAAGAAATAGACTGCTTGTCCCCGGAGAGAGGTGACACCTGCATGAACCCTGCAGGCACGTGAGGACCAGACTTCATCCTGGGGCTCAGGCAGGTGTTTGAGAAATGACTGCAAATGGCAGTGAACTCCGGATTCTGCCTTTTATTCTTCAAAATCCTTGCTAACTTCAGGTGAGTGCAAGGATGAAATGGACACAGCTGCTCCCAAGAGAGGCGGGATATCCTACAGCTGACGGGGAGCGTTCCGTTACCCAAGACGGAGGACTCAGTGCCAGGAAAAAATGGCCAACGGCCATTGCTCTTTGAGGAGACGGCAGGGAAGTGGGATCAAAACACACAGGGAAAAGTTCGAGGTAGATACAAGGAACACATGCCCGGGGGACCTGAATGATAACGCAGTACAACACAAAGAAAACTGAATTTAAAGTCTTGAGGGCTGAATTTTAGTTTCTGCTCTGCCCCAAACTGGCGGTGTGACCTTGGGAGGGTATATCACTGTTCTCAGTCCCCACACCGGCAAAGAGAATGTCACACTAAACAATGACGGTCCCTTCCACCCCCGGTATTTATAAACCTGAGATTCTCTGCCGCTTCCCTTCAGAGGCTGTCAAAGGCAGAGGCGTGGGTGGTGGGGAGCGTGGGAGAAGATTATTTTTTTATTCCTTCCTTGGTTTGGACACACATGTATTTGCAGCCGGGAATGACTAAATGATCTTCCAGATGGCCTCCTCTCCCCAGCTCGAGAATTTCAGGATGCTTCTCAGCATAGGCTATTTGCCTAATGAATAGAGCCCAAGCGTCTCAAGATTTTAAACCTTCATGGTCCTCTGATCCCCTCCCCTGACTGATATTTGAATCCTACCACCAGCATTCCTGCTCCTTCTTAAGTACTTCAAGTGCCACGGAACTGGTTCTTTTCAAGGCGATTCAAGCAGCCCCTGGAAAGCCTGGCCATTAGAAAGGCCTCCTGCATACTTAGCCAAAATCTGCTCACTACAGCTGCGAATCACTGCTCCCAGTCAGCAAGAATGGCTCTAATTCCTCTTTCTCTTAATAGTTATTCAGCTATTTAAAGGTGGAGTTCCCATTGTGGCTCAGTGGGTTAAAGATCCGACTCTGTTTCTGGGAGGATGCAGGTTCGATCCCTGGCCTTGCTCAGTGGGTTAAGGATCTGGCATTGTTGCAAGCTGGGGCATAGGTCACAGACGCAGCTTGGATCTGGTGTTGCCATGTCTGTGGTGTAGGCCTCGGCTGCAGCTCTGATTTGACCCCTAGCTCAGGAACTTATATATATATATATATATATATATATATATATATATATATATATATATATATATAAAGGTATCTATCAGTTTCCTGTGAGCCTTTTCTTTCAACACCCACAGTCTTTTCAATGAATCCCTGTCTAGCTTGGTTCTAAATCCTTTTTACATTTGGGAGTGTTCTCTCCTGTCCAGATCTCTTTCAAGTGTCTGAATACAATAGTTAAGAGAGGCAATGCAGCATGTAGTCAAGGTTCTAGAGCCATACTACCTGTTAGTATGAATTTGCATGACCTTGGACAAATAACTGTTTGTGTAACCTTGGACAGAAACTTACACTTTTCTATGTCTTCTCTCACCGTAAAGTATGTATTAAATAAGTTAAAGCATGTGTAAAGCACTTAAAGTAGTGCCAAGTACAATGAAAGTGTTCAATGAATTGCAGCTATCACTATTATTACCAAAATATGATTTCACAAAGTAAGTCAATCACCTCCCTCATTCTAAACATTATACCTTTATTAATGAAGCCCTAAGGATTCATTAGCTTTTTTAGTGTCCACTGGTACACTAAAGGAGGTAAAATGAACTTCTTCTCAATTACATCAACAATCAAGTAAAACCCCTAAATCATTTTTTATACATTCTACTTGCAAACTACACTTCTTCCATATTATGCTTGAAATGGCTAACTCAACCTTATTTGCAAATGTAATATTTTTCCTCAGATATATCCTGCTTCAACTGCTCAAGATTATTTGGAATCTTCTGTGACCCAGTGTATTCAAAGTCTCTCCCAGTTTCAAATCACCTGCAAATTCTACAGTTTCATTGTAGTCAAAACCCAAGAAAAGGCAACGGTGAACAATTTCAAAGAAATAGCATTTATGCAAGGAAGTAAAAACTCCAAAAACAACGATTAATATTCTCAGAGAAATAAAAACACTCCCTCCATGAAACAAAAACAGTGTTCTTTTAAAACAGAACCATTAGAGAAGTTAAAAAATATGATAAAAGATATCATAAACTCAAAAAGTGTGGAAAATTTTTGAGGAAATTTTCCAATACAGCAAAAAGACAAAGCAGTGTGAAACTTAAAAGAATGCATAAGAAAATTGGAGGTACAATCCAAGGAGTTCAGTATCTAAACAGAGGAAAATTCAGAGAGAATACAGAGAATAGCTGGGTAGAAATCATCAACTGAATGTTTTATCAAAGAAAGAAAGAAAGAGAAAATGAAAGAGAAAGAAAGAAAGAAAGAATCCCAGAGCTAGCAGATTGAAAGTTCCCATTTTCATCAAGTGCCCAGTACATTGGATAAAAGACTCAGACCAAGCACATTGCAAAATTTCAAAATGCTAGAGGTAAAAAGGGAATCTTAAGGCTTTCAAACAATAAGAGAAATGTGCATGCAGGGAAAAAAAAAAGGAATTGTGTGGCTTAGGACTTTACAACAGCAACAGCAGAATACAATGGAGCAATGTCTTTAAATTCTAAAAGGAAATAATAACTCAATGGAAAGTTTTCTACCCAGCTAAACTATCAGTAAAGTGTCATGATCGGGTTATAAGGTAGACTTAGCTGGAAAATAAGTCGCCCCAAAATTTATTGGCTTAAGTGAAACAAAACATTTATTATTTGTCATAATTCCATGGATCAAGAGAATGGTTCTTTTGCTGGCCTCACGAATCTTTGCAGTCAAGCATCAGTTCACCAGGAGTTAGATAATCTAGGACTGCTTTGTCTTGCAGGCTAGTAGGTCTAGAGGAGAAGGAAGAGAGGCCCTCAGTCCCTCATCCTCCAGCACACCAGTCCACTTCTTCCCACAGGGATTCCAGGTTTCCAAAAACAGAAAGAGAGAGCACATCCAGTGCGCATGCATTTCCCATTTCTGCTAATTTCATGTATGATTTTGTCCCACTGACCAAAGCCCAGACTCAGTAAAGCTAGAGATTACACAATGGCATGAATACAGTGTGGGGAATTATTGCAGCTGTTTGGCAAACAAATATCACAGATAGACTAAAAGCACTTTTTATATTCATGGTCCCCCAAATTGATGTCCCATGCAGTATTTTTCAGAGGTTGTTGGATAAAGCTCTCTACCAAAATAGGGAAATAAATTAATAAAAAAAATAAGACCTGGAATCCAGAATTGGGGGCTCTATCACAAAAAGAAATTCCCCCCAAAATATTCTTGTGTGGTCCCATGATGGCAGATCTGCGGCAGACCCCGAGAGCCATCGGTTCAAATTGAGGTAAATCAGAAAAGATTGTAAAGAAGACTTTTTCAACAAGGTGAATTTGATGGTACACCTTACTATTTCAACACACCAAGAGGCTCTAACAATTGGGGAAAATGGTTGGGGTTGAATTTGTGATGTGTAAATAGAAACATAAGCAAACCAAAAATTAAAAGTTTTGTTAGTTTTAGGAAAAACAAAACATTGTGCAAGAAAGGAAAAAACACTTTGTATTTGCCACTGTTTTAGGACAAGTCAACTCTGTTTTGCATTTATTCTGTAACCAGTGTATTGAGGAATGAAATTTTCAAATCATTGGGAATCAAACCAAAAAAAATTAATCACTGTTTTCATTCACACTCTGTCAGATCTTCCTTCCCTGAAAGTAAATCCTTTAACACCTCAGGCAGGTCCCACAACTTTCTAGCTATTTCCAGTTGTTCAAACTCCTGTTAACATGCCCCACCCCATGAACATGTCTGGACTCATATTTGATTCAAACACTCCCTCTCCAATGCAAGTCAGGCATTTGGCTTGAGGGACTTGGAGCAGGAAGGAAGGTGCTCCTGCATGGCTGTACCTCCTCCATCCACAGATTCCAGATCCTTCCTTCCAGGGAAGGAAAGTGGGGCAAGAGGCATTGGTAGCATCTCCTTCCTTAACCGAAGTCCGGGCCGTTCTCTCTCTGGCCCAACTTGATTGGTCAGGAAGGCTAGGCACTTGAGGCAGGTGCCCAAGGCTGACCCTTCTGTGGGGCTCACTGGTGTGTTCATGGCGATATCATAGGATCCCCCTCGCTGCACGGTTCACTGACGTGGGGTATCCTAGCTCCATCCCTTCTATCCTCCCAACTCCTGGCACGAGTGGTCCATCAGCCGCCCCTTATTAACAGGGAACCCTCATCCTGTGGGCAACCCTCTTATGTGGCGTCTCAGCAAAAAGGCTCAAGGCCGGCCACCTTCTGCAGAGTGTGCTCAGTCCCCTAGAGACTCGCCAGGCAGGGCTTGGGCAGGCCCTGGAACTGCTGTCTTCCCGTGTCTCAGGTACCCAGCGGCAGAGCAAGCAAGTCTGACGCTTGGGGTGGGAGATGTCATTCTCCCCCTACCAGGCAGCGGGCACATCAAAGATCTCTGAGCGGCCCCTTCATTCAATATTAGGGGAGGAAAAGCAACCCCTGTATCCCCCCGGGAGGGCAGCAAGGCCTGCTTACTGCGAGCACTGCACGCCCCAAAAGCCTAGTAAGTTCAATTCCAGACTTCTTGTGTAAACTACCACCACCAGCCCTACCTCCTCAGCCTTGGTGGGGTGGCCCTACTCTCTTAAGAAGCAGGGTCCTTTGAGCTGTTTTATTTCCGATTGGGCTTTTAGTCACACCTCTGGGACAGCCTGCTATTATATCTGCTCCCATACCTGTTGCTCTGACTACGCCGTGAGCTCCTTAGAGACAGATGTCACAGCTTATTCCTCAGCACATCACAGCCGCTAGCACAGGACCGGGGATGTAACAGGACCTCAGTAAATGCGAACTGAACGAAATGGGAATGGAAGAGAAATTGACAGACAGGTAAAGAGATGTACGTGGGGAGGTAGGCAGAGGGATGGATGAATGGATGGATGGATGGATGGATGGATAGATAAACCTCTTTCTAGCTTCCACTGAGATAGATAGATGATGATAATAGATGATAGATAGATAGATAGATAGATAGATAGATAGATAGATAGAGCCTCTCTCCAGCTTCCACTGATGCTAACAAAGAATAAACCACTTGTGTGTCCACCTCAGCCTGAGACCAGCAAGGGCACAACGATGAGAATTTCATTTTGGAGCCCTCTGGAATTGATGGTTTTTAGGCTCTTTTTATTATTATATTTGATTTACAATCTTCTGTCAGTTTCTGCTACACAGCAAAATGACTCAGTTATACATATATATGCATTCTTTTTCTCACATCATCCTCCATCCTGCTTCATCATGAGTGACTAGATTTAGTTCCCCATGTTCTGCAGCAGGACCTCATTGCTTATCCACTCCAAAGGCAATAGTTTGCATCTACTAACCCGACACAATGTTTTTAGGCTCTGTTTCATCCTCTCTTGCTCCTTTCCTTTCCTCTTCTCTCAGGCGTTATTAACCTTGGAAACAATGGTATTTTTGCTTTATTAAGAAGAAAAACAAAAATACTTCCTTCTCTCACCTAAAGTAACTGGATAACAAAATTTTAAAATATCCCTGGTATTTTTAAGATTCAAGGCTTTTTCAGATACCACTTCACCACTACATGACTGTAATTAAAAAAAAAAAAAACAGAGTTCCCATCGTGGTTTAGCAATTAATGAACCAGACTAGCATCCATGAGGACGTGGGTTCCATGTCTGGCCTTGCTTAGTGAGTGAAGGATCTGTCATTGAAATGAGCTCTGGTGTAGGTCGCAGACATGGCTCAGATCCTGCATTGCTCTGGCTGTGGTGTAGGCCAGCAGCTGCAGCTCCGATTGGGTCCTAGCCTGGAACTTTCATATGCTACAGGTGTGGTGGTATAGATGGCAGATGTGGCTCGGATCCTGCATTGCTGTGGCTCTGGTGTAGGCCGGTAGCTGTACCTCCAATTTAAGCCCTAGCCTGGGAACTTCCGTATGCTGTGGGTGAGGTCCTAAAAATAAAAAATACGTACATACATACATAAAATAAAACAAAATACGGCACAGATGAATCCATTTACAAAACAGAAGCAAACTCACAGACATGGAGAACATACTGGTGGTTGCCGGGGGGAGGGGGAGAGAGTGGGAGGGACGGGGAGTTTGGGGTTAGTAGATGCAAACTAGTACATTTAGAGTGGAAAAGCAATGAAGTCCTACTGTACAGCACAGGGAACTCTATCCAATCTCTTGGGATGGAACGTGATGGAAGGCGGTATGAGAAAAAGAAGGCATACACGTGTGGCTGGGTTACTATGCTGTACAGCAGAAACTGACACAACATTGTAAGGCAACTATACTGAAGTTTAAAAAGGGCCAAAAAAAAAAAAAGAATCATGACGTGCATGCATGACTGTAATAACCTCCTGTAAACAAGTAATTCCATTTGCTTTCCTCATCTGTGAAGAGAGGAAGTTGAAACTCATGAATCTTAAAATGTTGCCCCCGCTAAGTTCTATAATTTCGGCGTTCCCATTGTGGCGCAGCAGAATCGAATCTGACTAGTATCCACGAGGTTGGGTTGGATCCCTGGCCTTGCTCAGTGGGCTAAGGATCCAGCGTTGCCATGAACTGTGCTGTAGGTCAGAGATGCAGCTCGGATCTGGCGTTGCTGTGGCTGTGGTGTAGGCCAGCGGCAGCAGCTCCCATTCGACCCCTAGCCTGGGAACTTCCATGTGCCCCAGTACCGCCAAAAAAAAAAACAAAAAAACAAAAGGCACATCCCTGCCCACGTGTTCATTTCAACTTTGTGACAGTCAGAGCAGAGGAACCAACTGCAGCATGATGCACCCAGACTCCTGACCCACAGAAACTGTGAAATAATAAATTTGACCTGTAAGGTTTTACATGTACGGCAACTCGCTACGGCAACAAGAGAAAACTAGTACACCACGTATAGCTATGCCATCTTTGCCCTGAATTTTCTCCTTGTTTCTGAAGAAAAAAAAAAAGAAGTAAAAACTAAGCTCTACCCTCTTCTAGAGAATAGAAACTCATCGGGTCTCAGCTTTTCTGCTTTTAGGTAACTGTGTATTAATTATGTAAAAACATCATCCTTGCTGTTTTCTCCCCTTTTGAGGATTTATTGTCCCAAGTTGTTGATATTACTATTCTGCCAAAAATCTTTAGGTTAGGAAATTTTTAATTAAATTATGTTAAGGAGAAAGGAATGATGTTTTAAGTTTTTCCAACCTCTTTGTCTCCGTGCTTCAATTTTGTGCCTTAATAAGAAGGAAGAGGAGGAGGAAAAGTGCTTTAATCATTTTGGCAACCTTCGTGCTCCTCTCATTAAGAAACTTCTAGCGTTTTTATTACAACTGCCTGTGGCCAGAGAATTCTGCCTCAATAAATCAATTACATGACATAATTCCCTCCCAAGCACAAGCTTTATTCCTTACAGAGCCATGACAGCAGGCAGTTACTACCCAAAGTATTAGATCTGTATGTTTCATACTATGGGTCACAACTCATTGATGGATCATAAAATTGATTTCGTGGATATGAGTAGGATTTTTTAGAATATGCAATAGAATGGAACAGAAAATATCAGTAAGGGTAACTACTGTTTCGCGAAATTTTTGTGAAAGTTATTTGCGTCTCTTTGGACCTTTAGCTACACTAGTAGCAGTGCCAGCAGCATATTTCCTGCTGCAGGTTATAGGTGAAAACTGAAAACACTTCTGAATCATCATTTCATTTAATCTTCGCAACTGTATGGAAGGAGGTAGAGTCGTGATCCTCGGCTCGAAGATTAGAGACTGAACAAGGCTGAACAACGTGCTTAAGATCAAACAGATGATCAGTAATAGATGTGGGAGTGCCTGTGGCGGCTCAGCGGGTTAAGAACCCAAGGAGGCCGCTGGATCCCTGGCCTCGCTCGTGGGTTAAGGATCCAGCGTTGCCGTGGCTGGGGGCAGGCCTGCAGCGGCAGCCCCTTCTCCACCCTTAGCAGGGGAACTTCCATATGCTGCAGGTGTCACTGTAAAAAGAAAAAATAACAATAATAGATGTGGGATCAAATGCAGGTCTGTTGATTCGAGTCCACGCTCTGCCTCATGCTGTCTCCCTCCCACGTGGGATTAGGACACAGAACAAGAGGCCACGCTCAGAGCTACATTCGCACCTTTCCACGAACAGCCTTGTCCAAAGGAACTACACATGTATTTCCTAGACGAAGCTTCTGCTTGCTTAGATCAGCTCTGCTTTCTGCCCTATGGAAACATGCATGGTGTTTAGGATGAAGCCGGGTTGGTGATGGTTACTGCGACTGATGGGCCAAAGTGACAGCAAAGGCAATGAGTTTGCCACATTTGTTCATGGGGGCAGCGCTTCCCCGTGGTTGCTCTCAGCACTTGGCAGGGAGGTAGGCTCTGCATCGAAGGCCTCCCGGGTGTCTTTCACGCATCACGTGCATCCTTAGCAAGAACGCGGGGTCCTCTGAGCGTCCGTGTCTCCCCAGTTTGCTTCTGGCCACTGACCTCATGAAGGCATCACGGAGCCCATCAACACACAAAGCCACGTGGAGTTCCTGTTGCGGCACAGTGGGACTGGTGGCATCTCTGCAGTGGAAGGACGCAGGTTCGATCCCTGGCCCTGCACAGTGGAAGTTACGGAAACTTCATAAGCCACTGGAGAGCACCCCCCAAAAAAAGAAGAAAAAAACCTACATAAGGCCATCAAGCCACATTACATTTCTTCCTCATATTTTCTATTACTGGCATTAGAAAGAGATAGGAAAAATATCTTAAAGGAACATGATTTATTTTTTTCTGATAGTGTCTTCTTATCTCCCCTACTCATTCGTGCAGAGAGCGGGTGAACCCTTTACAAAGAACCTCCTGAGAATTGCTTGAAACTATCCAGTCTCGGCTGGTGAATAACATGGTTTTTCTATAGAAGCGAAAACCAGTTTTTTCCCCTGTTCCAGGTGGCAGGTTGAATGGCTTGCTGGCTTTTTGTATGATTTGGCAGATCTGACCCAAACAGATAAAAAGGACTGTAAGTTTCCGATTCACTTCATACTCCAACATGAGTTCTGACACTTTGCAAGGATTTAAGAAAAAAAAACCCACAAATTTACTGTGGCAACCAGGGTTTGCACGACCCCTCCAACAACACCCTGTGAAAACCCGCACAGGAATAAAACTCAGACGACAGCAGGGGCAGCCTTCGGCCCTCAAACTCTGTGGATCTGAAAGGGGCATGGTGTGTTCCTTTCAATTATATCACACTGAATAAGCCCCTGGTTTCTCCAAGCCTTCCCACGCAGGCTTGCAGCGGAATGAGTGAACCCCTTGTGCGTAAACTGAGCAAGTCTTTATGCAAAGCCAGAGACCAGCGTGGGCCCACTCGGATCCAAAGAGCCCGGCTGACTCCAGGGTCGCCAGCCTGGACGCCAGATTTCATCGCCTCCCCGTCCCTGCAGGGCCCTAGAACGGCAGGGAAGGCGCTCACCATAAAAGACCTCCTCAAATCATTAACAGTCCTGACACGCTTCTACCCTGAGCCAAGCGGATCCAGTCCTCATGCAGAAGGCCCGAACGTGGTGGGGGCTGGGGGGGAGGGGGACTCTTTCTGGGGCTCTGAGCTGTCAGTCACAAGCCCCCGGGGAATGATCGGACGTGACCTTCAGGCAGCATCTTGACCGACGCAAACTAGATTCTTTGGCCAAGGATAAATCCACCAGCTCCGAGGTCCCCACTGACTGGTAAGCTCAACCGGGTCAACACGAGCCCGTTGGGAGCAAAGACACCTCCTTGTCGGAATTCACACGGAGAACGAATGTCTCAGATCGGGAAAAAACACAGGTTTCTGATTTAAAAAAAAAAGGGGGGGGACGTTTCTGGTAGCCAGACAGCCCATAACCACCAGCCTCAGAGAGAGCAGTTGCTTCACGTGTTGAGCCAGGGGGTTCGTGGGCCACGCGTTTTGGGGGAGCCGCCACCCCCGAGTACTGACTGTTCTATGACCTCACCCTCCAGCTGCCTGGACCACTTCATTTGTTAAAAATACCCCAGGATGCTCCTAATTTCCGAAAAAGCAGCGCAGCTGTAGCCAGGGTGGACCCTGCCACTGACTCGAAGAACCCTGGGCGCCTGGAAGGGCTCGCTGAGCCTCGGGGCCTCAGGACACCGGCTGTGCCTCGGAGGATTCGGGACCGTCCAGCCTCCTGTGGCAGCATAACTGCAAGAACGGAAACACGCGATGTAGACACGTATAAAGAGGTTCGCCTCACTAAGGCACGGCCCTCTTTCTGGGACCATCCTCCTAACACGAGCCGATGAAAACCAGAAACGTACATTTTCTTAAGACAGGACTAAAGCTCTGGTTTCAGCCATCCTGTAAACACCTGAACACCACCCAACTCTTCCAGAAATAAAGCCTGAGAGCTGAACCTGCCAGCAGACAATTTTACCCTCCCCTGACCTTGTCCACACCGAAAGATCACGACTTTCCCACTGATCCGGTCAGTGCGATTTGAACAACGACTCCAGATAATCACCGCAAATAAACTCTCTCTATAACAGTTGCTGTTCCATCTCTGGCTTTAACATGATTCACCGCCTTCCAAATAAACATCATTTCCCCATGTCTGAAAAGTCCTCCCTCTTGTTCCAAATTTAGGTCTTACTTTTCCATTCTCTCAGGGCACAGATGACAATAAAAACAACAATCACAGTTGTAACATCTTCCTTCTCCTAGAAGAGTCCTGGCCACCGCTCGCACTTTCCTGGTTTGGAATTCTCTAAGGAGCTGTTCTTTCTTCCTTTCTCCTCCTCCTCCTTAGTGGAAAATGTTACTTCCAGCTGCTGGATTTAATTTAATTTAATTTAATTATGGTACTTTCCACCCATGCCCACGGGCTCTTGGTAATAGTTGCATTTTTAATAAATCTAATCTATAATAATGACTTTGTTTTTTAATTTTCCACTGAGAGCTGGATCCTGCGTTGAATCTGGAGCTCCAGACAGGGGCGTCTGGTTCAGTGCGTGTGACTGGGTTTCGGGGAATAGAGACGACCCTAACTGGAACGCGCCTGTGCCTGCAGCCTCTCTCCCCACACACCTGTTTCACGTCCTCAGCAAGCATCCCATGGGCGGTGAAATGACCAGTTGTGCCAGTCAAAATCAACCAGGCCAACGGGTTGTGGAGACCTTCCTCAGCTGGACTGCAAAAGGGGATAAAGGTGTGGGAGGGCCCCTGCCAGGACCGTGACACAGAGCGATTTGCGGACAGCCCCCTCTGGTAGTGGCCTTTGCCCAGGGACCTGCCAGCCTCTGCCTGGAGCCACAAGTCACTGGGCCCACAGAGAGTGAAAATTAAAGGCAGTCCAATCCAAAGAGAAAATCCTGTGAGCACTGATCTCTCCTTGACAAAGCCAATCCTGTAGCCATTGTCAGTGTCCACTGATGCCCTGTTGTACGACCGCCTGCCCGTGTTCATGTAATTCAGCTGTCTGGTAAGTTAAGAAAGCCTGCATTTTCTTCCCCTTGTCTTTCTACTCTGTCCCAAGTACTCGCTAGAAAGCTCAGCATCGGGAGCTCCCACCCTGGCTCAGAGGAAAGGAATCCAACTAGCATCCATGAGGACACAGGTTCAGATCCCTGGCCTCACACGGTGGGTTAAGGATCTGGCGTTGCCATGAGCTGTGGTGTAGGTCACAGACGTGGTTTGGATCTGGCATTGCTGTGGCTGTGGTTTAGGCCGGCAGCTACAGCTCCGATTTAGCCTCTAGCCTGGGAACCTCCACATGCTGTGGGTGTGGCCTTAAAAAGAAAAAAGAGAAAAAAGGAAGCTCGGGGTCACAGAATGTGCTCAGTGATACCCAAGGCTCACCCTGCCTCTGGCCCCGCGTTCAGCACGCGGCCTGCACTCTCTCATTCAAGCCCTCGCGCAACTGTCCCCCATCTGTCGGTGAGGAATGGAGACCTGCAGGGGTGAGACACCCTACTCCGGTCGCCCTGCTAGCCCCGGGCACCAACACCCAAGGACAGAATAGAAGCCGTTGACCACTAGTTCTCTGCTTAGCAGCGAAAGCTGGGGGCAGCAAATCTGCAGGAAAGCAGTCAAAAGCGCTCTCCAGTTCTCAACAGCGGGTACCCTCTGGAGGTCAGGGGTACAGACAACCTAAGCTCTCCCAGTCAACCCTGAGATCTGCCCAGAGGGAAACTTCACCGTGGATTCCAAGCAGCTATGAGAAAGCCAGGGGGCGGGACAAGCCCGAGCTTCCGAGTGGAGCCAGAGTCCCTCTCTGGCCTTTCTCACTCAACCATCACAGGGGCCACCGGCTCCAAAGGATGGCCCGGGCCAGTGGCTCCACCACGGCGCCTGGCGACCTTCCTTGATCCGCACAGGCCACCTAGGAAAGGCTTGAAGCCCAGCTCATCTTCCAAGACTGTCTCCTGATCCCCAGACCGCGAGAGCTTGGGAGGCCTGGGCGGAGCGGGCCAGAGGCCCCCGCCCCCCCACCTCCCCATCCGCCCCCGGGGGCTCTGCAGAGACACTTCTCCCGGCCTCCCAGGTTCTGAGGAGGCCTGAGGCTTTTTGGTCCTCCTCCCTCAAAGCGGAAACGCCGAGGATAAATCCACTTAGCTGGCTCCATGACAATGGGGACACCCATACCCTGTGTTGCCCAGCCCACTTTCTCCCCGGGCGATGCTTTCTGGTGTGTGGGAAAAGGACCAGGGAAGCTGGGTACACCGGGCCAGTTTTCCCTTTGCTGTATAGATAAGTAATAAATGGTCTGAATCTAAAAATGACTTGTTCCTTTTTTTTTTTTTTTTTTTTTGCTTTTTAGGGCCTTATGCATGGCACATTGAAGTTTCCAGGCTAGGGGCCCAATCAGAGCTACAGCTGCCAGCCTACAGCACAGCCACAGCAATGCAGGATCTGAGCGATATCTGCGACCTACACCACAGCTCACGGCAACGCCGGATCCTTAACCCACTGAGCAGGGCCAGGGACTGAACACACATCCTCATGGATACTAGCCGGGTTCGCATCCACTGAACCACAAAGGGAACTCCTAAAAACGGCTTGTTCTCTCTTCACCAGCCTAATCAGTTGGGCTGACACTGCATCTTGTGTGTGTTGACAGACTGTTCCGGCCAGGCCACCACCTACTCAGACGATGTAAGGAAAATCAGCCAAAGGGATGTTTAAAGAGCTCTGTCATTTCAGCTCACAGTGTAAACTGATACTGCCCCCAAATTTACATATTTTTACATCTATTTCACACACACACACACACAAGCTTCTGTTGAAAGCTTCCCTGAGAAAAATAGAAAAGTCCGTCACCAAGGAGCATTGGCCTCTGCTTGCCTTTGGTTAGGCAAGCTGATGGTAATTTGGGAAAATCAATGCAAATGCATTCAGCTTAACAAAATTAATATGTATTTTGCTATAAACAAACTCAGCAGAATTCTCAGTGGGCACATATTTCCACATCAGAATTTTAAATTAAGTATTAATCCTGACTTTCAGAATCTGGGTGACTGCAAATCCTAAGGCGTGTGTGAGAATGGATCCCGGTGTCTCCTCGGGCCAGAACAACACAAAGACGGCGGGCACCCCGTCACCTGGCAGGGCTTGGGAATGGACTGTTCCAGTTAATGAAGACACGGATGGCCAGTTTTCAAACAGCGATGCTCAAAGAATATGTGGAAAAGGGTTAACACTAAAAGGACCATGAACTTTAAACCACTTTTGATGATTTCAGAGTCACAAGACAGAGTGAGTAACTATTAAGTGATCTAATTACTGCAGAATACTAAAAAAAAAAAAAAAATTATATTAAAGTAGAGGAGACAATCTTGTCCCAGAAACCCAGACAATCTGTTGGAGAAGCAAGATCTTTTTTTTTTAATCCGCGGCATATGGAGGTTCCCAGGCTAGGAGCCGAATCGGAGCTAAAGCTGCCGGTCTACACCACAGCCACAGCAACACCAGATCTGAGCTACATCTGGGACCTACACCACAGCTCATGGCAACACCAGATCCCCAATGCAACGCGAGAGGTCAGGGATCGAACCTGCATCCTTATGGATACTAGTTGGGTTCGTTAACCACTGAGCCACCACGGGATCTCCCAAGATTTTCATTCCTCACACGAGCAAACACAGCAAGGGCCTCAGGGGCCTCAGAATTTCCTCCAGGAAAATCGATTCCGAGCCACCAGATCAGCAGCCGCAGTTAAAGCTCAGCGAAAGAAAGAATGACAAACAACCATGTTTTCACTTTGTAATTTTTTTCAAATATCTTTTTCACTAGGCCGATCAGCTGTTATAAATCCCAGGTACGATGAGCCTCACGGACCTCACAGACAAAGAAAAGCTGAATTACTCCCGTCCGTGAAGTCTAGTGTGCCTGACACGCCCAGTCTCGCGGCTACACTCACACACACACAAGTTACTACAAAGCCATCGGTCTTTCCAGCTGGACTCCTGAACTCGGTTTTATTAAGAATGATGTCATGCACTACTCTTTACTCTCAAAAAAAATGTTTTTTTTTCCCATTTCTTTCCCTCTAGAAGCATCCATCCGTAAAAGGCAGTCTACAGACCCCAGTCATTTGAAACTCGTCCAGTAGGTTGCAGAGACAGCAGGGGGAGCGCAGAGGGGCGGGGAGGGCCCCTGGCACGGGTGATGCTAACAATTGCTCTCCTTTGTAAAGCACTGCAGCCCCAAGGCCTCTGGGAAACCCCCAACCAGCACCTCCTTTAATCCTCCCCCTCTGGCCCAAGGGCTAGATTTTGTTATTTCCACCTTAGTGACTGGGAAGCTGGTGCCTGAGTGGTTGAGCCATTGACCCAAGATCAAAACATCTCAGCCCAGGTCAGTCCTTGTCCCTTTGCCCCTGGTTCCTGCCTCTGCGGCTGGTACCCAGGACCCAGTGAGAAAGCTCCAGGCTCTCCAGTCAGGCGGTCAACAGCTCTGAGCTCCCCCCATCCCTGACCCTGCAGTGGGGAGAGGCCAGGGTCGGAGAGACCTGCAGGAGCCAGGCTGCTGCAACGGACCCCCAGACTCCCGGGGTCTTTCCCCTCCCTACACTGTTAACCCTTTAAGGACAGAGCACCTGTCTACTCCATTATCACCCCCCACCCCAGCTCCTAGGATGCTGCTCTGTGCACAGGGCGTGTCCAATAAACTCTGTCCAACGGAACTTCATCGCTCCTCTGCTCATGTAACAAGTTTGCGTGGAAAACAACTGGCTGTAACCAAAGCACAGCTGGATTCTTTTCACCTGACCAGCTGAATCTGTTCTGCAGCCCACCGGTGACCAAGTCCTTGCTCTCTACCCTCAGATGAAACCTTGAGCAGACCCCAGCGCTGTCCTAAGCACTTTGAGATGCTGTGAAATCATGAG
Source organism: Catagonus wagneri (assembly GCA_004024745.2). Lineage (NCBI taxonomy): Eukaryota > Metazoa > Chordata > Mammalia > Artiodactyla > Tayassuidae > Catagonus > Catagonus wagneri. Next base: position 12,132,521 of record PVHT020000061.1, read on the forward strand.
TCAACAACCACTCAAGGCCAGTCCAGGCAGAGAATTTATCAGAAATACCACAAAGTGGGAATCTTGTCCCCCCAGTCCCCAGCCCCCAGCCCAGGACCCCTGAGAGAAGACAAGACGGCGCCCTTATCTCTAGCTTCTCCCCCTGTCTCTTGACAGACGCTGGAGCTCCCCCTGACGCCCCGGCCGTGGTGCAGCCTGCCTCTCTTGGAAGAGTCAAGCTCAAAGCAAAGCACCTCAGGCTAAGCTGGCAGTCTGGGTAGCAGGAGAGGGTTAGGCCACATGAGTTTCAGGGAGCTCCCTTTGTGGCGCAGCAGGTTAAGGATTCAGCTTGTCTCTATTGGAGGTGCCGGTGAGATTCCTGCACCAGAGCAGTGGCTTAAGGATCCGGCGCTGCTGCAGCTGTAGCGGAGGTCACAGTTCCAGCTCGGATTTGATCCGTGGCCCGGGAATTTCCATATGCCACGGAGGTGCCGAAAAAGAAAAAAAAAAAAAAGAAATACATAAAAAACAAAAGCTTCAAATTATGTAAACTGCAGCTCACGGAGAGTCAGCGAAAGGCCAGGAAGTGGTACAGGGAGATTTCCGTCTTCCCCGGAGACAGAGCAGTAGGAATGGAGTAAGGGACTTGAAAAGAGTGAAGACAGGAGCATCTGTGTTCAAGTGCAAGGTCAAGGTAAGCTGCGCTTTTCCAAATGGTCAAATCAAATTCCCATTTTTTTTTTTTTTTTGTCCCAGTTCATTTAGCTCTACTAACTCTAGAATCTGCAGAACAGAGTCAACTGGTCAGGACTAAATTAAGACAGTCTCTGAGTTGGTTAGACCAGCAATTTTGCCTTTGTTGAGATTATTCCCCCCAAGGGTCGTATGTGCATCTCTTAAAGGCATCAGTACATAACCCGCAAAGAGAACACTTTACCGAGTTTAGATCTTGGCAGATTCTTTTTTGCTCTTTTCAATATGGCAGAAGAAAATCTTTTTAATTGCTTGCTAACTATAGTACCTCCACTTTAAAGTATTGTAAAGATTTAGTTCAGGAAGTTCACCCCAGGTTACATTTATTTCATCACCTTCCCTGAGAACTGATTTAGGGGAAAATGTCATTCAGGGGTAGAAATGAAAAAAAGTGCACAGGCCAGAAAATTCAAACCCCATCAGCTCACAAGCAAATGGTTTACAGGACGCAAATGTCTTAGCAGGAATCCCCCTGGAAATTATTCTCCCCTCTCCACGTTGAACTAGCCCTTCGGAGTTTTACAACTTTAAAATCAGAAGTTTCCTCTTACCAAAGGTCAGCCCTGGAAAAATCCCTCCCTACCCTACAAAGCAAACTCCCTTTTGGGATTCTCAAGCTGAAGTCGATTTCCTGACTTTACCAAATGCTTCTTCTCCTTACTGCTTTATGTCCTCTAACTGAGGACATTCTCCCTTCGCAAAGGCTAACTGTTCCCAGCAAGATCCATCTGCTTCGCTGTGAGAAGCGCGCCAGGAAAATCGCGGCTACGCGTTTGTGATTTCTACCCGCTGAAGGGACCGCCCCACCATCGTCCTCTCGCTCCATCAAGTTTCATTTATTTCCCAGTGCATCGCAGGAACTAACAGAGAATAACCTGCTGATGCTCTTGAAGCGAGAGGCTTGCAAGCCCCAAGTTTTAAATTACTGCTCTTCCTTGTGTTATAAGGCACCTCCGCAGTCATCCCTGGGTCCTCACCTACCCAAGAGAAAAAACTGACTTCTAGCCAAGGGTTAGAGGTGGGGGTGAGGGCGTGGGGGAGGAAAGCCTGGCAAAAGAACACCCCAAAACCAAAGCAGTGAACCTGGAGACAGCAGGACATGTCTGCTGTTGAAATAATTGCAACAACTCTTATTATCTCTCCAGATCTGGGTAGAAAACACACCAGGCTTAGAAAGTGAAAGAAAAGCTCAGAGAATTAAAATGACCTACCCCCAACCACATAATTAGAAAATTCCAGATGATGGATCTAGAGTCCTGCTGTCTTCGGACTGCCTGGCTCCACACCCCGAGTGTACCCAGTATGTCTCTCATATTAGAAGGAGAGAAACTTTCTGCTACGATCTGATTGGAGCCATAGGTACATGACAAGACAGGGCCCTTAATAATTAGTGCTATTAAACTACTGAACATGAAGTAGATAAGTGACTTACAGCACAGGGAAATCCACCCAATATTCTGTAGTAAACTAAACGGGAAAAGAATCTGAAAAGGAGTAGATATATGTGTGTGTATAACTGATTCACTTTGCTGTTCACCTGAAACAAGCACAACTTTGTAAGTCAACAATACTTCCATAAAATTTAAAAAATCCTTAGCCATTAAATTACATAAACCCCAGATTTATAAAAACCATCGCAGTCGTTATGCATACTATATACTGTATTACTTCCTAAATAATTTCTTCCTGAACTGAAAGGCAATCCTTCCATAGCACGACTTCTGTATTCAGATAATTTTACCAACACCCCACCATCAAATGGCAAAGTTCAGATTCCTTGGTGGTTACCAAAGCCCTTCATTTTGAAACAGGGACCTCAGGCACTGAGTCCCCGTGTGCTCTTCCACTTTACTCAGCTGGAGAAGGCTGTGGCCAGCCGGAGGACAGCTGTAAGCAACCTGCTTTATAACTGTTGGCGCTAAATGATAGGTACCTTCTGTCTACTTTTGGTATATTTGAAATTTTACTGTAACTTAAAGTTGGGTGCCTTTTTTTTTTCTCCTTTTAAGGCTGAACCTATGGCATATGGAAGTTACCAGGCTGGGGACCAAATCAGAGCTTCAGCTGCCAGCCAACGCCACAGCCACAGCAACACCAGATCCAGCCACATCTGCGACCTACACCTCAGCTCGAAGCAACGCTGGATCTTTAACCCACTGAGCACCAGGCCAGGGACTGAACCCGCATCTTCATGAACGCTACGCCGCATTCTTAACCCACTGAGACACAACGGAAACACCATAAAAAGTACTACACTCTAATAGTATGTATTTTCCAAACTTCAGGCTTCATGCAGCATCTTTCTAACTTGGACCATTTCTTCAGTATTATTAAATAAATATCATAATTCATATATAATATTTGTCTTTACACTGATCATCTGTTTAACAGGACTTATGCTAATAATAATACACATGAAATCACAGGCTTAATATGCTTGTCATATCATCTAATATACATTAAAATCAATATATAACTAATTATATATTGTATATATAAGCATATATAATTATATAATTAATATGCATTAAAATCAATATGTAACTATCAAATATATATCAAGTGTATATCAAATATATATCAAGTATATGTCAAATATATATATCAAATTATATCAAATCAAAATATAAATGTATATAACATATATCTATATGTAAATGTATCTCAAATTATATGTCAAGATATAAATATATGTATAATATATATGATTATATATTTATATGTGACTATATAAATATATATAAGTAAATAGTTAATATACATTAAAATCAATATAAAACTATGAAAATAAAAATATTTCTACATGTGCCATCTACAGCAGTCATTCATACCAACAAATGTATATACGGATCCTACTTCAGGAAAAACCAGCAGGAGAAAAATCTGTGGAGACTTGGCTTTATCAAGAAAAACAGTTCAGTTACATTGAAACCAAAGAAAAGTTGAAGAGAAGAATAAATATAGCCTTTGTAAAGTCTGAATGGGGCCAAACTGAGGAAGACTTTGAATGCCAAGTTAAAGAGCTTGAGTATTCACCGGGGAAATTCTACCACTGAAGAAATGGAATTATCAGTCAAAGAAATGCAATTATCAGAGCTGAACTTCAGGAAAGCTAATCAGGCTGCATTGTGTAATTGTTCATTAAATTTCTGGTCTCCCCCCACACTCCCCTCCAAGGCTCTTCCTTTCACAGTTTCCCCAGCTGGATAAATACTCTCCCATATTCTCCCAGTCATTCAGGCTAAAACTCTTGGCTCATTTTTTTTCCCCAATCCATCCATCAGCAAATCCTTTCGGTCAGCCATTTCTCACTATTTCCACAGCTACCCCTCAGTCAAAGCCTCGTTTGTCTCTTGCTTGAATTGCTCAGATCAGCTTCTCATGGCTTCCCGCTCCCATCTCACCCCAACTACCGTCTCTTCTCCTCAAAGCAAAGGATCGTTTTTTGAACTAAAGTCTTCAGCATGTGTTTTATTAAGAACGTCATGCTCTTACCTAACTACGGTGTCATTATCAAAGTCAAGGAAATTAATATCGACGCAATTAGATTACCCAGCCCACAGTCTATAATCTACATCATATCACCTGTCCCAGTAAAGTCCTTTAGTAGCTACTCACTTCTTTCCTGTGCAGGACTGAATCTCATATCATGTGCTGCCTTCAGTGTTCATGCTGCTTCACTCCCTTCAAACTGAAAGAATTCCCTTGCCTTGTGTAGGCTTCATGACCATGCTATTTATGAAAAATATAAGCCCCTTTGTTTGGAGAAGTCCTCTTAATTTGAGTTTGTCTGATATTTCCCCAGCATTTGATGGCATTTTGGTGGCAGGAGAAGCACTGCAAGGGGTGAGAGGCACAGAAAATGCGTGACTTCCAGGAGCACGTGACACTGGCTTGTGCGGGTGACATTAATGTTGATCCTTCATGGATGTTTGCCAGATTTCTCCACCATAAGGGTGTTGCTTTTCCCTTTGTACTTGCTTCGTCGGCGAATACTTTGAAACTAGCTAACCACACTGTTCCTCGTAAAACTTTCAATCCCTGGGTTTAGCCTCCATTGCTGACTCTAACTTCATTATTCCTCCTTCATTTATTATTGGCAATATAAGGTAAGGAAGGGCTTTCCCACCGCCCCAATGAATGTCGTTATTCATTCATTTATTCACATGAGTACAAGCTCTTAAATCTCAACTGAATTTGTTGGTTTATAATCAAATTTAGATGCTTGAATTGACCCAGATTTGGCCAGAGGGAGCCTTTTCAAGCTAATTGTTGTGTTTCCTTAAAAAAATAAAATAAAATAAAAACACTTCTGGAGTTCCCACTGTGGCTCAGTGTGTTAAGAACCTGACTAGTATCTAGGAGGATGCAGGTTCGATTCCTGGCCTCACTCAGTGGGTTAAGGATCCAGTGTTGCTGTGAACTGAGACATAGGTCACAGATGAGGCTCAGATCCGGTGTCGCTGTGACTGTGGCATACAACGGCAGCTGCAGCTCCAGTTCGACCCCTAGCCTGGGAACTTCCTCAGGTGTGGCCGTAAAAAGAAAAAGACAATGAGATCCTGCTGTATAGCACTGGGAACTCTATCTAGTCACTTGTGATGGCGCATGATGGAGGATAAGGTGAGAAAAAGAATGTATATATGTATGTGTGACTGGGTCACTTTGCTGTACGGCAGAAAATTGACAGAATACTGTAAGCCAATTATAATGGAAAAAATAAAAATCATTTAAAAAAATCCAAATATTCAATTTTATTATTAAGGGGAAAAAAAGAAAAGGAAAGAAAGAATAAACTATGGATACACATGATGACATGGATTGATCTCACAGACATAAAAACAAACAAACAACCCTACAGTACATAAGTTAACGTCCTGCAACTCAATCTCCTTTCCTTAAAAACGGAGGTGGTAATACATGGACTACAGGGCTATTTGGAGGGTCAAATAAGAGAAAGTGAGAGTTCTTTCAAAACGTTTTAAATGCTACACAGACACACAGCTTTACTTCTAACGGCGCTGCTCTAGCATTATCTTCTAAGTTTTTTTTACATTCTAAAATCAGGACTCCGAAGACTTTGAAAATGAAACAATAATTACTATTCATGATACTGCCATGACTCTTCCACAGGCTTTTACCTATTCTTCCTTGAAATGGGATCTCAGAATAAACAAACCAAAATCAGCCCCAACAGCCCCCTCTGCCACAATGAAAAAATGCCTGTGTGTCAGAGACGCTGGGAGGGCCTTGAAACCATGTAAGTCCCAAACTCTCCACCAGGGGGCGGGATGTTTCCAAGGGATTTTTCTCACGTTACACTTCATGGAAGGAAGACCACGCACAGAAAATAAACACTTGGGAAAGGCCATAAGACCCAGGTGCAGCCATAAAAAGACAAAAAAAAAAAGATATACACTCAACTCAGTATTAGAAATAGAATTTGAGTGTAGGGATATTCTGAATGTATTGTCTTTAAAGGCACTAAAACATGTCAGTTGTTCTTCATACTTGCAGAGCTCAAGGTCCCCAGTCAGTATTCCTGCTTTTAAATTTTAGGGAGTGATAATGTCCCCATAGTGATTGTTTCACAGGTGTGGGATTTGTCAAAACCCATCAAATCGTGCCCTTTAAATATGTGCCATTTATTTTTTGCCAATCAAATCTCTATACGGGTGTTTTTGAAAGGATATATGTTGTTCACAAGGTTATGAGACTTTCTCAGAGTCGTACAGCTGGTAAATCTGTGAAAGAACTAGAAAAAAAAGCACTCGACATATAGTAGATGTTCAATCAATGTTTGCTGTTCCTATCATTGTGATTTGACAATGCTGGCTTGCAATCACAGATTTTTAGTTTAATGGCTGCACCTGCAGCATATGGAAGTTTCCGGACCAGGAACTGCATCTGAGCAGCAGCTGTGACCTGTGCTGCTGCTGTGGTGATGCCAGATCCTTACCCTACTGTGCTGGGCCAGGGATCAAATCCACACCTTCACAGAGACCAGGGCTGCTGCAGTCAGGTTCTTAATCCATTGAGCCACAGGGGGAACTCCTTTCTTAAATTAAGGTATAGTTGATGTACAATATTTTATAAGTTACAGATGTAGAATACTGTGATTTCCAATTTTTAAAGGTTATACCCCATTTATAGTTATTGTAAAATATTGGCCACATTCCCCTTGTTGCACAGTATGTCCTTGTAGCTTATTTTACATCTAATAGTTTGTGCCTCTTAATCCCCTGCCCTTGTATTGCCTCCTCCCCTTTCTTTCCCCAGAGGTAATCACTAGTTTATTCTCTATAGTAATCACAGGTTTTCTGACTCCAGTCACAAATTGTTTTTCTTTCCTTCCTTCATTTTCTTCCTGCCCTCAAGTCACTGCGGCGAATAGGAACATAGTTCAAAACCGGAGTCCTAGCCAGAACTGGTATGTGACACATTATTTACAAAGCACTTCTAACGCCCGGGTCATTCAAGTTTTAATAGAGCAGAAGAAACTGAAGGCCTTAAATTAAAACCAAGGCTTAATTCATTCTCCTGCACAGCACAGGAAACTATATCCAATCTCTAGACATAGAAGCAATGGAAGAGAATGTGAGAAAAAGAATGTATATATATGTATGACTGGGTACATACATATATATACGTTATGCTGTACAGCTATGTACATATGCTGGACAGCAGAAATTGGCACAACATTGTAAACCACCTGTAATTTAAAAAACAAGGCTTAAATCAGATCACACAAAATTCATACTCAGACCGTTTTTAATTTTCATTTGGAGGTGATGTGTACTTTTTCCTTATACTTTCAGAAGCAGACCAAAAATGTCCATGCTAATAAGTAATGCACGGTTATTTTCTCTAATTATATTCTTTCAGGATATTGATGGAATTGGGAGAAATAATATTGGGGATGAGGAGAGCGTGGAAGAAAGAAGTGATGAGGAGAAAGCTAAGTACGTAAGTTCAGTTTGAGACAAAATCGTATCTTCTATTTTTTTTATTTCTCTATTTATTTTTTCGTCTTTTTAGGGCCACACCTGAGGATACGGAGGTTCCCAAGCTAGGGGTCAAATAGGTGCTGCAGCTGCTGGCCTACCTCATGGCTCACAGCAACACTGGATCCTTAACCCACTGAGCGAGGCCAGGAATTGAACCTGCATCCTCATGGATACTAATGAGATTCATTTCCGCTGAGCCACGACGGGAACTCCCAAAATCACACCTTTAAATAACTGTGAGAAGACACACCAACACTGCGTTACATTCCACATCCCTGAAGTTCGAATTTTACAACTACATTTAAGTGTTTGAAAGTTAGGTAGCTTGGGGTTTTGTGGAGTCAAAGGGAATATATATTTGAAGGATTTTTATATTTTGTTTTTTAATTTCAAAACATTAGAAATAAAAATCTTCCCAAAATAATAATCACAATAAACATAGAAATCTTCGGTAGATTTCTTAAAAATAAATGTGATACTAAAATATTTTTAAAAATCCCCTGTACTAGGTTTTCTGTGCAGTAAGGCTAATTAAGTATTATGATTTACTAGGTACTTAGAGAATATGATTTGACTCAGATCTTGGAGGTCCTTTGTAAAGATATCTAATATATCTTTTAAATCAATGCAGAATGTAGTCCTTTAAACAAAATGTACCTTGGACTGCGGATGAGTCTTAAGCGATGTTTATTTTTTCCTGTGCTGGCAATTTTCGTAGAAAAATAAATCCACATTTTCTATTTTCTATCCATTTTCAAATGCTAGGCACAAGTTTTAATCTACGCAAAACTGCCCAAAAACGCAGGACAGGTGAGTGTTCTTCCTGCAAGTGCAACGGCAGAGACATCCCGAGACAGAGGGAATGCGAGGGCCAGGAGAGCGGAAGAGTCTGAGAAATCCATCTTCCATCCAGCACGGTGATGAGGGTGGAGGAGATCAAGGTACACAGCTCAAAGTGTGTGATCTGGGGAGGGCGTCCCCACTCCCACCTTTAATGTCACCGAACCCCAGCGCTGTGCTTCCTGCCACATGGCTATTACTTTCCCCCATCCATCAACAAGGCTATGCCCAACACTCACGTATGTGTCTCAAAAATGAAAAATATAACCCCATTCCTTTCCTTTTCATCAGGGAAAGGGGATGTATTTGTTCACTGGTTTGTTTGGAATTTTCACAGTTCAACCGAGAAATGAAGCTGGACAGGTGACTGTAATTAAAGTTACCAAAGCAGCCCCTATTTTGATTTTAGCATCCAGCAAAAGGAAATCAGAATTTTCTTCCCCTTGTTTCCAGGCAACCTCAGAAGCCACCCCTGTGAACACAGGAGGGCTTCCATCCTGCATCTTTTCCGCTGGTCCTACATCCTGCATCCATGCCTTCCTTTCTGCTGGTCCACCACGGCCACAAGGAGGCTTCCAGGAAATGGGGAGCTCCCCTCCACTGACGGGGGCCTCGGGAGGTGAGCCACAGAGAACAGTGGTCTCGAGAACAGAGGCTCGGTTTGCAGACTGCGTTCCTCCAGTCACCAGCAACTCTGGAAGCCTGGGCACTTAAAACACCCCTCTTCAAATTGGCTCAGCTGCACATAGTTTTGTTTTGTTTTGTTTTTAGGACACTGCTTGTTTACAGGTGGCTCTTTGAAAATATCTGAGAGTCATCAGACAAAAGGAAAAAGACAGGAATTGTGTCCCATTTATCTGTCCCTTCTCCCTCAGTATCCCAGGCTTAAGTCTTCTTTCCCTGGAGAATGGCTTTCCAGGAGCGTGTTAAGCTGAGTGAACTGGTCACCAGATTCTACTTCCTGGGTAATTCCAATTCAGCACCCTTTTTATGATTTTTATTTTTTCCATTATAGTTTTACAGTGTTCTGTCAATTTCTACTGTAGAGCAAAGTGACCCAGTCATATATATTCTTTTTCTCATATTATCTTCCATCACGTTCCATCACAAGTGACTAGAAATAGTTCCCAGTGCTCTACAGCAGGATCTCATTGCTCATCCACTCCAAATGCAAAATTTGCATCTATTAACCCCAAACTCCCAGTCATCCCACTCCCTCCCCCACCCCCTTGGCAACCACAAATCTGTTCTCTAAGTCCATGAGTTTCTTTTCTGTGGAAAGGTTTGTTTGTGCCGTATATTAGATTCCAGGTATAAGTTTGGTGTTTGTCTTTCTCTTTCTGACTTACCTCACTTCATATGAGAGTCTCTAGCTCCATCCATGCTGCTGTAAATGGCATTATTGTCCTTTTTTATACTGAGTAGATCTTCTTAATCCATTCATCTGTTGATGGGCATTTAGGTTGTTTCCATGTCTTGGCTACTGTGAATAGTGCTGCAATGAACATATGGGAGCATGTATCTTTTTCAACGAAAGTTTTATCTGGATATATGCCCAAGAGTGGGATTTTGGGGTCATATGGTAGTTCTATGTATAGTTTTCTAAGGTACCTCCATACTGTTTTCCATAGTGGTTGTACCAGCTTACATTCCCCCCAGCAGTACAGGAGGGTTCCCTTTTCTCCACACCCCCTCCAACATTTGTTATTTGTGGACTTATTAATGATGGCCATTCTGACTGGTGTGAGGTGGTACCTCATAGTAGTTTCAATTTGCATTTCCCTAACAATCAGTGATGTTGAGCATTTTTTCATGTGCCTGTTGGCCATCTGTGTATCTTCTTTGGGGAAGTGTCTATTCAGGTCTTTTGCCCTTTTTCAGTTGGTTTGTTGGTTTTTTTGCTGTTGAGTTGTATAAGTTGTTTGTATGTTTTAGAGATTAAGCCCTTGTCAGTTGCATCACTTAAAATTATTTTCTCCCATTCCATAGTTGTCTTTTTGTTTTTGTTTTTTATGGTTTCCTTTGCTGTGCAAAAGCCTGTCAGTTTGATCAGGTCCCATCGGTTTATTTTTGCTTTCATTTCTGTTGTTTTGGGAGACTGGCCTAAGAAAACATTTGCACTGTTGATGTCAGAGAATGTTTTGCCTATATTCTCTTCTGGGAGTCTAATGGTGTCTTGTCTTATATTTAAGTCTTTAAGGCATTTGGAGATTATTTTTGTGCATGGTGTAAGAGTGTGTTCCAGTGTCACTGATTTACAGGCAGCTGTCCAGTTTTCCCAGCACCACTTGCTGAAAAGATTGTCTTTTTCCCGCTTTATATTCTTGTTTCCTTTGTCGAAGACTAATTGACTGTAGGTGTCTGGGTTTATTTCTGGGTTCTCTATTCTGTTCCACTGGTCTGTATGTCAGTTTGGGTTCCAGTATTGTACTGTCTTGATTACTGTGGCCCTGTAATAGTGCCTGACGTCTGGGAGAGTTATGCCTCCTGCTTGGTTTTTGTTCCTCAGGCAGTTCTGAGTCTTTTACGGTTCCATATACATTTTTGGATTGTTTGTTGTAGTTCTGTGGAAAACATCATGGGTAATTTGAAAGGGATTGCATTGAATCTGTAGGCCGCTCAATTCAACACCTTTTTAATAGGGCTCTTATCGTGCTGGAATCTCACATCTGAGGTCACCGAGTCTGTCTGTTATTATCCCCGGTATTTGCTTTGGCAAGTCTTGGCTGTGAGGTTCACTTTGCGATGTATAATCAAAGGAGTTGTGTGTTTATTTGCTTATATAATCAAGCAAAGCTGAATTCACTCTTCTGACGTTAAAGACCATAACGACTGTCATATCCAAGAAGGCTGGGGCTGGGGTTCAGCTATTTCTGTGTCACCCCCCACACCCCACCCACACTCCAGGACACAGCGCAGTATTTTTCACAGAGTAAGGTACTCAGTTAATGAAAGATTGAATAAATGTGTCTCTGTTTATAACGCAAACAAACAATTCATATTATATCTTCATCATAGTTGTCTAATAAGTAGATAAAACTCTGGAGTAAATCTGTGTCCTGCGGGTGGGCTGGAGCAGGTTACCTGGAATGCTGCCTTAAGAAGGTTTTGTTGTTTGGGTTTTTTTGTTTGTTTGTTTTGGTTTGGGTTTTTTTTTTTTTAGGGCTGCACCCTCAGCATATGGAAGTTTCCAGGCTAGGGGTCCAATCAGAGCTACAGCTGCCGGCCAACACCACAGCCACAGCAGCGTGGGATCCAAGCCACATCTGCTACCTACACCACAGCTCACAACAACGCTGGATCCTTAACCCACTGAGCGAGGTCAGGGGTCGACCCTGCATCCTCATGGATACTAGTCGGGTTCTTAACTCACCAAGCCACAATGGGAATGCCCTATCATAATGCCTTTTATAGAAATGATAGAAAGTTATTTTCTAATATGGCATTAAATTATTTTTTCTCTGACTTATGTAGAAATAGAAAATAAGAGACATGCAAGGCAGCTATCACTGCTATTAATCAAGCATGTTCAAATATGACACCGATTTGTTGTTTATAGCTAGACTTCTACGATGAGTTCTAGTCAGTTCTTAAAGGAATTTGCTGGACTCTGATCCTTGAGATTTTTTTGTTAAGCTATAGCTGATTTACACTATTGCATAAATATCACAGCAAAGTGATTCAGTTATGCCCATATGTTTTTTTACAATTTTTTTCAGTTCTAGGATATTACAAGGAACTGAATATAGCTCTCTCTGTGGTACAGTAAACCTTGGGTTTGTCTGTTTTACAGGTAGTGAGGTGGGCATCTGTTAATTCCCAATTTACCCCTCCGTGCCCCAGAGATTTTAATTCCTGATAGATACAATGATGAAGACGTCCCAGTCATACTAAAATGAAATAAAGATCCTAAATTAGGTATAACCCTATTTTCCCGATTTAAAGCAAAGCCCATAAGTGAATTGAAGCTCTTGGCTTTTATCAAGATCATTCTGTCTCTAGCCCTGTCTTCTTGCCCAGCTGCAGTAAAAAGCTTTCTGGGTTTCCGATTTTCTTAAAACAGGGAAACCTTGATGTATGGAAGGAAAACAAAAGCCGACAGAACACATTACATGAAAAAAAAAGGTGGGGGGGGGAGTTCCAATTGTGGCTCAGCCGTTAACGAACCCGACTAGCCTCCATGAGGACACGAGTTCGATCCCTGGCCTCGCTCAGTGGGTTAAGGATCTGGCGTTACCACGAGCTGTGGTGTAGGTCGCAGATGTGGCTCAGATCTCACGTTGCTGTGGCTGTGGTGTAGGCCGGTGACTACAGCTCCAATTGGACCCCCAGCCTGGGAACCTCCATATGCCGCAGGTGCGCCCCTAAAAAGAGAAAAAAAACAAAATAATTAGTTAAAAAGTATCAGTATGAAACCTAAGCGCCGCAGAACACGACCCTGTGACTCTTCCGTGTCCCGAACCTCGCAAGGACCGACAGTGCCACGTTTGAGAAGGCCAGCCGCTGATCGCTAAGGGCTGAAATCTGGCCACATTCTGGGCTGGGCGGTGCCGAGCCTCTAGCGCCCGCCACCAGCCCTTGCGTCTGCGCTCTAGAAGTTAATATTAAACCCCACGCTCTTAGGAGATGCCTTCTCTAATCTGGTTACATCCACTTTATCTCACCAGAAAAAGGCAGCTGTTTGAAATGTGAAGAATAATGACTACTGAAAATATGGCCACACGAAGCGAAAGATCACCCAAGCCCTGAGATAATCTCGCCGCTCAGCAGGTTCTTTATTTTTTTATGAGACTAGTGCCGGTGTTATATAACTTTATTATTTTATGACCCTGTGAACCCCAGGACCTCCTCCTCCCTCCCTCATGAACCCAGTAAACCTTCCAACGTCACCACATCACTGGCCAGTGTTCTTTCTGTTTTTTTCACGGCCTACTTCTGATCGGCTGCGTGAGACCACTTATTCACCAGCGGTCACTGAGTTCACCGGGAGAATGGACTGGGTGGCAACCAAGTAGTGTAATATCTAAAAATCTATTAATGGCAGGCACCAGAAGAAAAAAAAAAAAAGAGCCACTCCCTGTTGACTGGGTCAGGACTAGAGCAACGCAAGAAAGGCCTTGGCCTGGGGCGGGGTGGGGGGGTGTGTGTGTGAAAGAGAGAGAGAAGGGGGGCGTGCAGAACTTAAAGAGGAATCCAAAACTTAGAAATAAAGATAAACACTATTTTGATGCAATTTTTTAAGTTAAACCAGAAATTAATGCAAAACAAAACAAAACAAAAAAATCCATGATAAGCAAACTGTCAAAAAGGTACGTACAGAAGTGGAACCTGCCCTTAGGCAGTTCAGCCCCATCTCACCCTAACCCTGGCTTTTCTGTACTGACTCAGTGACCCCAGAAATTCCACGCTTCAGGAGCCCCTCTTTTTTACAGAACTGTCTACAATTAAAAAGCAGATCTCCCAGAGGGAGCAGCATATTCAATCTCAGCAAACATGTCCTACTCTTAATTAGTCTACCGAATGCCTTCCAAAAAACAGGCAGGGGAGGCTGGAAAGAAAACCAAAATGACCACTGCTGGGTCTTCAACAGACAGTAAGTGGGACACCAGCGAGTGAAAGCCAGTTCTGTTCTGCTGCTGATAGTCCAAGACTGAAGCCAACAGCTGGAGTTTTCGACTTAAGGTTTAGATCTCGGTTGTTGTGTATTCTAGACCCTGGACATCAGGGGGCGCTGCAAAGTCAAAGATGAAGGCTCGGAGTTAATTTCTACTTACTTGCAAAACTGGCTAGGATCTGAGGCAGCCCAGAGAAAAGAAAAAATTTTTCTCAACAGACACATTCAGCATCTATAGATTTTGCAGCTGCTGCACGTTTATCTAACTATAGGGGATTTGTAAAACTCCTTCAATTCAAGACCTATAGAAACTTTCTTTGGGTCACAGGATGAGTAACATGCAAAGCTAAAATAAAAATATTTGATAATAACGATAATAATAAAGCTATGAATTTTCTCCATCATGGCTATGATTTGCAAACGATATAGTTTTAAGATTAATTTCAGGAGTTCCCATCGGGGCTCAGTGGTTAACAAATCCGACTAGGAACCATGAGGTTGTGGGTTCTATCCCTGGCTCAGTGGGTTAAGGATCCGGCGTTGCCATGAGCTGTGGTGTAGGTTGCAGACGCGGCTCGGATCCCACGTTGCTGTGGCTGTGGTGTAGGCTGGCAGCTACAGCTCCTGTTAGACCCCTAGTCTGGGAACCTCCATATGCCACGGGTGCGGCCCTAGATAAGGCAAAAAGACAAAAAAAAAAGATTAGTTTCAGCATGTTATTTAAATATGAACTCCCTTAAAATTTTAAAGATGCTTATTTTTAGTGAGATACTCAGTAGACTTCCTTAACCAACGGCAGATAGGAGCTCTGGCCACCGATGCCAAAAATATACAACAAATAAGAAACTGGTCAAATCAGCTTCAGCAAGATTTCCCCTCTACTCTAGGTACGTGTTCTCTCTCCTCCAAACAAAAATTGATTGTTTATTTGTTTTTGACTAAGCCCAATAAAACAAGTTTATATGTTAAAATATCAAATAATCTCTTCATTGCATCTATGGGGACTTTTCTCCTTTTCAAGGTGTCTAGAGATGAAAGGACAAGGTGTTCACTTCTCAGCCTTTTCTCTTTTCATTTTTCCTGGTCCTACCCGTCCCCCTCTCAATGCAAACGTACAAAGAATGTATAAAATAGAGATATTCTAAAGCCAGAGACTAATTTTTAAAGCTGTGATGCTTAAATGGAAGGAGGAAACAAGCCATTTTCCTGGAAGAGATTAAAATGGTTAAATCAATGCTGAAAAACTCACAGACTATCTCCACAGTAAGGGAAATGGGCAAAATCAATTCATCGCAATAGGAATACAGTCCGTGGCGGCAAATCTAGGCAGCAGAGAATTTAACCTGTCACTTATCATCTTACAAAATTAAACCTTTAGACACACTGTGGTGTGTGCACAAAATAAGGCTTCACATCAAAAAGCTGAAAAATAATTTAGAGCAAAACAGGAGCACAAGTTCAGAGGGAAAAGGGTCAGTTTCTTCTGTGGTGAGAGAAATTAACTTCCACGTCTGTTTTCTCTCTAGTTGGCTTAAGGAATTGGAGGCAAAATGCGTGCGTGATATGCAATTTTCCTTGGGCTATAAATTGTGTGAACCTCAGAGGATGTTTCAAGCTCATGAAAATGAAAATAAGGTATTTAACGAAATATTAATAAGTGTAATACGCTAAGAGGTAAACAAAGTATAGGTTATCGAACCTTCAGAAAAGTAATTTCTTAGAAAATAATTTCATGGGCACAGGCTAGACTTCATTAAATTTAAAATTTGAGAAAACCTTGGACAGTTTTTAATGTTGATTACTAAACCATCTCTTCTGCTTTCCTTATTCTAGAAACTTCGCTGGTCTCATATTGCTACATACTAAACTTTATCCATATCAAAAAAATTCCTAAACTGAACGCTAATGTCATTTATCCAAATGTTTTTCTCTTTGTTTTCACACTATGTATTAATAAACATGAACGGATTTTTGAACAAATTCGAGCTCTATTTAGATGCATAAAACATAGCCTATTCCTTTGAGAGTCAACCTTAGAAATCCTGATTTTGCTTGGATAAATTTCTTGACAAACCTGTAAAGTGAGAAGCTTGCCCTCAGTTCACACACAGGACTTAATTCCAGCCTGAGCTTCAGAGTTCTGCAGTCCCTACATGGGTAATTTAATTAAACAGTAGGCTCTTCGAAATTGTCTTCTAAATCAATCCTTTCCAGAAATTTTTCTCTATATCTTACTTACAAGGTTCCAGTGCCATTATAAAAAAAAAAAATCTATTCACTAAATTCTGGAGTTGGAAAAATTAGCATTTGATATTAAAGAGTCTTTTTTTTTCTTTACAATTTAAAAAAGATTACCTCCTTGTGAGTGGATCAATTAATATACTAAAGTCTCAGATTACAAACTTGTCATCATAACTGTTATAAACAAACTGTAATCATACCAGGAATATTATTTATTTACAAAATTATCAAATAACTTTTCAGATTCTTTTTTCAAAGAAAATCAAAGGGAAGTATTGAGGAGATATAAATGTGAATTGCACTTTAACCAGTGAGGTAAGCCAATGAGTCATTCATAGTTCAAAATGTTGAGCTGTTCAATCATAGTTAATGGTAAAATAATTTTCTTTCAACCGGGGCATTTTCAAAACAAAACCAAAGACAGCCCTGTTATTCAACACAAAAACATTAAATGAGAAAATGCAGAAGGTGCTCAAAAACTTTTAAAGAGCTCCATCAATTTCCTAAAGCTTATAAATCAAAATTAAATATATTTCAGGAAAAAAATAAAACCCACACAGACAGTTATGCTGAAAAGCAAATGGAAAGATACTGATACCTTAATTTCATCAAGCCTATTATAACT
The DNA here is from genome assembly GCA_004024745.2 of Catagonus wagneri. NCBI lineage: Eukaryota > Metazoa > Chordata > Mammalia > Artiodactyla > Tayassuidae > Catagonus > Catagonus wagneri. The sequence goes on from PVHT020000061.1 coordinate 12,149,580, forward strand.
GACCATTCCTGAATTAAAGGAGAATTGCTTTTAAGGATTAAAAGTGTTTAGCTTTTACAGTCGTCAAAACCGTATGGTACTGGCACAAAGACAGAAATATAGATCAGTGGAACAGGACAGAAACCCCAGAATTAAACCCACACATCTATAGTCAACTAATCTATGACAAAGGAGGCAAGAATATACATTGGAGAAAAGACAGCCTGTTCAATAAGTGGTGCTGGGAAAACTGGACAGCTACATGTAAAAAAATGAAACTAGAACACTTCCTAACACCATGCACAAAAATTAACTCAAAATGGATTAAAGATCTAGATATAAGACCAGATACTATAAAACTCTTAGAGGAAAACATAGGCCACTCTCTGACATAAATGATAGCAACATCTTCTCAGATCCATCTGTCAGAGTAAGGACAACAAAAAGAGACATAAATAAACAAATGGGACTTAATTAAGCTTCAAAGTTTCTGCACAGCAAAGGAAACCCTAAACAAAACGAAATGATAACCCACAGAATGGGAGAAAATATTTGCAAATGATTAACTGACAAGGGATTAATCTCCAAAATTTACAAACAGCTCCTACAGCTCCATACCAAAAAAACAAACAGCCCCATCAAAAAATGGGTGGAGGATCTAGGCAGACAGTTCTCCAAAGAAGACATGCAGATGGCACATAAACACATGAAAAGATGTTCAACATCGCTCCTCATTAGAGAAATGCAAATCAAAACCACTGTGAGGTACCACCTTACACCGGCCAGAATGGCCATCATCAAAAAGTCTACCAACAATAAGTGCTGGAGAGGGTGTGGAGAAAAAGGATCCCTATTACACTGTTGGTGGGAATGCAAATTGGTGCAACCACTGTGGAAAACAGTATGGAGATTCCTCAGAAAACTCAAAATAGAATTACCATTTGATCCAGCAATCCCACTCCTGGGCATTTACCCAGAGGAAACCATGACTCGAAAAGACACGTGTACTCCAGTGTTCACTGCAGCACTCTATGCAATAGCCAGGTCATGGAAACAACCTAAATGCCCATTGACAGAGGAGTGGATAGGGAAGATGTGGTACATACACACAATGGAATATTACTCAGCCATTAAAAGGAACGAAATGCCAACATTTATAGCAACATGGATGGACCTAGAAATCATAATGCGAAGTGAAACCAGTCAGACAATTAGACAGCAACACCCAATGCTACCGCTTACATGTGGGAACTAAAAAGACACAATGAACTTCTTTGCAAAACAGAAAATGACTCGCAGACTTTGGAAAACCTTTGGTTTCCAAATAAGACAATTTGGGGGGTGGGGGGATGCACTGAGGATTTGGGACGGAAATGCTATCAAATTGAGTTGTGACGATTTTTGTACACCTATAATTGCAATAAAAATCATTAAGCAATGAAAAAAAAATGTTTAGCTTTTAATCCATGCTAAACTATTCCAGATGACATCAGAGTTCTCATAGGCAATACTAAATTCTTAAGAAAATAGGCAAAATATTTAAGAAGAAAATATTGAATTTCAAATTCTTTGTTTCTAATCCATTTCATATATATATATACACGCATATATATGTGTGTGTGTGTGTGTGTGTGTATGAAAAACTGTTGCACTCACAAATTTCATCTTCCTGATAGTTTGATGTAAAATTACCATGGTGCAGGATATAAAAATTGATACTAAGAAAATAAATAAATGTGCACAAGCTATATGATACTTTGTAACATTCTTACTATAACCAAGGGGGTTATCCGCTCTACAAGAGAAAAGTAAATCACTGAATAAGCAAATCGAAAGTCTGGCAATCAAGTGAATGTGTCCTTTTGAAAATATTTCAAATTTGAAATTATTAAGTGTCATATTTATAATTACATATCAAAAATCGCCTTCTTACAATACTTGGCTTCCTGGCAACCTTGGATAAGCTAAATGAGATTATTGTCAGCCAAAGAAACTCGGAAGTAAAAAGCTCATTTGCCTTATATAACATTCCTACAAGCCGTTAATAGTATCAATGATTTATTTTCCCTTTGCCACCGAATCAAAATGTTTGATTAGCGGTTCACCCTGCAAATCAAAAGTAAATATCTAAATAGTATGGCATTTATATCAGTTATTTTATTTCACAGCATTCATTTTTTATAGTATAATAAAATGCATATCTTATGTATAATATTATTTGGAGGTATCTTTTTAATAGTATCTGCATCTTTACACTGCTGAGTAAGTTAAATTATGTAACACAAACAACATTCATACTAGTTAATGTCCAGGAAATAGTTAATGCTGAATGGAAATTATCTATATTCTGAAGCATTAGGAGACCTTCATACCCAGGATTTCACTCTGTCACTTGAAGCCTTTCTATAGTCTTTTTAGCTTCAAACTAACAAATTTATCCCATCCACACCTGAAAATTCTTTATAGCCATTGCTCTCTGCTAATCTTTGACAGAATTTTAAAAAGACTTTAATCAAAAAATGCAGCCTCATCCATCATGCAGCAAAAAGTGAAGTGCATGAAATTTGTGCCCTTTGTATGTTTGGGGTGGGAAGGTGCTGATTTTCTCTGTATCTAATATCGGTTTTTTATTTGACTTATTACATGTGTCTTTGTGTGTGTATTTATAGGATATAAAACTGCTAGAAGACATAGATAATAACCCTGTATTTAAGCTGTAGAAAACCAAAAGCGTTTTACTGGTACTGTCTTCTTGTTCTTTCTACCCCCTCGGGAATAAAGATGATTAGGAAGACTCCGCAATAAATGTTCTAATCTTTTTTCCGAACAATAGTTTATGAGAGCAGAGTCTTCAGTGGATATTTGTAGATGAACAGTGTTTGATATATACTCTCGCTGCCAACTCTTGAGAGGGAGGGCTGGGGCGTAGGGCTGGAGCCAGACTTCCTGGGTCCAGATCCTGGCTTTAGCGCTTACTGGCTGGATGACTTTAGGCGAATTGCTTCACTTTTCTACGCCCGGTTGTCCTCATCTGAGGAATGAATGACAGGGGAATGCATGAGAATAATAATTATCTGCTTCATTGACTCTTTGAGGCATTGAGGGAATAAATGAGTTTAAAGAGTGAACAGCTTAAGACAGGCAGTAACTGGCATTTTAAATGATTGCTTCTTTTTCATGACTTTGCATTTAATCTCATCAGAGGGGTAGTTTTATTTTCCCAATTTCGCAAAGACTGAGTATCATAACTCCGCCTTTGTTATCATTTATCTTTAATAACCTTTTATTTCAGATCTTTTCCCTTTCCTTTGTAACTGGTTCACCTAGTTAATGTCTTTCCGTAAAAAATAACAAGTATGGATCCCTTGCGCTTTTACATGGCTATCAGTTGGACTGGAGATAAGATGACTATCAGTTGGGGATTTAAAAAAATGCTTGATTCTAACATCTCATAAATGAACGTGGGTATTGTTAAGGAATGTGAATTTTTATGTTATCTTATTCATATGTTGTGAAAAATTCCACTTTAGGATTAGGGTTCTTCAAGGATGAGATGTCTATCACTAAATTGTCAAAATGAAAAGTATGGTCCCCTGTCTAACAATATGCCAAAATTACGTTTATTTGAAAAGCATCACATGGGAATGAAAGTTTCATTCATTAATTCATTCAAAAAATATTTAGTGGTTATTTATTATTTGCTAGAATAAACTAGAATTCAAAGCAAGTCCTAAAGGAGTGGTGAAAATTTACTATAGTATCTAGGGGCAATTTTGTGAACCCAGATTAAACTTCTTCTTTCTCTCCAAGGAGTTACTCTTCAAGTCTACAAAAGTAACCTTCAGTACAGCAAAAATTAATACAACATTGCAAATCAACAATATCCCAATAAAATTTTAAAATTAAAAAAAGATGCTTCAGTTTGTTTTCAACCCAGTAAGGTTATCCCAAGACTGTAAAAGCAGCTATGGCTCCTGCACCAAAGAGTCTGCCTTTGTTAAATAAGTCAAGAGTAGGACTAGATGCACAACACGGCTATAAAAATGTCCTGGTTGACTTCACACAGACTGCATCATCTAGCTGCTCATGGTTTGGGTTTTTTTTCCAATTAAAATATAGTTGATTTATAGTATTAAATTAGTTTCAGGTGTACAGCTTAGGAATTCACTATTTTTATGAATTATACTTTATTTAAAGTTATTAAGGAATAACGGCTATATGTCCCTGTGCTGTAAAAATCTCCTTGTTGCTTATTTATTTTAAGCATAGCAGTTTGTATCTCTTAATCTCATACCCATACTTGTCGCTTCTCCCTTCTCTCGCCCCGCCAGTAACCTGAGCTGTAGCCTCCAGCCTTCGCCACAGCCACAGCAACACAGGATCCGAGCCATGTTTGCAACCTACACCACAGCTTCCGCCAACGCCGGATCCCCAACCCACTGAGCGAGGCCAGGGATGGAACCTGCAACCTCATGGTTCCTACTCAGATTTGTTTCTGCTGCACCATGATGGGAACTCCTCATTTGTGTTATTTTTTCATTCCACATGTATGTGATAACAGTATTTGTAGTTCTCTGTCTGACTTATTTCACTAAGCATAATACCCTCTAGATCCATTCTCATTGTTGTAAATGGCAGAAATTCATTTTTTTAATGGTTGAGTAATATTCCATTGTGTGAGTGTGTATATATGTAACCATATATTATATATACATAATATTCCATATATATTATACACAATATTCCAATGGTATGTATATACCACATATTATATATATACTATATTTTTATATTATATTCCAATGGTGTGTGTGTGTATATATATATTATATATATATTACACGTTGATATATATATATATATATATATATATATATATATATATATATATACACACCATTGGAATATTATAGATACACACACACACCATATACCTGGTCATGTTTTCGATATCTTTTGCCATCTCAGTGACACAAATAGATTTTTTTCAGCCTATTTCACATGGAAAAGGGATGAACATCTTGAAAATCCGTAGTTTCAATGCAAAATCACACCAAGTTTCTTTAAGAAACTTCAGTGTGTGTTCCCTGTCTTCCAGAACTAAAGCAAGCCTACCATGGGAAGCAGTTGAAAACCAGGATTCTGCTTCTGCGTTGCTCAGTTGCCCAGGCAGCTGAAGCTTTTTCAGCCAAGACTCTGAAGAGTCCCTCAAAAGCAGTCTTTTTAGCCAGGATGGGAACAGTTCTTTTGAGTCACACCATTAACTCCTCTCTACAAGCAGAGGTCTGGTTAATGCTCAAGGAACTGAGAAAAGAAACAAAGTTCCTCTTTATTCCAGGAAAAAAAAAGAGAAATTTTTAAAAACTACACCAATACGTTTTCGTCTTGAGTAACAGTCAGACTCTATCCTAAAGAAGCTTGGTGTAATTTTGCATCACAATTACAGATTTGCAAGACACCCATCCATTTCCCATGTGCATTTCCTTAGAGGAGAAAAGATGCACAACCGCAATCATCTATAGTAAGCGAGGCTTACTAGAGTTGGCACATGTACAGTGCCTGGTGTATCATAAGCACTCAATTAATATAAAGTATGCCCTTCCCTAACTCAAGCCCCACATAGTAAGCTGCAAGCACGCAAGCCTCCGTCCAGCAGGCGCACCAGACTCCTGGGAATGGAATTTCAACTTCCTCAAGAGAACAGGAACTGAATCCTAACCAGGCTTTTTGCATAAAGTCAGGGGCCAGCTTTGCACACAGAACTGAAGGCTACATTTCCCACTGGAAAGAAGCTGCTCTCTTGGAAGACAGACAAAGACGCACCTACCCCCAGGTCCTGCTCACTGGCTTCTGGGGCTGGGATTCTAATCCCACCCAACCTGCAAGTCCTAGAACTAAAGCTGCTTCTCGGTTGACCTCACCTGCATCATCATTTTCTCCTTCCTACTGAATTATTCCCATCCATATACTAAGTGTAAGTATCACACCATATGTATACATATATACATATATATACATATATATATTTATGGCTGCAACTACAGCATATGGACGTTCCTGAGCCAGAGATTGAATCCCAGCTGGAGCTGCAACCTAGGCAGCAGCTGCGGCCATATCGGATCCTTTAACCCACTGCACTGGACAGGGGGTGGAACCCTCACCTCCAGTGACCCAAGGTGAAGCAGTCAGATTCTTAACTTCCCCGGGCCACAGTGGGAACTCCACTTAATATTTTATATATACTTTTTCATCTTTATGAAGATACAGTCGCCATGCAACATTGTGTAAGGTTAGGGTGTACAATGCGATAATCTGATCAACATATACTGCAAAACCATCACCACCACAGCATTTCTAACACCTCCCACTCATCACATAGTTACCATTTCTTTTCTGTGGTGAGAGCATTTAAGAGCTACTCTCTCCACAACTTTCAAGCCTATAATAGCTATAGTTACCGCACTGTAAAACAGCTCACCAAAACTTGAGCACCTGATAACTGCAAGTTTGTACTCTTGACAAACATCTCCCTGTTCGCCCGTCCCCACCTCAGGGAACCACTCTCCTGTTCTTATTTCTTTGGGGATGTTTTATTAGATTCCACATACAAGTGATATCATATAGTATGCGCATCTCCATCTGACTTATTTCACTTGGCACAGTGCCCTCCAGGTCCACCCATGTTGTCACAAATGGCAGAATTTCCTTCTTTTTTGAGACTGATTATATTTCCTTGTATATACATACATATATGTATATATGATATATATCTCTCACATTTTCTTTATTCCTGTATCAGTGGACACTTAGGTTGTTTTCGTGTCTTGGCTATTTTTTTTTTCTTCTTAGTTTCTTTATTGGGTTTTCAGCATCTTGGCTATTTTAAAATAATAACTCAGTGAACACGGGTGTGCAGAAATCTCTTCCAGACAGTGATCTCGTTTCCCGTGGAGACACACCAAGAAGTGGACTTGCTGGATCACACAGTAGTTCTATTGCTAATCTTTCGGGACCCTCTGTACTTTTCTCCACAGTCGCTGCACTGTTTACGTTCCTGCCAACAGTGCACAGTGGTTCGCTGTTCTCCACATCCTCTCCAACCTCATTGCCGCCTATCACTTTGGCGATAACCATTCTATCAGGTGTGAGATGATATCTGCTTGTGGTTTCATCCATGATGGTAAGTGGAGCTAAACCCCTTTCCTGTACTTGCTGGCCGTCTGTATAGCTTCTTTGGAAAAGTGTCTGTTCAGATCCTCTGTCCACTGTTTAATTAGACTGGGATGTTTTGCTGTTGAGTTGTATGAGTTCTTTATATATTTTGGATATTAACCTCTTATCAGACAGATGATTTGAAAATATTTTCTTCCATTTTGTACATTGCCATTTCATTTTGTTGACTGTTTCTTTCGCTGTGTGAAAGCTTTTTAGATTCATATATTCATATATGTATGCCATATATATATATATATATATATATATATATATGAAAAAAAAGGAGTAATAGACTAGCACATAGGCCAGAAGGACATATTCGGAATGAAGTACAGAAAGATAAAGAGGTGGCAAATCGATAATAGGATAAGAGGTATATTGGATATAGTGAGAAGACTTAACCTATGAATACTTGGAGAAGAAAAGGAGGGGAGGAAAGAAATATTTGATGAGATATTAGCTGATGAAAAACTGTAAATGACATGAACTTCAAACAAAAAAATAAAAAGGAATTCACACTAGGTACATTATAGTAAAACTGATGAAAACCAAAGACCATGGGAATATTTCAAGAGGGATTTTTGAGAAAAAAAGGAAAACGGAAGGGGAAAAAGGAAAGACTGTCTTCAAAAAACGTAGGACAACAGCTGTCATTTCAGTAAAAACAACCAAAGCCAGAAGACAATGGAATACACTATATTACATTCTACGAGAAGATGACCGCTGACCGAGAATTGCATACCTGCTATAAAGACTTTTTATGAGGCTACAGCACTTAAAAGCGTGGTACTAACCCAAGAATAAACGAACCACCAATGGAAGAGGACAGAATCCTGAAACTGACCTATGCACACCTGGACACTTGATTTATAACAAGGGTGATACTGCAGAGCTGTAGAGTATCTTTTTAAGAAATAGTACAGGGTCAGTCCATTAGGCGTACAGAACAAAATAAAACTTAGCCCCAACCCCACTCTCTACGTGTATATAAATTCCAGGATAACTGTATATCTGAATGCGAATTGTAAAACAACATTTTTTTTGAAAATGCCATAGGAGAGTCTGTGCTCTGGAGGTGGAAAAAGCCACTGGAAGAGCACACAGTAAACACCAACTGTATAAAAGGGGGGAAACTGATAAGCTGAATGGCATTAAAATTGAGAACTAATTGGAGTTCCCACTGTGGCTCAGCCAGTTAGAGACCTGACACAGTATCTGTGAGGATGCAGGTTCGATCCCTGGCCTCACTTCAGTGAGTTAAGGATCAGGCATTGCTGCAAACGGCGGTGTAGTTTGCAGATGCGGCTTGGACCCGGTGTTGCCGTGGCTGTGGCGTAGGTCTCGGTTGTAACTCCAATTCGACACCTAGCCTGGGGAACTTCGCTATGCTGCAGGTGAGGACGTTAAAAAGAGAGAGAGGGAGAGAGAAACTCCCGTTGCTATCAAAAGACATGAACAATTAAGAGAGTGGAAAAGCAAGCACCAAATGGGAAGAGATACCTTCGGCGCATACGATCAGAACCACTGCAGTTGCTGATGGTTAAACAGTCACATCTGCTTACTCCCGCCCCATGTCCCGGCCTCACATCTGCACCCCGGCCAGCCAGAGAGAAGGGAGGTGAATTTGCACATTTTTCTCACTCCCTATTGGTACCTGATCCTGCTTTTTATTATAAATGAAGCCTCCCTTTCTGGTCCTCCCTCACGCTTCTCTGCTTCCGAGCAGCTGTGTCAGTGCTCTCCGCTCCCCTCCAGCCTCGCCTCATGGTGCAGCTTCTCTGTGGAGGTCCCTCCTCTTCTGAATGAACTAGAAACCATCACACGGGGGCTCTCGCAACTGTCTCCCGGCCAAGCATTCACCTGCCTCTACTGACCTCCTCTTTCTGACCTCAAGATGCTTTTCCTCCTAAACAAATGGATACTCGTGTTCCTGTTTCACATCCAAGGAAAACTGAGCTGAAGTCACTTGCTCAAGGTCACCACAACAAATCCGTTGAGAAGCCATTGTAGGGAGTCAGGTCTGTCTGATACCAGTTGTCAGCCAGGGATACAGAAAACAAGGAGCAATAAAATAAAGAGCCCTGCTTTATAGGTTCTGCTAAGATTATGGACGCAATATAAATACACACGCTTAAGTTCTCAGTACCTGAGAGCTGGTACTGTTGGAGTGCCTTGATGAGTTGGAGATCAAAAAGAGATGATTTGGAGGAGTTTCCTTTTTAACATGTTGAGTTTGAGGGGCTGATGAGACCTCTGGCTACGTTTACTAGACCATTAACCACAGAGTTCTGGAGTTTAGGAAAAAGAATGAAGTGTAGGGATAAGATTTGGAGCCAATCATGAAGCGGAAACCATGACACCACCAAGTGAAAACAGGGACTAGAAGAAGAAAAGAAGGCAGAGTTTAGGAAAGGAGTAGAAAAAGTGATGCCAATGAAGGAAACGGACGACAAGTAACAAGGAAGCCTGGAGCAGCAGCATGGAAGCTGAGGAAAGAGCTGAACTCATCAGTGACCCAGAGGTAGGTCACTGAATTTCTCAGTAACTTCTTTCTCATACGCCAAAGGGAAGTAATAACTTCCGACACTAATGTAGATGGTGACTTGCCTTGTCCCACGCATGCGCCATATGCCAGTGCCCTACACTCTATCCAAGACAGCTTTGTGAACTACAAAGTTCTATTCAGATTCACTCTTATCATCAGTGGTAGTCCCACAAAGCTGTCTTCCATAGTGGTGCAGTCTCCCACGTGTATAATTCTCTCCTGGGACTGGTTGCATTATGTTAATGTCTTAAAGTGAAAAACAGTCATTGATCAATTAATCCCAACTTAGAATGTGTGATCATTTGACTTGAGCTGAGCTAAGGGCCACCTTTGCATTAGCGTTGGAGGGTTCACTTAACACATCGTTAAAAATAATAACAGCCGACTTTAGAAGATGAAATGACCCTGTTCACTGTAGTTTTGTGCCATTCTTAGCCTGTATTCAACAACTGGCTGAAGTCACCCCATCCATGAAGACTTCATCCATTATTTTAGCGCAAAACTCCACCTTCTGCCTCTAAAATGACAACATTTGTACCATTCATTTGACAAGATGTCCCACTCTGCAATCTGCAGACTCAGTGGACTCAGATCAATTGCCACTTGGACAAGCCAAAAATGAGATAAAAGTGTTTTTGACAAATGAAGTAAGAAACCAAATGCCCATTTTGTTCATGGAAAAATCTAAGTTTTGGGGACTTCCCCAGTGTCTTCAAGGACGAGGTGTCAGAAGTGGAATTCAAGGCCCTCTGGGGGGGCTCCTGAGCTCTTTCCACCACCCCCTTGCCTCCTGAGTCCCCAGCCAAATAATAAGGTATCTGACCCAGGCAGCTTTAACATTCTATACATTGTGACATCAACAGAATGGGGATTCGTTAAACACATATTTACTGAGGAAACAGTTGAGAATGTTGAATCACCAGGGGAAAGAGCTGAGTTATCCGGTAAACTGGCTGAATGAAGGAGAGAGGATCATCTGATCAAAGATTACACCGAAGTTATTTTCACCTGTACTCTTTCCTTTGCTTCCTCAAAATTACATGTCAGTTTGAACTTTGCGTCCTCTTCCAAGAAGTTTCAAAATGTATTGAAACCAAAGCCTAATCATGAGATTACGCAGTTAAGAGTTATGACTAGTGCAGTTTTCTAAAGATTTTACAGCTAGTGGAGGACTGGATGTTAGAACTCTTACTTCAATGATTGGATATACTTAAATAAATTAATTTAATACAGCCACATAAGCACACCCAGTCAAGACTTGTCTTAGCTTATACCTGGCTTGATCATTTCTTTTGAAAAGCCTTTTCTAAGTTTACTACTGACTACCTGCAATGCAGCCACGTTCTCTCAGTTCATAAGTTTTGTTGTTTGTTTTTTAAATCACAGATCTTTTGAGAACCTGATCCATGAGAGCTATGGATTATCCCTGCAGAAAGCGTACAGATGAACGCACATATTCAGCTATGCTGGGAAAACTCAGCTGTAGACCCCTGAAGAAGCCCGAGAAAGTGTCTGCTCTAGTTTTTCCTTCTGCCTCTGGAGCGTATCTCACACGCACATGCACACGCACGCACACGCACACGCACGCGCACACACACACACGCACGCACGCACACACACGTACACACACACACCCCTACCTAAGCCCCATCCAAAATTTCTTTTGCAACGGCAACATGGATACAACTAGAGATTCTCATACTAAGTGAAGTCAGTCAGAAAGAGAAAGACAAATACCGCATGACATCACTTATATGTAGCATCAAAAACAGGGCACAAACGATCCTACCTGTGAAACAGAAACAGACTCTCAGACATGGAGAACAGACTTGTGGTTGCCAAGGGGACGGGGGGAGGGAGAAGGACAGACGGGGAGTCGGGGGATGGTAGATGCCAACTATGACATTTAGAGTGGATGAGCAATGAGGTCCCGCTGCACAGCACAGGGAGCTCTATCCAGTCTTTGTGGGCAGAACATGATATGAGGAAGGGACTGGATATGCATGTATGTCCGGGTCACTATGCCGTGCAGCAGAAATTGGCACAACACTGTAAAGCAACTACACTTTAACTTAAAAAAAGAAAAGAAACAAATTCTTTTGTATCTCCCTGAATGTGGGCGAGCACACAGAGGAGGTACTTCAAACCCTTGCTACAATGGAAAACTCTGATGGAATCGTGTGTTAATATTTTGAAGCGCTCCTTGCGTTTCTTCCTATGATGTTCCCAGCTTTCCCTCAAGCTGCCGACCCTTCGCTTTGTGTTGACATAAACAAATAAACAGCTCCTCAGCAGCCACCGAGGCTTAGATTAGACAGCAGGACCTTACACTCTCCCAACTCCTGAACCATTTCGGAATTAAGCTTTAAGGAGGAGAAGGAAAGGCTCATAGAATGGGGAAGGGAAAAATGACCTGGGGTCCAATCAGAAGACGTGGGCTTGTATTTTATGGCATTTCACTGTTTTCAGAACCCTTCTACGTATGTTATCTTACGCGATAACCCTCATCTTAGACTAAAAGGCAGGCAGGGTGGGTCTCATTACCCTACTTAATTGATAAGAAACTCAGGTCCAGAATAGTCTCATTAATTACTCAAGGTCATGCAGCCATCTTAAATGTAAAAGCAGAGACCTGAATTAGAGCTTTGGACCCAGAGTCTGCCTTTCCCTGCGTTACAGAAGAAATCAAGGAGAAGGAAGTATTAAAAAAAAAAAAAGTCGCATACATTCATGAGGGAAGGCTGAGAGCGTATATAAAGCCCTTTCAAGCAAAATGCATGGTGCTTCCCTGTCAGTTATTACACCCGGGCATACGGCTATTTTCAAAATGCTTAGCAAATCAATCTTTTTCCTTAAAATGCAACTGCCCTTGTATTAGTCATCGAGTTTTAATCATTTGTGAAGAATAAAAGAGCCCTATCTTTACCAAACGCCATTAAAATCACTTAGGTAAATAGTCTGGAGCCATTTGTATTATTCCTTGCATGATAATGGGTTCAAAGTTGTAAAATCTAGAAATATTTTACCACAGGAATGCTGCTATAGGCATTTCCCATTTGGAGCCGCAGCCGTCCCTGCCCACAATGACATGGCACCGGTCAAGAACTTCGCTTTATGAAGATACACGGAGTAAACAAATTAAATCTGAAGCCACCCACACGTGGGCCCGGAATGGAGCTCCGAAGGGTCACCCCCCGCTCCCACTCCTTTCTCTTCTGATGGAGACACAAGCCTCTTCCATCAGCCCAGCTCCAGTCGAGAATGCACTCTTTTCGGAGTTCCCAGTGTGGCTCAGTGGGTTGAGAACCCAACATAGTCTCCATAAGGATGCGGGTACGATCCTTGGCCGCGCTCAGCGGGTTTGGGACCCAGTATTCCTGTGCAGATGCAACTCGAATCCAGTGTTGCTGTGGCTGTGGTGTAGGCCTGAAGTCGCTGCTCTGATTTGACCGCTAGCCTGAGAACTTCCATTTGCCGTAGGTGTGGCCCTAAAACAAATAAATTAAATTAAATTAATAAAACGGGAGTGAATAACACACACCCCACAGGATTACTTTGAGGATTAAATAAATGAATATACGTTAAAGCATTGTTCTTAGTGGTTGGTCAAAATTAACTTGCGTTATTTCAGAATTTTCTTTGCATCAGGCTTTTGCTACTTAAGGACCTATAATAAAAAGAACAGCTCTTTATCGCACAACTCTAAATCTACAATTTCATGCGATAGCTATATTTCAATGAGCATTGAAATAAATACATAATATTCAAGTAGAAGGTGCTTGTTTGTGTCTCCCCTAAAACCACTGCCTAGATCCTGCTTTAGGCATATGATTCCGCATCAGCATGCTGGCAAAATCCATAAAGAGGAGTTCCTGTAAAGGCTCAGTGGAAATGAACCTGACTAGTATCCATAAGGACGCAGGTTCGATCCCTGGCCTCGCTCAGTGGGTGAAGGATCCATTGTTGCCACGAGCTGTGGTGTAGGTCGCAGATGCAGCTTGGATCCCACATAGCTGTGGCTGCGGTGTAGGCAGGAGGCTGCAGCTCCAATTCGACCCCTAGCCTGGGAACTTCCATATGCCAAGGGTGCAGCCCTAAAAATAAAAAATAAAATAAAGGAATTTGTAGTTAAGGGCAGATTGCTTTATCTGTAACATATTTAGAGACAAAGAAAAAGATCCCAGAGAAAGAGGAGAGACCACAACTAGCCTGCAAGACAAGACACCACTTGTTTCCAGGCGCCTGGAGGAGGTTCCTGTGAGCTGGGGTCAGTTTCCTGAGGAATAAACAACACGTTCGAAAATGTTAACAAGGCCAGAGTTTCTGCATTCCTAGCACTGGCCAAGGCAAGCCCTCTTTGACGACTAGGCAATTATGAATTGTAATGAACATCTGTTAGATAAGACGGTTAACTAAGAGGCGCCCCCACATGTCCACGTCCACGGCCAGGGCTGGGTAGCTGTCCTCCGCCCTGAGCTGTGGAGCCTCGCCCCCTGTTCTCCGGCAGGTGTTCCCTAGAAACCTCTTCACCTCTCCCCCGACCGCCTTTTCTCCTCCCTCGCTGTGCCATCTCAGGTCCAATATGCTGGAGAGAACGCAGTCACCAGTTCCTTAAGGGGACGTTTTAGTGGAGACGTGTGAGGTCGGGCCATATTATTTACAGACTTGATCCTTGAGGAGCTGGGCTTGGGTACCTGCTGCCGGGGCTGGGCTTTAGACAGAGAACTGCCCTCCATCATTTAAGTCAACAAGGTGCAATTACGCATGCACTGCGCGTCCATTCCGGCACCAGCAGTGGATTCCGAGGCGGGCGGCGGTGCAGGGCTGTGACGTTGAGGTGACCTTGGTTCTAACCCCAGCTCCACGGCAGCTGAGCTGAGCAAATCCTTGAAACTCTCCGGGTTTTATTTGCTTCACAAGTAAGAGAACTGCGTTTTGTGACGGTTAAATGAGATCATTTACACAGGTGAAAGTACCTGACGCGTGGAGGTGCTGAGTCAGTGTTATTGTTAATATTAAAATGCAGTCTATTTGAAGATGCGAGACTCAAAACCAAAAATTAGTGAAAGGAGAGTTCCCGTTGTGGCTCAGTGGGTTAAGAACCTAACTAGTATCCATGAGGATCAGGGTTCCATCCCTGGCCTCGCTTAGTGGGTTAAAGATCTGGCGTTGCCATGGGCTGTGGTGTAGGTCACAGACGCGGCTCGGATCTGGTGTGGCTGTGGCTATGGCTGTGGTGTAGGCCAGCAACTGCACTTCCGATTCGACCTCTAGCCTGGGAACCTCCATATGCTCCAAATGCGGCCCTAAAAATTAAAAAAAAAAATACAATCAATCCATAAATAGCAAGCTGAAGAAACAAATACATAGGTAGGAAATGATTTTATTAAGCATGCTTTCCTCTGAGGTTTGCAATTGTTTCAAACACTTTGTATACACGTCTGTACTACTTTGTTTTAGTCCTGATTAAATTTTAAATTAAACTAAATGTAATAATTTTAAAATAGTTCTAAGAAAAGCAAAAAGCACACAAAAAGGGAAGTGACACAGGCATCAGGAACCCTAAAGTAACAAAGGCCACCACCTCAGCATATGAGCAGTGGGGCTCAACGACCCGTTTCGAATGAGATGTCCTGGAACGGAACGGGTGTGGCCGTGGGCGCCAGCTCAGGCCACTGTAAGGAGGAGATAGGGGCCAACACTGTTGGCTCTTGGGAACCACAACAGCTATCTCACCCAGAGCAACCTTTGCCTGGAGTACTAGAGTGACTTGTCTGCTGTCCCTAGAATCTCATTTGAATGCTGCTATCCAAGGACAAAGAAAACACCTGCTCAGGAGCCTGCGAGGTGAGAGGTGAACCACGCTTCATTGCTGACATTGCTTCATTCATTCGTGGAATGATGACTGACAGCTACCTGGGTGTTTGGGTAACAGCCTGGCCGCTCACAAGCTGGGCCACCTCCTGTCCCCCCCACACACCAGGCAGATGCTCTCTGGCCCTTCTTGTTTGACACCATCATACAGTGGAGGCACGGTGGCCGTGACATCAGAGAATTTCCCAAGACGGAGTACAAAGGAAGAAATAAGTTTACACCTCTGGCAAGTCTTCTATTTTTTTTTTGGTCTTTTAAGGGCCCCAGCCACGGCATAAGGAAGTTCCCAGGCTAGGGGTCGAATCAGAGCTACAGCCGCCGGCCTACACCACAGCCACAGCAACGCCAGGTGTGAGCTGCATCTGCGACATACACCACAGCTCACAGCAATGCCGGATCCTTAACCCACTGATCGAGGCCAGGGATCGAACCTGCGTCCTCGTGATTACTACTCAGATTTTTTTTCCACTGAGCCACGACAGGAACTCCCCCAAGTCTGCTAATCTTGGTAATGAAAGGAACTTTTTGATAGTCCCCATGATGCAAGGCAATAAAGTGAGGCAAAAGGAGAGGGTGCCTGTGATTCTATTCGAAAAAGAGGCGCTCCCGGAGGCAGACATGTACAGAGGGGCTCCATCCCAAAACAGCTAACATCTTAAAACCACTGACTCTGGGTAAGGAACATGCGTGAGCTCACGTGTCTTCACAACAGCCCCGAGAGCAGGTGTCAGTCACACTGCAGAGAAAGGAGGGAGGAGACTGACACGCCAAGAGGGGAACTAACTTGCCACAGCTTCTAAGTGACTTTCTACCCAGGATTTTTTTTTTCTTTTTAGGGCCACACCTGCAGTCTGTGGAGGTTCCCAGGCTAGGGGTCGAATGGGAGCTGCACCTGCCAGCCTACACCACAGCCACAGCAATGTGGGATCCGAGCCGCATCTACAACCTACACTGCAACTCCCAGCAACACTGGATCCAACCCACTGAGTGAGGCCAGGGATCAAACACGCATGCTCATGGATACTAGTCAGGTTCATTATCACTGAGCCACAGTGGGAACTCCATACTCAGGAAGTGCTCATAAGCCTGCTTCGTGAAGACACACCAACCAATAAAGTGCTAAAAACAGGAAAAAGAGATAAACAGGTCCCCTGACCTCTGGAAAGTGACACAGCTTGGCCTGGGTGTGACTAGGACTGGCCTGGCGCTCATGGCTAAGCCAGAGTGTCCTGCTGACATCATCTCTCAGGACGCCAGCCCCAGACAAGAGGCCGCTCTGCAAGCTTGTCTCAGCTCAGATAAACACAGGAGCATTCTGGGAGTTCCCTGGTGGGCTAGCAGGTTAAGGACCTGGTGTAGTCACTGCTGTGGCTTGTGTCCCAGCTGTGCTGTGGGGGTTTTGTTTGGTTTCATTTTTCAGGGCCGCCTATGGAAGTTCCCAGGCTAGGAGTTGAATCAGAGCTGCAGCCACCAGCCTACACCACAGCAACGCCAAATCTAAGCCTCTGCTGCGACTACACCACAGCTCACAGCAACGCCGGATCTTTAACCCACTGAGCGAGGCCAGGGATTGAACCTGCATCTTCATGGATACCGGTTGCCTTCATTACCACCGGGCCACAATGGGAACTCCTGTGGTGTGGGTTTGACACCTGGCCTGAGAACTTCTGCATGCCATGAGCACCCCCACCCCCACCCCCACCCCCGCCAAAAGAAAGCCAAACAAGAGCATTCTTCTAGCCACAGAAACACCAGCCATCCCCCTGCCTGGACAATCTGAGTGGCTTCTGTTCTTCACCAAAGCTGAGGCCTTGCTTCACTGCCCCGCGTTATGCACAGGATTTGTGCAGACCCCCAGCCACAGTGTCCCCCCGCTCGCTGGCGGCGTCTGTGCAGGGCCCGGCCTCACTGCCTGGAGTCTTCGCCCACATCACCTAACACAGTCAAGGCCGTTCTAAGTCCCTGTAATCCCCCTCTTGCTAAGATGCCGCCTGGTCTCCGTGAAGGACAGAGCCCCCCTCTTCCTCCAAGACTTACCCACAGGTGTTTCCCGGGGGCTCTGTGGCTGAAAAGCAGTGGCAGACGTGGAACTGAAGCCCTCAGGTCCTCGGACTGAAACCTGGACCCAGGAGCGTCCCTACTCTTCCTGCTGGAGACGCCACCGTGGCTGGGAGGTGAGGTCCCGGCACGGGGCCCTCAGTGTTGGGTCAGTTTTGCTTTCTTCGAAATAAGGCGCCTTGGGAATTTTTGGTCACGTGATGAAATCTATATTATTCTTTGGTGAAACAGCGGAAAACAGCCTTTGCCCTCAAGGTGTTTAAAATCTGAGTTCCCGCTGTGGCTCAGCAGATTGAGAACCCGACATAATGTCCATGAGGACGCAGGTTCGATTCCTGGGCTCGCTCAGTGGGTTAAGGATCCTGTGTTGCTGTGGCCGTGGTGTAGGCAGGCCCCTGCAGCTCCCATTCGACCCCCAGCCTGGGAACCTCCATATGCTGCAGGAGCAGCCCTAAAAAGCAAAAAATAAACTAAAATAAAATCTAATAGGGCACTGACACTCGGGTTGGTCTGCACTGTGCATCCTGACACTTCCACGGTGAGTAGTGAGTTCAAACAGGACTACGTCTTGCAGTCTCACTTGCTGAGGCTGGTGCTTCAAAGAAGGCCTGGTCTTCCTAAGAGCCTTGGCAGACCTGGTCCCCATGCTGGGCACTCTGGGGGCCCACCTCCCCTTTAATCCTCCCAACCATCTCCTCAGGCAGGAGCTCTGACTTTCTCCACTTGTGCAGGTGACGGCAGTGAGGTCAAGATGCTGGCGGAGCTGGGATGTGACAGCAGGCAGCCTCCAGAGTCAGAATGCTTCAACTCCAAGTTCTACTTTGTTCCTTTTGTTTTGTTTTCTCTTTTTAGGGCCATACCCATGGCATACGGAGGTTCCCAGGCTAGGGGTTGAATCTGAGCTACAGCTGCCAGCCTATAGCACAGCCACAGCAATGCGGGATCTGAGCCAATTCGGCGACCTATGCCACAGCTCATGGTAACGCCGGATCCTTAACCCACTGAGCGAGCCCAGGGATCGAACCTGCGTCCTCATGGATACCAGTCGGGTTCTTAACCCACTGAGCCACAATGGGAAGTCCTTAAATGTTAATTTCTATAATGAGATCTTTCTAGAAAGCCCTTTTCTCTGACCCGTGTTTGGTCAGGGCACAGGCCAAGTCACAGCTCCCCACTTAGGAAGTGCTCTGAAGCGCGAGTTTTGACAATAGAAACCAAAAGCTATAAAGCAAAGCCTCAAGCCTCACTCCTTCTTTAAGTGTCACATCTGGGTTTTTTTCCTGAATACCTTTGCACACCAGCTTACAGCTGCACCACCACAGCCCAGCTCGGGTCCCCGTTTTCCGAGACAGATAGGGGACCTGGTGGTTATCGTCACTGCTGCAAGCCCGTATCAACAGCAGCCACTCGGAGAACTTACTCTCCCCCTGTCCCCTCCCTCCCCTGAGAAAATGCAGGCAAAGAGCCGCACAGCCCTGCGGTTATGAATCCCACACAAAGTTAACGCTGCATGTCCGGGCCTCCAAGAAGTGAGGTGATCTGTCCCGTCTTCGGGCTCTCTCCTGGGGCCGCCTCTGGGACCACGTGGTGCCAGCGTGAGACAGAGAGGTAGCCTCCTTTCGCCTCACAAAAGACCTGCGAGATGGCGGCTCCGTCCCCTACCCAGAATACATTCATAGCCCTGAACGGGACACCGGGCCCGGAAGGGTGGCGGTCTGTCATCCACAGGGAGTCACCCTTTGGGGCCAAGGGACACACTCACAGAGAAAAGCATGGACTCGGGAAAGAGAGGGAGACAGAAACCAGAAAGGAAAAGACTTGGTGCCTCTGACCGACAACTCAAAAAAGTGAAAATGTCTTTTTAGCAGAAAAGGAATAGGCTCCTGGATAATACTCCCTCCCCAGACCGTGAGAAAACTCGGTTCACTAACCCCCAGGGGACCACCCTTCCTCGCCCCGTGTTCCAGCCTCCCTGGGTTCTCCTGGCGCTCTTCTCGTCCGCTGAAGGAGATAACGCTGGCCGGGGGGCCCAGGGGACGGAGGGGACTTCGGTGACAGGCCGAGGAGTTTGTCCTCCTCCTGCAGCAGAGGGAAGCAAGGGGGCTGACGGGAAGTCCAAGGTGCCAGGAGTCCGGTCGGGAGCCTTCCGCACCAGCACAGGTGTGAGGTGATGAAGCTAAACCCAAGAAACGGGACAGGAACAGAAGAGGAGGGGCAACGGGGAGAAGATCTAAACGGAAAATTCTCCAAAGAGACATACGCATGGCCAAAAAACACATGAAAAGATGTGCAGCGTCACTCATTGTTAGAGAAATGCCCATCAAAACCACTATGAGGTACCACCTTACACCGGCCAGGACGGCCATCAGCAAAACGTCTACAAACAGTAAGTGCCGGAGACGGTGTGGAGAGAAAGGATCCCCATCACACTGTTAGTGGGAATGTAAATTGGTGCAGCCGCTGTGGAAAACAGTATGGAGATTCCTCAGAAAAATAAAAATAGAATTTCCATTTGATCCAACAATCCCACCCCTGGGCATCTATCCAGAGAAAATCATGACTCAAAAATACATGTACTCCAATGTTCATTGCAGCACTCTATACAATAGCCAAGACATGAAAACAACCTAAATGTCCATCGACAGAGGATTGGATAAAGGAGATGTGGTACTTATACACAATGGAATATTACTCAGCCATTAAAAGGAAAGAAATAATGGCATTTACAGCAACATGGATGGACCTAGAAATTATCATACTAAGTGAAGTCAGTCAGGCCATGAGACACCAGCATCAAATGCTATCACTTACATGTGGAATCTAAAAAAAGGACACAATGAACTTCTTTGCAGAACAAATACTGACTCACAGTCTTTGAAAAACTTACGGTTTCCAATTGAGACAGGTTGGGGCGTGGGGGGATGCACTGAGGGTTTGGGATAGAAACGCTATAAAATTTGGTTATGATGATCATTGTACAACTATAAATGTAATAAAATTCATTGAGTAATAAAAAAAAAACGAAGAAAAGGAGGGGCAGGAGTTCCCACTCTGACTCAGCCAGTTAAGAACTCGACATAGTGTCCCTGAGGATGCAGGTTTGATCCCTGACCTCGCCCAGTGGGTTAAGCATCCGGTGTTGCTGCAAGCTTCTGCGTAGGTTGAAGATACGGCTTGGATCCCGTGTTGCTGTGGCTGTGGTGCAGGCTTCAGCTGCAGCTCTGATTCACCCCCTGGCCTGAGAACCTCCAGATGCCGCAGGTACAGCCATTAGAAAAAAAGAAAGAAAG
This sequence comes from Catagonus wagneri, assembly GCA_004024745.2. Taxonomy (NCBI): domain Eukaryota; kingdom Metazoa; phylum Chordata; class Mammalia; order Artiodactyla; family Tayassuidae; genus Catagonus; species Catagonus wagneri. The sequence goes on from PVHT020000061.1 coordinate 12,170,541, forward strand.
ACAAAGAAAAGGAAGGGCTGACATCAGGAGTTCTTTGAATACATTGTTGGTGGGAACGTAATTTGGTGCAGCCACTATGGACAACAGTACGGAGGTTCACAAAAAACTGAAAATAGTGTTACCAATGATTCAGCAATACCACTTCTGGGCATCTATCCAGACAAAACTGTAATTCAAAAAGATCCATACACCCTTATGTTCATTGCAGCACCATTCACAACAGCCAAGACACGGAAACAACTTAAATGTCCATCGACAGATGAATGGACAAAGATGTGGTGTATACATACAACGGAATACCACTCAGCCATAAAAAAGAATGAAATAATGCCATTTGCAGCAACATGGATGGACCTAGAAATTATCATACTAAGTGCAATAAGTCAGAAAAAAGACAAATACCGTATGATAACACTTACAGGTAGAATCTAAAATATGACACAAATGTACCTATCAATGAAATAGAAACTAGATTCAGACGTAGAGAACAAACTCGTGGTTGCCAAGGGGGACCTGGGGGGAGTAACGGACTGGGAGCTAGGGATTAGCAGAGGCAAACTACTACACACGGGATGGATAAACAACAAGTTCCTACTGTATAACACAAGGAAGTTTGTTTGATATCCTGCAATAAACCCTAACAGAAAAGAATACAAGGAGTTTCCCTGTAGCACAGTAGGTTAAGGATCATTGCAGGAGCTCGGGTCACAGCTGTGGCACGAATTCAATACTGACTCAGGAACTTCCACATTCTGCAAGGGTGGACCCCAAAAGAGAATACAAAACAGAATATATATATATATGTGTAACTGAATCACTTTGCTGTACAGCAGAAATTAATACATCATTGTACATCAACTCTACTTCAAAAAAATTTTCGAAAAGCATCCTTTGACGAGAACATGAATTGAAAATAAAGACCAGTTAGACACCGGATGGGAGTGAACTTAGCATTAAACTGGGGCCGAGTGTCCAGCTGGTTTGGCGGGAGGAGCAGGGAGGGAAAGTGGCCAGAATGCTCCCACTGAAACCAACAGAAGATACCAACACAGAATGCTGACTGTACTTTTTTTTCCTTTATTTTTTTTTTCTTTTTAGGGCCGCACTCGCGGCATATGGGGGTTCCCAGGCTAGGGGTCAAATCGGAGCTGCAGCTGCCGGCCTACACCACAGCCACAGCAACGCCAGATCTGAGCCACATCTGCAACCTACACCACAGCTCACGACAACGCCAGATCCGAGCCACATCTGCGACCTACACCACAGCTCACGACAACGCCAGATCCTTAACCCACTGAACGAGGCCAGGGATCGAACCTGCATCCTCATGGATGCCAGTCATATTAATTTCTGCTGAGCCACAATGGGAACTCCATGGAACACTGGTTTTAGAATCAGGATCAACCCCCAGTAAGTTTCGAATGTCTGCAGACTCCTGGAGGACACGCTCAGTGAGTCCTTAGCAACAGCTCGAGGAGACCAAGGTCATGGGCAGGACCAGAGATGACCAGCAGGTCCTCTGAACGCTGAACGCAGAACAGCATAGAGGCTGGTGGGAAGGTGTCTGCATCAAATCCCTTGTCCCCAGCTCTGTTCCTGGCATTCCCCAGTCTGCCCCCTCCACCCGCCTCCTGCAGAAGCTTAGGGCCAGCCGCCCGGAGGATGAAGCCCCTGCTCTCCAGCCCTGGGGCCCTTTCCGTCCTTCCCCAGCCACTGACCTACTCCAAGGCCAGGTGCAAGGGGATGGTTGCTGCCCTTGTCCCTTCTCCCGCTCCACTCCCACCCATGTTGACTGCACCGTGTTTAGCACCACTTAGCTTTCGATGGTGCTTAATGGGAAAAATGGGATAACAGAGATGAGCGGAGACAGGCTAAGAACAGCAAGGGTGTGAACCCGGGTGGAAAAGCATAAGATAACAGAATCCACTGACATTTCACTCTCCTGTCCCCTGTCTGATCTCCTGGGAGTCTGACAATAGCCCCATCAGGCAGGTGACACAGGCTTTCGTCATTAGCCTCCTTTGTAGATTAGAAAACTGAAGTGCAGTGAAGTTACAGGATTTGGCAAAGCCTCCAACCGGTAACCTATTCACTCACTCACTCAGTCGTGTGTTTATTCATTCATTTATCCACACATCTGCCAGGTACTGCGGCACCGTTCCAAACACTGGGATAGAGGCTGAAGAACCCAGTGGAGATTGTACAAAGCCTTACTCTAGTTGGAGAGACAGGAAATAAAAAAATGGGTCATATAATGTTACCAAGCGACAGTGCTATGAAGAAACATTAGGCAGGGTAAGAGACAGAGAGAGACAGGGTTCTCTCCGTGTGTGTGTGTGTGTGTGTGTGTGTGTGTGTGCGTGTGTGTGTGTCTTTTTAAGACTGCATCATATGGAAGTTCCCAGGCTAGGGGTCAAATCAGAGCTGTAGCCGCCAGCCTGTACCATAGCCACAGCAACGCGGGATCTGAGCCACCTCTGTGACCTACACCACAGCTCACCGCAACACTGGATCCTTAAACCACTGAGCGAGGTCAGGGATCAAGCCTGCATTCTCATGGATACTACTCAGATTCATTTCTGCTGAGTCACGATGGGAACTCTGAGGGTTCTCTTTTACATGATAGAGATTCTGCAGCTTAAGCTAGAGTACTGAGGACTCTAAGCTCTGCCCCACACTGCAGACTCTTAATTGCTAAAGGAGGCTAATGTCATGAGATGTTATAACCCTCTCCTTTTACGGATGCTAGCCAGGGCTTTGAAGGTGCACATTGGAGCATCAAAACACATCCAGCACAAGATCTCCATTCCCTGGCCATCCAGGCCATGCGAAGCTGTCTTTAAAGTCCCACCAAGACATGGAAGCAGCCTAAATGTCCACTGACCAATGAGTGGATAAAGAAGATGTGGTACATATATACAATGGAATACTACACAGCCATAAAAAAGAAAATTCATGCCATTTGCAGCAACATGGATGGACCTAGAGATTGTCAGACTAAGTGAAGTCGAACAAAGACAAATATTATATCATTTATATGTGGAATCTTAAAAAATTGTACAAATGAACTTATTTATGAAACAGAAATGGTCACACAGAGAGAGGAAACAAACTTATGATTCCCAAAGGGGCAGGGGGAGGGATAAATTAGGGGTATGGAATTAACAGGTAGTACCATATGTGAAACTGATAAACAACAAGGATTTACTGTATTGCCCCAGGAATTATATTCAATCTCTTATAATAATCTATATGGGGAAAGAATCTGAAAAAGCATAGATATACATATGTACATGTAAAACGAATTGCTTTGCTGCATAACCTGAAACAAACATGACATTGTAAATGAACTATACTTCAATTAAAAATGCATTGCGGGAGTTCCCATTGTGGCTCAGGAGATCAAGAACCTGACTAGTGTCTGTGAGGAGGTGGGTTCGATCCCTGGCCTTGCTCGGAGGGTTAAGGATCCAGCACTGCTGCAGTGTAGGTTGCAGATACACCTAGGACCCAGTGTTGCTGTGACCGTGGCATAGGCCTGCAGTGCCAGCTCTGATTCAATCCCTAGCCCGGGAACTTCCACATGCCACAGATCCAGCCCTAAAAGGAAAAAAAATGCATTTAAAAATAAGATTAAGGAGTTCCCACCGCAGCTCAGCAGGTTAAGAACCCGACATAGTCTATGCGAGGATGCAGGTTCAACCCCTGGTCTCACTCAGTGGGATAAGGATCTGGCTGTGCCATGGGCTGTGGTGTAGACCAGCAGCTGCAGCTCCAATTTGACCCCTAGCCTGGGAACTTTCATATGCCTGTGGGTTCAGCCCTCAAAAGCAAAAAAAAAACAAAAAACAAAAAAGCCTAGCCTAATAGAATGGATGGATAACAAGGTCCTACTCTGTGGCACAGGGAACTAGATTCAATATCTTCTAATAAATCATAGTGGGAAAAGAAACAAAAACCCAAGAGAGCCCGGCCCTCTCCACTCAATCCAGGAGCCTCCCTCCTACACAAACCCAGGGCCAAACAGGGCCCACCAGAAAACCTGATCAGTCTGGATCCTGGCAGGCAAGGCAGCCAGGACCACCGGCAACGTTTCTGCCAAGAGCGGAGAGCGGCCGAGGGGTATGAAGAAGGCAGCAGCGAAACGGAGGCCCGGATGATTACACTCAGTCCGGGGGGTTACGGAGCGATGACTGGCTAAAGGCAACGAAGGCTGAACGTTTTCCGCTACTGTGAGTTTATCTGTTTAATTTCACAAACATATCTCGGACCTCGGTCGTGTGTTCATTTTAAAAACTCTTTATTGACAGCACCACTGAGCATCTTTCACTTGATAGGTGCGTATCCACGCACACGTCGACGGGGGGACCCACATGCAATCAGGAATGGATTATCGGAGCTTTATATCTTAAGAGTTGTAAGAATTCCCCCAAATGTGACAATTATACTTTGGCAAAACCGCCTGTGAGGACAGAAGGAAGGCTTCGAGCAACAGAACTCCACGATACTGTAACATAATTTCCGACCTCCAGGCAGGGGTCACTCTCCCTTGAAAACCATTGTCCTTTCCAGATTGTTCCCATTAGAATTCAGAGCAGGTTCAGTGTCTCCGGCCTGGCTTTGTACCAGGAGGAGACCACGGATCCAGCTAGCAATATTCAAGAAAGTTCCATGTAAACAAAAAGTCCAGAAGGAAACACCTGAAAAGAAAAGCTCTAGAAACAAACAAACAAACAAACCATACTTTCATTAGCTAAACTCCAAATTCGTAAGAGCATTTAGATTGCAGTGAGTACTAGGGTCTGATGTAAGTTCCATTTGAGCAGCTAGTTTCCTGATTCCCCAGCTTCATTCCTACTTTATTCCTGTGGCAAAACATGTGCGAACACACACAGAAGTAGGAACAGGTGACAATGTAGCAAGGGAACAACAGGCGTGTACAACGAGCAGGCTCACTCAGTCTAAATTAGAAACCCCAGTTGGTCATCTCTCATTTTTTTGAAACCGGTCTTTCTTTGCAGACTTTAATTGCAAGAGTGTGAAGACACATTAAACACGGGATGATTTAAAAGCAGGAACTGTATTTTGTCCTCTTGGAAAAGGAAATGGACATAAGTTGGCAAAGGATTGGGTTAAACATAAACAAGGATTTCTTTTTAATATCTGAAGTTGTGATTGGCACTAAGATGAGCCGCTTTTCAGAAACCAATAACAAGAAATACGATCAAGTGCCAAATCAGTAGAAAACTAAACCCCTTACCTCAAAGAATCAATTGTGCCGATGTAACCCTTTCTCATTTAGTAGCGGATTCATCAAACTGAGGCTACTTATGAGGCGAAGAGGTCCCAGAATAGTGAAAACAGATGCATTTTTTTCTGTTACATTGACTGATCTGCATAACCTGGCTGGCTTGTAAGGGCCTTGTTTTTTTTCAAATTACACTTTTCTTTAAATGTCCAAGTTCCTATGTAAAGATGACAGTATTCTTTGTAAATAGTTTGATATCACCTTTAGAAATATTTTTTTAAAGAGCAGATTCTGCAGGTTGGTTATGTTATTAAAAGGAGTATTGGGCCCTGGAAGGGCTTTCATCAACGACACCCCCCGGTACCCTTAGATTAAGCCAGTGGTTCAGAAGCAGGAGCTCTTCTGCTCCTCAGGGGACCCGGGACAATGTCACAGCTTGCGGGGATGTTGCTGGCATCTTGCAGGTAGAGGCCAAAGGGTGTTGCTAAAAACCTGCAATGAGCGGGACAGCTTCGCACCACAAGGAGTCATGTAGCCCAACACGTACATAATGCCGAAAGACCTGAACAAAAGCTCTTACTACCTCAAAAGGCAGCTGCCTTATTATAATCAAAAATCTACCCCAGTGGTTTGTTTCTTGGACGTTCAAAGCACCCATCCTGACTGTACTCTGAAGTTCCTGATTGACCGGCTCTAGAGTTTGGCCCGCTGGTGGCCAAAAAAGAAAAAGAAAACTAATATGGAGAATCTTCTAAAGTCTTCCTCAATGTCTCCCACTATTACTGATGGTTTATCAGAAAGTTAAAAGGATGATATGTTTTTCTGGCAGCAACGGAGACTGAGAACCCTATGGATATTCACGACGGCCAAAGACCATGGGGTGGGGGGGTAACTTCTATTTTCACAAGCGGAGTTGGAAGTCGGAAAGTGAAAGCGGACACAGTATTTCCTACGGCTGGTGTTGAAACAGTGCGGAGAGGACTTTCTGCGTGGAAACAGGAGGCAGCAGTAAGTGCTGCCCTCGGTGTGCCCAGAGGACCCTCCACACAGAGGATTCCCCAGTTCTTAGAAAAAAAGAGAGAATTTTCTAGAAGGAACCTAGGCACACGGAAGGCTAAACCGAGTATGTTTCCAGTCTCAGGAAGAAAAGTGTTGTTCACATTCGCTGTGCACCAGGCACCACATTGCAGGGCTGACTCAAGGGGTAAAAGACAATCCTTGCCTTTCCTTGGGAGAATCACAATGCAGAGCTACTGAAGGGAGAGTAAAACCCAAGTAAAAATACCATGCAGCAGGCATCACGGTGCCCGAGACAGCAGACGCAAGCACCTAACCCGCCACAAAAATATTGCACTTAATTAGCTTGTTTGGACATTATTAAACACACAGAACCAAAGTACCTTCAGAACACATTCTTTCACATTGACGGTACTCCGTAATTTGGTATGTTCATAAATGTCCATCAAGATAACTTTCTGAGGTTAGATTTAATTATATTGGAATTAAATGCCTTTTCATTCCAGAAAAAAATACTTGCGAGATTAATTAAAGCACATTATGTGAATGCAAACTAATACGCATTCCTTTAGCCAGCGGCACAAAAGTTATAAAATCATATTTTTTTTCCCTTTTCATAAAAGCAGAATGATTTGAGATCAAATTAGGCCTTCAAATCTGCAAGCGAGAAGTTTCTTCTTTGCCTCCAGTCACCGCATCTCAACCAACATTTATGTAAGAGAATTCGGTCCACAAATCACCGGGATGAGCTTCATAGAGAATCCTCTGTTTTGTGTGGGTACATGTCATACTTTTAATATTAAGAATAAAAACTAAAACTTCTTATATCTACCCCTGGTTTTAGCTATTAAGCACATGCACACCGTATCACACACTACGTAACACTACTGAGCATATATGGCCAATGACCTCCTAGGGGTAAAACATCTACAGACATTTTCCTGTCCACCTAATTCACAGCCAACTTAAACTCAGATAACAGATTTTCAAAGAATAAAAAACTTCATCCTACCGATCACAGCCGCCTCCTGATTTCAGCCTTGCAATTTAAAACCAAGACATGATGTCTTAAACGGTGTTTGTGCTGAATAATGTGGGTGTTTTGCTGTTCCCAATGCCACATTTCTCATGAGTCCTGTAGATTCCAAACAGGATTCGATGCTTAGAGCCTAAGAGATCGTCATTTTCAGTCAATTTTGCAGCCCATCAAAATCTGTTCTGGCTCAAAGATGGCTGCCCAAACAGTTTGTTCAGTACAGATGTTTCTCCAGTACTAACAGAGGTCAGTTATGGAGCCAAATCAGATTCTAATAAATTTATTTGAATTTGGTAATATAAGTCAGAGACATAAAAGTGTAAGCTCCTCAAAGCACATTCAAGGCAGCGATTTAATTAATTCTCGTTTCTCCCTTGGACATATACTTTTCCACCAAATTACGAGTTGGCAACTATAATGAATACTTTAAAAATGTGTCTAAAGGAAACTCAATCTAGCTTTTTTTTGGGGGGGGGGAGAATGCATCCTCAGGGCAATATATTTTTCTATCCCAGGAATACTCATTTTCTCCTGGTAAATGCTACGTGGATCAATGTGATCATATAAAAGCAGACTCGGGGGAAGTTTAGGCAGGCAGGCCAATCATTAATAAGCAATAAATGAAAACAGTCCCAACCGGACTGACTCTAAAAGAGCACCGTGTCATATTTTAAGAAGTAGAAATGTTCCCACACTTCCAAGTGAAAAAAAAAAAAAAGCATCGTCCGTATTTAAACATTTGCAACATCCTATAGCTGTAGTTCAGTTCAGAGCAGAAAGCATTTTTCTAACTCCCAAAATGAAGAAACGGTCAAAATGCATTTTCTTCCTGTCTTTCCCCGCCCCCAACAAACTCAACTTCCTCAAATGTTCAGAGAATACCTTACTACGTATTCATTTTACATTTATTCAAAAATGAGTCAAAGAAAGAACTTTCTGCAGGACCACCTAACCTTCCTTTTTTATCATCTTCTAGCAGAATGGAAAAGAAGTCTGCTAGAATCACAGTTCCGGCTATTCTATTAGGGTTCTTGAGTCTTTTCAGTGTACTTGGCTATGACCTCAGCTGAGAGTCAGCTAGAAGTTCTAATCACTTTGAAAAACAGACTACTTTGAATCCTGTGCCCACAACCACTGAGTCCCACAGCCCTCACTGTCCCTGATGTGGTGACCTAGTGCATTTGCTTCAGAAAATATGTTCGAACGGAAGGGTTGGAGAGCTCCATGAAACACCTAGGACGGTGTAAAGGGGTTCTCAGCCACACAGCAATGAGCTACCACGCCAAACAGCCAACCCCTTACTGAACACAGAGCTTGCACACTGTGAGCTGGTCTGTGCCTACAACCCCCAAAGCTCGTCCCACAAGCCAGGCTAGCGGTTCCAAAGTGCCTCGTCTATTTGGTCTTCCCTGTGCGGGCCTCAGATTAAAAATGTGTGCTGTTGACACAACGCGAGTTCTCCTGAGTTTTGCTAAGAGCTTGTGCATAGTCGCTTAGACAACCTTCCAAAGGTACTTCAATAGCCAGGTCTGCTGTTTCTCGTCGCCCGAGGCCATCCATCCGCGCCGTGTCCAGCAGGGGACCGCCGTTGTGCTCTGCGCAGCCATTGACATGGGCCAGCGGCAGTGGCCCCGGGGGACAGCACAGCTGCTTGGCACAGCCCTTGGAGACGCAGGGTGTGCTGCAGAGCAGCTGCAGGTCTTTGTGCTCCTGGGCCTCCTTCAGGTCCACCTTCTCCAACTGGATGGTCACACTGTGGATTCCCGCGTTGTGGAAGATTTCTCGAACCTTCCTGGTGGCATCCTGGTCGCCCCCGTCCTGCCGACACTTGATGTGCAGCGTGGCGATGATCTTGCCACTTATAAGTTCCCAGATGTGGACTTCGTGGACGCTGCTGATTCCAGGCACGGCGGACAGTTTGCTCACTAGAACAGGGAAGAGCAAGCGACAGGTGGGGTGAGGCTTCGCCTGGAACACGGAGCCACCCGGGGAGGGACATGGCCCCGTTGAGCATTCTCACCAGAATGATGCGGTTACTAAGAATAACAGGAAGAAACAGTTGGACTTCCATGGGCACAATGTCCCATAGCCCTCCTCCTCCTCCTGTCTGAATTCCTCCATCAGACATTTATTTAGCCCCCAAAAGGCAACTCAAGCAAAGCTGCCTTGCGGTGCAGCAGATTAAGGAATCCGAGGGGTCACTGCAGCGGCTCGGGTCACTGCCGTGGTGTGGGTTTGATTCCTGGCCCAGGAACATCCACGGGTCACAAAAGTGGGGGAAGAAATGCCCAGGGTTGTTGAGTCTATGAGGGAGTGGCTGCTCTGGTGGACTGGATGGAAATACACAGTATGGATGCCTTTTCTCAAGAGGATTTGGCAGTGGGGGTTGAAAACCTTTACCAGCAATTCTAATAACTGAAAGGAGATGAATAACCAGAGATGTACGTATAAAAATGGTTTGGACAACGCTTTTTGTATTAATGAAAAATTTGGAAAAAATAAGGACATCCTTAAGTCAATTGCGTAAATAAGGTATTTTGGGGTGAAAAAGCAAATAGTGAAACTGTGCATATGGCATGATCTTTTGTCCTTTTTTTAACATCAATGTGTATACACACCAAAAAACTTTTTTGGCAGATAGAGGCTTGTTTTATTGAATGCCTGATACAAAAATATGGCGAGTGGTCATTTCTGGGTGGTAAAATGAGAGATTTCTGTTTTCTTATTCAGGCTCTTCTGTATTTTCCATACTTTCTAAAATAAGTACGTATTTAGAAAGATGCTGTTGAACGGCAATTATGAGCAACCTGTAGCCAGTTAGGGCTTGAATCCTCTTTTAGTCATTTACCACCTGCACGACCGTGGGTAGTTCACTGTGTCCCTCTGTGCCTCAGTTTCCTTGTCTATAAATTAGCAATGATTGTGACAGTACCTGACAGGATTATTTTAAGGATTAACATGAGTTAATGTAAGTAAAGCACTTGGAACAATATTACCTTGCATGGAATAAGAGCCATAGCAGCTACTATTGTTATTACAATTTAATTTTTTCTTTCCTTTTTTTTTTCTTTTTAGGGCCGCACCTGCATCAAACGGAAATTCCCAGCTAGGGGTCGAATCGGAGCTGCAGCTGCCAGCCTGCACCACAGCCACGGCAACAACAGATCTGAGCCGCATCTGTGACCTATTCTCAGCTCACGGCAATGCTGGATCCTTAACCCACTGAGCAAGGCCAGGGATGGAACCTGCATCCTCGTGGATACTGGTCAGATTCATTTCTGCTGAGCCACGACAGGAACTACACAATTTAATTTTTTCAACATTTGCTTTCCAGTATACGTATATATGACTTTGTGAACAGGCAGCATAAGCCCATATATATCACTGATTGTTTGGAACATGTTTATCTTGTTTTTTTCCACTAGGAAACAGGTCCCTGGCAGGAAAACAAGGCTGTGTATCTGCGTCTAGGAGCCTCCTTCACTGCCGTCCCCCTCTGCCCGCAGCCTGGGCAGGACAGCCACGCTGTAAATCATGCCTCTGAGGAGAAAGTCTGGGGACAGCCATACAGTGTGATAAGAAGCATCAGTTCTCATTTCAGCTGCTCCTCGGGAGCTAACGTCTCCCAACTTTCAGCCTCACGGTGGACCTGGGCTCTAGTTCACGTTTACCAGCTCAAGGGTGAGGCAGTGAAGGAGAGAAAAAGAGCCAGTCTGCACAGAAACTTTCTTCTTTTAAAAACATAATCTCCGTTTAGAAACACCAGAAACAGAGTTGCATATTCGGTTTCTCACCAATATCCGGAGAGTTCCCATTTAGAAATTTTACAAAGCCTCTAAAATTTGTATCCTTGGATACACATAAACTTGAGTTTGACCTACTGTTTGAGCAAAGCAAAAAAAAAAAACAATGAGGTCATGAATAATCTGAATTTACACATGGACCATGCAGTTCCTTGGTGGTCTAGCGGTTAAGGATCTGGCGTTGCCACTGCTGTGGCTCAAGTTCAATCCCTGGCCCGGGAACTTCGACCTGCCATGGGTATAGCCAAAAAAACAAAAAGCAAAAACAAAAACAAAAATGCATGGCCCATTTTACTGTGTTATAAGACACACGGTGACTTACATGCCCATAAAAGTCAGTTAACTAGAAACCAGGATCTAGACTACAAATGAATAACTCATGTTTTCAAAATAGGAGGAATAAAAATCAAGATCTGGGCAGAGTGGCCTTATTTGAGTTAAAATAAATAGCTGAGGAACAGGTGGGACCCCAGCCCTACTTCTGCAGAAGCGTCAGAGAACCATGGGCTCCAAAGGACCTTCAATTCCTGGAGCTGCGGATCATCTTACTAGGTGACAAAACGCAGGATAAACATCTCTGTTGCCTGGGGACTTTAGTGTACTTCAGGACACAGAAACCCAACACTGCTCTCAAGTGATGCTGGCCCTTTGGCCTGAAGAACGTGAAGAGGGCAATAGTTCAAGGTCAGGATCGCCTGACTTACTCAGCTCCTCCATGTTGACGCCTTTAGGGACCATCTGCAGCAGGATGGCAGCGGTCTCCTTGATGAGGGGGAAGGCCGAGGACAAAATGATGATGACCATGACGACGGTCAGGCTGGGGTCGACATAGCACTGCCAGTTACACGGGTCCTCCCGTTTCAGCGGCAGCACATAGAATATGACGGCCGTGATCACCACAACCACCGAGCCCAGTGCATCTCCCATCACGTGCAAAAGCACCCCTGTTGGGAAGAAAGACAGAAAACTGGATAAATCCGGATCCGGGTCTGGGAGGCACGTGGCACTCGGTGACTTGGGTTCCCAAGCATATCCATACCCAGAGCTATCCATTTTCTTTCTTTTTTATTAGAGCATACATTTGTTTTTCCATATATAACGATTCTTATTTTTCCATTATAGCTGGTTTATGGTGTTCTGTCAGTTTTCTACTGCACAGCATGATGATCCGGTTACACATACATGTATAGAGTCATCAGACGTGATTAGACATAGTTCCCAATGCCATACAGCAGGATCTCATTGCCTGTCCATTCCAAAGGCAATAGTCTGCATCTGTTAACCCCAGACTCCCAAACCATCCCACTCCGTCCCCCTCCCCCTCCCCCTTGGAAACCACAGGTCTGTTCTCCAAGTCCATGAGTTTCTTTTATGTGGAAAGGTTCATTTGTGCCATATATTAGATTCCAGCTATAAATGATATGGCATTTGTCTTCCTCTTTCTGACTGACTTCACTCAGTATGAGAGCCTCTAGTTCCAACCACGTTGCTGCAAATGGTATTATTTTATTCTTTTTTATCGCTGAGTAGTATTCCACTGTGTATATACATATACATCTTCCTAATCCAATCATCTGTCAATGGACATTTAGGTTGTTTCCGTGTTGGCAATTGTGAATGGTGCTGCAATGAACATGCATGTGCAAGTGTCTTTTTCAAGAAAAGTTTTGTCCAGATATATGCCCAAGAGTGGGATTGCTGGGTCATAGGGTAGTTCTATGTATAGTTTTCTAAGGTACCTCCATGCTGTTTTCCATAGTGGTTGTACCATTTTCTTTTTTTTAGAACAGCAGGTTGTATTGAATCGCAAAAACAATGGCCACTGCTTCACAGAAAACAAATCCTCAGACCATCATCCCAGTGTCTTTTTCAAGAAAAGTTTTGTCCAGATATATGCCCAAGAGTGGGATTGCTGGGTCATAGGGTAGTTCTATGTATAGTTTTCTAAGGTACCTCCATGCTGTTTTCCATAGTGGTTGTACCGTTTTCTTTTTTGGTTAGAACAGCAGGTTGTATTGAATCGCAAAAACAATGGCCACTGCTTCACAGAAAACAAATCCTCAGACCATCATCCCAGGACCCAGAGAACCTGGAGCAGCTTAGGAAGGTTCTGAGCTGAGTCTGAAGAGGGACGGTGCCAGTTCATGGTGCCACATTGCTGCCACCCACCGCCCATCAGAGGGCACCAAGCCGAAAAACAGATGCTGGGCAAACAGTTGTGTTTTTTTTTTTTCTTAAGACAGGTGTCTGCTTTAAATTGTTTTGAACATTTTTAAGAAGAAAGGGAGCTAAGAGATATCCAAGAGCGGTTCTTTTTATGCTCTGTTTTCCCTTTACCTTGATCCATTTTCTGCTTCCCTAAATGCTTTTACCTATTTTCACTTAGCCTATAGTCACTGAAGTTGCATTTGGTTTCAGAGGTCCTCCAGAACTGTGACTCCAGCAACATTCCCACTAAATAAAGAGCGCTTTGTCACAATCAAATGACAAATAATGCAGATAAAATCACAAAAATTGTGGATGCCTTTACCTATGGGAACCACCTCAAAAGTTTCAATTATGATACAGAAAACAGGTCATCCTAGCAAAGAAGATCTCCGTGTCCAACCGTCTGTTAGACAGAGATGAACCTGGGATTTAAGTGAGCTACCTGAAGACTGGTCAGAAGGATTATAAAGTATGAGCACAAAGTATTGTTTTTCACAGGAAGCAACATTAGAATCTTGCTCTTCAATGTATGGTTGGCAGACCAATAGCTTTGCCCTAATCCGGAAGCTGGGGAGAAATGCAGAATCGTAAGCTCCACCTCCCACCTGTTGAAGCTGATTCTGCATTTTAATCAGATGATTCAAATGCACATAAGAGTTGCCAAAGCACACCTCTAGAAGAAAGCCTGTGGGTTGAGATCTGCTTCATCTCTCCAAACATCCCACGTTCACTTGGTAGAATTCATAATAAACCAAAACACAAACAACTCACTCTTGGCTATGACCACATAGTCCCCCTTAGGACAAGCTAATTCCTCCTCCTGGCAACAGGTTTAGGACTCGGAGCACCATCATAGGCAAGATGGCATTTTGTCAACACACTGAATATAATTTATGGCAGCTTTCCTCCCCCAAAAATACAAGAGTAAAAAGAATCGCCACATTTCCTTCTGACCGCAGGTTTACGGTACTAGGATCCTGATTCAGTAAATACACTACACAGTCCTCTTTTCAAATTCCACGCCCCCTGCTGCCCACCTCACCCCCAGAGGAGCTTCTTCCGCCTCAGTCCCTCCTCAGCCACAAACAGAAACTCAAAACTGTCCCAAGAGTTGGTCTCCACACCTTGTTGCTCCAGGAGGAACTGAAAACTCAAAGCTTTAAGCGTTTCCACGGCGGCATGAAATACTACCATACGAATATGAAGGCTTGGAGTTCCCGCTGAGGTGTAGTGGGTTAAGGATTCTGAGTTCTCTGTGTGGCATAGCTCACGGCTGCTGCTCGGATTTCATCCTGGATCCAGGAACTTCCATATGCCGCAGGTGCAGCCAAAAAAAAAAAAAAAAAAAAATAAAGACTAAATATTTCCCATGTGTACATGACATCATTTTTGGCTGCCTGACACTCTGTTGTTGTTTTTTTTTTTTTTTATGAACTTTTCTCTGCAACTTCTATCTTTCAGTTAATAATCATAACTGTAATGCTAGCTAACACATAAGCACCAGACACTGTTATAAGTACATGCTGCATGTATTTATGCATTAAATCTTCTTAAGGTCTCTCTGAGGTGGTTACTCTCTTCATTTTACAAATGACGAAACTGAGGCACAGAGTAACTAAGTAACTTATCCAAGATCACACAGCTCAAGAGTGTCTCAGTGGGGCCAGAAGTCTGGGCAGCCTGACCAGAGAAACACTGTGCCTCATATCTAAGTGCTACATTCTCTTTTCAGCTTCCACTTCTGAAAAAAAATCTCACTATTAGCCCCTAAGAATTTTACATAAAAGGGTGT
Source organism: Catagonus wagneri (assembly GCA_004024745.2). Taxonomy (NCBI): domain Eukaryota; kingdom Metazoa; phylum Chordata; class Mammalia; order Artiodactyla; family Tayassuidae; genus Catagonus; species Catagonus wagneri. The sequence goes on from PVHT020000061.1 coordinate 12,185,645, forward strand.
TCAAACTTACTGTTCACATAATCCAAAGGATCATATTTTCCAACCCAGCCTATCTGCACAATCACACACAGAAACAAAGGCTTTGTGAAAAAACAAGACCTAGCCTTACAGATGGTTTATTACTGTTTTCTATTCTATTTCATTTAATTCTAGTTTTTTGTTTTTGTTTTCTGTTTTTTTGTTTCTCTCTCTTTTTTTTTTTTTTTTTGTCTTTTTTAGGGCCACACCTGCAGCATATGGAAGCTCTCAGGCTAGGGGTCGAATTGGAGCTGCAGCTGTCAGCCTACACCACAGCCACAGCAACTCAGGATCTCAGCCACATCTATGACCTACACCACAGCTCATGGCAACACCTGATCCTTAACCCACTGAGCGAAGCCAGGGATGAAACCTGCGTGCTCATGGATGCTAGTTGGATCGTATCCACTGAGCCACGGCAGGAACTCCGATTCTAGTTAATTTTCTAAACGCTGATCCTACTCTACTAAATCCATTTTATGACCCAAACTACTGTGACCTTCAGTTTGAAAAACTGCTTATGGCATCGTTTCACTAAATTCCCGAGATTGTCGTTGCAGTGTGTTTTCTGGCCTCCCATGCAAACATGCTCATTATCTTCTGGAGACCACAGTCTGCTGGCAGGGTTGGGAGACAAGCGCGTCAGTAACTTCTAGAGCAATGATCATTCCCTGGGATGGAAAACCTCAGAGAAGGCTTCTCCAGACACGGCTCGAATCCGGCGTTGCTGCGGCTGTGATGTAGGCCAGTGGCTGTGGCTCAGATTCCACCCCTAGCCTGGGAACCTCCACATGCTGTGGGTGTGGCCCTAAGAAGCAATGAATAAATAAATACATACATAAACAAAATAGATAACTAATCAGGACTTACTATCTAGCACAGCGAAATCTACTCAATCTTCTGTCATAGGGGAGAAAAGGTGGATAGCCGTATACACATAACGGATTGCTCTACGCCTGAAACTAATACAATACTGTTAAGTCAATTCTACTCCAATAAAATTAAAAAAAAAAAAAAAGCAGCGACGTCCCGGGCAGAGAAACAGGGAGAAGGTGCTGCAAGCAGAGAACCTGAGCGGAGCCTGCAGATGAAGATGCGCTGTAGTCAGGCCGCGTAGGAGACGGACGCCCTCGCGCGGGGTCTCCACGGGTTGGGAACCCTGAGAAAGTCCCCCTCTTTGAGCGGCAAGATCCCCATCAGGGAAATGGGGAGGATAAAAGGCATCCGCTCACCTCTCACGGAGGCCGGTTCTGAAGACGTGAGGCGACTCTGGAAACGCACTGGGGCGTCAGTGCGCAGAGCTGATGGGCAGGTGATGGACGAGGCGGCCGGGTTCCTAAGCTGCGCCCGCAGCCCCCGGCCGCTCCCCGCAACACCCCCATGCGCCACCGCCGGGACCTCCTTGTGCAGGTGGGGGAAGTGACGCTCAGTGACGCTACTTGCCCACGGTCACCTCGCTAGCCAAAGGCAGAGGCGAACTTGAACCAGACCCGCTGGACTAAGCCCTGCCCACCCCACTACAAGCTGCCTTAAATGCTGGCGGGCAGGGAGACAGTTCGGGGATACAGGTGAGGCAGTGAAGGGGTGAAGAGAAGGACAGAAATGTCCAGAAAGGAGCGTTCACTCCGGAACAGCCAGCCCTTGGGCGTCGCCAGTGTGAGACCGGATGAGCCACATCGGGAACTCCGGAACGTGCTTCTTAGAAGGCATTTTTTTTATTCCATTGGAATAAGAGAAACAATAAGGAAAATCAAGAAATGATTTTTGTTCACAAGAATCCCTGTAACTATTTGTTCCCTGAAGGTCTGGGGTGCAGTCCTGCTTTCTAAAGCAGTAGCTATAATGTCACAAATGTAGCCATTCGCGGGTCTGTGGACACTGGGGAAGCCAGCCATCCTGCATGGAGACCAGGGTGCGATGATGGAAAGAGCCAGAAATGTGAAGCAGGAGCCCAGGATACCAGCCCCGCCTCCACCGCTAGCCGGGTGACTTGGGGAGTCACCAGACCCTCTGGTCTCTTTTTCTCACCTGAAATGAAGGCCTTGAAGTCCAGTTTCCCTCAGGCCTTTCCAGCTTTAAGACACTGGTCTTTCTCTGAATAGTGGCTTCAAGATGAGGACACAGGACCCCCTTGGCCAGAAATATGCAAAGGCTCCTGCTGGCTACAGCTAGGGCACTGAGCTCCCTTGTCCCGAAGCACCCTAGGCTGGAGCCCAGCAATTCTGCTAACCGCATGACTAGCAACAGTATCTACCTCATAAAGTTGTTACAAAGGCAACCTGACTCATTGCTGAATGGTGTCTGGCCCCAGGTATGCAGGCCATAAAGATGTTAGCTGGGTTTCTTCCCATGTGCCCGAGCCCTTTACAAACTACCCCATGAAGAGAGTGCTATGATTATCCTCATTTTAAAGATGAGGGACATGGAGGCTTAGAGAGGTTCAATAACTTGCCCAAAGTCACACTGTTCTCAAGTGGCAGAGCTGGGACCCAAACCCAGGCAGCCCGAACCAAAGCTCAATCTTTCTGACACTGAATTATTTACCTCCATCAGGGGCTAGGGCTAAACTGGCCCCTGTGGCCCACAAGGCTCACCCAGGCAGGCCAGGGCACTTTCCCACGACGACGGTTCTCTACCCAGAATTCCAGGAGCTGTGAGCTAAAAATTAACATGATCGGAGTTCCTGTCATGGCACAGCAGAAACGAACCAACTAGTATTCATGAGGACGGAGGTTCGATCCCTGGCCTTGCTCAGTGGGTTAAGGATCCGGCGTTGCTGTGAGCTGTAGTGTAGGTCACAGACATGGCTCGGATCCCACGTTGCTGTGGCTGCTGTGTAGGCTGGCAGCTGTAGCCCCGATTCAACCGCTAGCCTGGGAACCTCCACATGCCGTGGGTGTGGTCCTAAAAAGCAAAAAATAAATAAATTTAAGACAATGAAAATAAAAATTAGCAAGATCATAAAAGTTTCCCTTTGGTTATGCTTCCCAAACATGGTCCCAACATCTACTGGGGCCTACTCTTCATTCTCTGCTTCTTTCTACCTACCTGCTCTGTTTCTCTGTAATGTAAGAGAAGAAGGAATAATCCGTCATCTCACTTATACGTGGAATCTTAAAAAAAAAAAAAAAGCTCTCGGAGACAGAGAATAGATTGATGGCTGACAGAGGTTGGGGGCAGGCTGGGCGAAACAGGTGAATGGAACTGAAAGGTACAAACTTCTAGCTATAAGATAAATAAGACTCGGAAATGCAATACACATCATGGTAACTATAATTAATAATACTGTTGCACATACTGGAAAGTTGCCAAGAGAGTAGATCTTAAAAGTTCTCATTACATGCCAAAAAAAAAAAAAAGGTAACTACATAGGACGATGGATGCTAACCAGATATTGTGGTGATCATTTCACAGTATATGCAAAGATCAAATCGTTGTTGTACACCTGAAATTAATTATGTTCTATGCCGATTACATCTCCATTTAAAAAGAGCAAAAAACTAACAGAATGTGCTCTGAAAAGATAAAGTGCTATGACGGAAAACTATCTTGAAAACCTATTACATGTATATGGATGTATATGTAAGCTGAATCTAAAAAAGGAAGGATAAATTAAAGAATTAGGAGTTTTCATCAGAGATTCTCTCACCACCACACCTTTTAGGAATTCCCATGTTGCGGTTAAAATTTTTTAAACTAACTCATTTAGAAATGTTTGGAGCTCGTGTGTTGCTGCTGTTTTTTCCTGAGTCTCCCTCCAGATCCACTCTGGGTACCACCTTTTCAAAGCGATGGAGAGTCTCAGACATGACCGCATCATTAGCTTTCCTTTGTACTATTTCCCTCTAAGCCCCATCGCAGGTTTCCTCAGACACGCAGAGGTAATAACCTTTGCATAGTCTCAGCTGAAATTCCCCATCGCCTTGGAGACTGACCCTTCAGGAATCCTTCTGCAGCAAACCTGTGCCCAAGGGGCAGGAAAGGGGAAATGCAGTGCACCTGCTGGTGTCTGGTGAGGAAGGCACGCCCCAACTCCCCAGGCTGAACTTCACCCTGGGCTTGTGACCTTGAGCACATGGCAGGAGTGCTAGTGATGTGCTTTCCACGAGGCTCCCTGGAACCCCGACTGTAGGCCTAGAGGTGGGCATTCAAGAGAGCCTACAGACCCACTGCATTCCGGCTGCAATAACCACAGGGGCCATCAAGGCTCGTTCAGCAAGGTCCCTCGGGGCATAACCTCAGAGCGCAGCCGCTTATTCTCTCCCAACCTTTATCAAAATGATATTCAGTTCAGACCAGCTGCACTGCACGTTAGCAATATCCACAAGCAGGCAAAATCAAGCAGTAGCCTGCCACGGATTTGTGACGCCCTGGAGCAGGCAGCATGAGCCTGAGCCGAAGCAGAGCAAGGATAAATCATTAGCAGTGCTGTTTCCCTTACAGTCGATGCCCTGATTAGGCAAGAGCCCAAGGTCACAGTCTCCACATGTCACCGGCCTACGTTCTAGCACACCTATGACAAGGCAAACAGAAACGAAACATACTGCCCAGGCACATGTAGGAGTGAGTGCAAAACAGTTCAGCTTGACCCCCAATCAATCCTACCTCTGATATTCAGGGCTTCGGACTTTTTCTCCCTTTTCATCATCTCTTCTGGTTCATTCTGGGTGTTCAGGGAATCACCTGCATTCAAAGAAGAAACCTTGTGTTGTGTATAAGTTCTACAAACAAAAAGAACCAAGGGACTCAAAAAACGTTCTGTTATTTTCAATTCCAGCGAGCTTATCAGACCCCACCCACCCACCTCTCCAAATCACACAGCCCAGAGCAGCACAGTTTGGCCTTGGAAAAGCCTGGTGATTCAGCTTCAAACTTCATTCACAATTCAAGTTAAAACAAAGAGGCCGTGGGAACCCGCCCCCAAACCCAAAAGGGGACGAAGGACAGGCAGCGGGGGAGGGAGAAAAACAAAGTTCAGATAGCATCTAATGAAGAGGCCAGGGTTGGGGAGGACTCTCTGTTGCCCAATAATAACAACTGATTTCCACCAAGAAAATCAATACTCCTATGCAGAGAGAATGGGGGAGGGGAAAAAGGCAAAGGGGACCGGGGGCGGGGGGGACCGTGGGTAATATATGTTCAGTTAACTGCAGAGACTTAAAGCCGGATTGCAGAGGAAATCGATTAAAAAAAAAAAAAGCCGACAGGTAAAGAAAGAGGGCGTGGGGCAAGGAGAAATGGCCTGTGCGCGGGAGGGGAGGGCAACGCGGTCCGGAGGATGCAACCGAGAGGCACCTGCTACGTTTGAGAACACGGTCGCCCCCTTCTCGACCTTCCTGTCCAGCGAGGCCGCGCGGAGGGTCACGGCCGAGTCTCGGCCCGGAGGCGGCGGGGCGGCGGCGGCTTGCCAGCGGCCCTCGGCGTCCGGAGGATCCCCGAAAGCGCAGGGGGGGCCGCCCCCGGCCGGCCGCTGCTGCTGCCGCTGCTGCTGCTGCTGCTGCTGCTGGTGCGGGCGGCGGCGGCCGCAGCCCGCGAACCAGGCGGCGCAGTCCTGGAAGATGAGCAGCCCCAGCACGTTGACCGCCAGCCCCAGGGCGCCGACGATGAGCACCAGCTCGGGGTCATCGATGCGCTCGGGCCGGGCCAGGCGCAGCACGGCCTCCACGAAGATGGTGAAGCAGAGCGCGGTGAGGAAGACGGCGTTGCTGAGCGCGCCCACCACCTCGGCGCGGCCGTAGCCGTAGGTGGCGCCCAGGCCCCCGCGGGGCCGCCGCGCGATGTAGCCGGAGCTCAGCCCCACGCACAGCGAGATCAGGTCGGACAGCATGTTGAAGGAGTCGGACAGCAGCGCGATGGAGTTGCCCAGGTAGCCGGACACCAGCTCGGCCACGAAGAAGGCGACGGTCAGCACGAGCAGGAAGAGCAGCCGGCACGTCTTGCCCGAGTAGCGGCCCATCTCCCGGCGCCACCGCTCGCTCGGCGCCGCCGCGGCAGGTGCGGCGGAGACCCGATCCCGCCTCCCGGCCGCCCTGCCCGCCGGCGCTGGGCCGTCTTATAAGCGCGGGCGGAGGCAGAGTGGCCCTGGGGCCCGCACGTCCAGAGTCTAAAGGAGGGGCCGCGGCGGCCGTATCTGAGGGCCCGCACGCCGCCCCCCGGGCCCCCGCCCCTCCCTCGCCGCCCGGCCTCGCTGGGTACGTGGCCACCGGCCAGCGTCTGTCTTCCCGAGGATGGGAGCGAGCGGAGACCCGAGCTGCTGAAAAGAGGGGCGTGCCTACACCGCTGAGCAGAGGAGGGGTTCACCCGATCGCCCCGCTTCCCCAGACCCTCTGATCACCCGCGCCCTGACTGTTGACTCCCGGCGGCGTGAAGGACCGGGACTGCGCAGGGCGTGTTCGCTGTGGCGGACGTGAACACCTCGGCGTACCTGCCCACACTCGGTTTTATGACAGATTCCCTTTGGCCCCGAGCACCAACCAGCCCTGCCCTTCCGGGCGCTTGCTGCTCGCGATCCCTGACGTTTGCGCTGATCCCACCCTCAGCAGCCGCACTGCCTCACCGCCCCTGGCAGTGCTCTTTCATTCTTTCTTCTTGCTCACAGCCTTCGTAAAGGGCTCAGATTGCTTCTGTCGCCCCTCCATGGCACAGCATCACCTCTGTCCCCCTTTAGAAGCTTCACTCACAAAGCCACCTTCCAGGGAGCCCTGGAGGAGCGCGCAGGTTCCTCTTGGGTGAGCCTGGCACTCCCGCCCAGCGGTCAGAGACGCACTTTCTCCGTGGTAGGCGCAAGTCCCTAGGCACCAAAGAAGCCAGGGGCGGCCTCCTCTGTGTACTTGACTCCTTCTCCATTGGAGAGAATATTCTGCTCACCCCATGGGCTCCTGGTAGCACAACCGTCTACTCAGAGTTCAGTGAATGACCTACATGAAGGCCGATTCCAGATAGAGCCTTTCTGTTGACACTAGGCCCTGTTCCAAGTTAGGGGAAGAGGGCTGTCTCCAGAATTCGGGCAGAAACCAAGGACCAGGGTGGGCCCTTGAAGAGGGGCGCTTGCCGGTGGTCAGCTCAGGGATGGAGGTGAGGGGACCCTTGCAGGTTTCCTTATTGGTTTGTTTCAGATTTATACTCCTGTCTCCTTCTGAAAAAGACCCAAGGTTGAAGGCCGACGACCTCTCTGATCCCTGCTCCATCCCCAACCCGTGAACTTTAACCATTCCTAAAAAAAAAAAAAAAACCCACCACATCTGCTTTTGGCTTGGTAATGAATAAAAATGCCTTACTCCACAAAAGCCACAGAAGCCATAAGCAGAACCCATCCATTGCTTTAGCCTCATAAAACCTGATCTGGTCTTTTAATGACACCCGAGGGTCCTTAGCAAGCAGGCAAAATCCTCCTGGATCCAAGGGCTCCCTTCTCCAGAGGAGACACCGAGCGCCCGTTATGCACTCCAGGCCTGCCTCCGAGAAGCGGGAAGCGGGGAAACATCCGAGGCTGAGAGCTTGAGGAAATCCACCACCGGAAGTCTTGTCTTCGAATTGGGATCACAGTGATCAAGAACTTGAAGTAAGGAGATCTAGGCTGTTGAAAGTTTTGAAGCTGGGTGGGTGGGCGGGCTTGCACAAGTCCCTTAATTGTCAGAGCCAGTTTTCCCTACTGAAAAACGTAACAATAACAGTGCCCGCTGGTAGGGTTGTGAGAACCAACTGGCTTAGTGGGTGTAAAGTGATTGTAACGGTGCTATCATTGTAACAGGTTATCATGGTAAGCGCTCAACGTTAACCCTACGGTAAGCACTCAACGTTAACCCTTTTTTTTTTCTTTTTTGGCTGCCCCATGGCATATGGAGTTCCCAGGACAGGGATCAGATCTGAGCCCCAGTTGTGACCTGTGCCACAGCTGTGGCAACGATGGATCCTTCAACCCACTGCGCTGGGCCGGGGATCGAACCTGCGACCCGGCACTGCAGAGAGGATGCCAGTATTGTTGGGTCACAGCAGGAACTCCAGCTGCTTATTTAAAAAAAAAAGGAGTTCCCGTTGTGGCTCAGTGGAAATGAACTCACCTAGTATCCATGAGAATGCAGGTTCAATCCCTGGCCTCACTCAGTGGGTTAAGGATCCAGCGTTGCCATGAGCTGTGGCATAGGTCGCAGACATGGCTTGGATCCCACGTTGCTGTGGCTGTGGCATAGGCCGGAAGCTACAGCTCCGATTCGGCCCCTAGACTGGGAAGTTCCATATGCTGCAGATGCAGCCCTAAAAAAAAAAAAAAAAAAGAGAGACAGGAAGAAAAAGAAGGTGTGGGGTGAGGAAGAAAAGACTGAAGGAGAGGAGAGAAGATGGACGTGCTCCAGAGGACCACATATTAGCAACACTAGCAGATTGTCATCAGTATATAATACTAGCATATAATCTACTAATACTAGCAGATTGGCATTAGTATATAATATTAGCATATAATCTACTAATACTAGCAGATTGCTACAGGAATTAATTATGCAGCACATGTGTAACAGAATTACTATTTAGCCTCAGACGACACACTCTCATAGCAGAGGAGCTATGCCATGCCAGAGCACTGCAGACCATGAAACCTCTGCGACCTGTGACCTATGGATAGCAAGCCAAACAGTCACAGCACGAGAGAGGCCTTTTGGAGATCATGTGACAGCACTAACGCGATCCATTTCTCGGTCATTCGCAACCACAAGAAAAACCAGAGAGCAACAGAAAGCGATCACTTGTGCCTGCTGCCCAGCTGTTCCCCCAACCAAAGGCAGGTAAGAATCACATCACAGCCCTGGGGAGGGCAGCTGATGGCACTAGAAAGCCAGTGGCTGAGGAAGCCTGGATGGGAGCTGCAGTGCCCTACCCAGGGCCGAGAGCCTGACTTTAAGAAGGGCTGAGGGTGTCAACCGCATATACTGAAGGACAACATTCTGACTAATAACTAACTATAATGATATATATATCGCCGTGTGTATATATATATATATGTACACACACATATAGGTTATATGTGCATAACCTAAGTTAATTGTCCAGACGGCATCTTATGATCACTATAAATTATGAGGTTTCAGTAGCTTCTGTTTATTGAGCTCTGACTCTCTACCCAGCCCTGAGCTGAGCACTTCAATGTCTCATTTCATCCTCATAACAGCCCCATAAGTACAGGCAGACCTCAGCAATACTGTGGGTTCGGTTCCAGATCACCTCAATAAAGTGAGTATCACAATAAAGTGAGTCACATGAGCTTTTTGATTTCCCAGTGCCTATAAAAGTGATGTTAGGGTTCCCATTGTGGCTCAATGGTAATGAGCTTAACTAGTATCCATGAAGATGCAGGTTCTATCCCTGGCCTCGCTCAGTGGTGAAGGATCCAGCATTGTATTCGGTGAAACTACACTGACAGGTCATTTTCACCCAGACTCCACAGTTTACACTGGGATCCACTCTGGGTATTGTATATTCTGTGGATCTGGACAAATGTTTAATGACATGTATCCACCATTGAAGTGTCCCACAGACTAGTTCCACGGCCCTAAGAATCCTCTGGACATTACCCGTTCAGCCCACCCTCCTCCCTGACTGCTGCCATCCAGTCATCTTTTTTCCTGTCTCCATGTATATGCCTTTTCCAGAATGTCATATAGATGGAATCATACCAGTGTCTACACTTCTTAAAACACGAGGTAAACAAAATTCTCAGAGCAAACTAAATTCTTTTCTGCAGGTGGGAATTATGTGAAATACTGCAGCAACCTGGATACAACTAGAGATTCTCATAGGAAGTGAGGTCAGAAAGAGAAAGACAAATACTGCGTGATAGCAATTATACAGTATCAATTGTATTATAAACATATATAGTCTTTTTGTTGCCATTTATAAATGAACAAAACTTAGTGGGAATTAAATTCTTGGTTCGTGTTTTGCTTTATCTCCCAGGACTCTGTAAACATGGGCTCATGGCATCCTGGTGTTGCATTTTCACTGGAAAGAAATCTGAACCCAGCCTGATCTTTGCTCTTTGTAGATGAGTTTGTTTCTGCCTGGATGCCTGTGAGACTCTTCTTTTGCTTGATAGGAAGAAACTTTTCCAGAATGTAGGCACTGACTGCTCTGTGTCAATTTTTCATTTTTATTTGAGGATGTTTTTATCTTCCTTTAGTTGAGAATAAGCTCTTCTATTACATCTTTGAATATTTTTTCCTGACACATCTGTCTGCTTTCTACCTCAGGGACGTCTGGCCCGCGTGGGAAGTACTAGCCACCATCTTCCTTCTAATTGCTTTCACTTGCTTGGTCACCTTGTCATGCTGTCTTCCAGGTCGTCTACCGTGTTTCCACAGTGCTTATTCTCCATCTCACTGCTTCCAGTGCGGGTTTTCATTTCTGTGCTGTTTCGTTATCTTCCGCTTTTTCCCCTGAGTTCTGAGAGTTCGTGTTCACTGTTTTAGCTGCAAACTTCTTCTGTCACCTGGGTTGATCATTCACCGGTGTACTTTCATCTGTCTTTCTTGCCTGTTCCTTTTAAACTTGTCCTCTGTAGTATGCGGGTGTCGTTTCCACACTGGATCTTTGCTATTTATTACGTGTCTTTGAGTGCAGCGCTTAGCTCCAGGTCTGCTGATAGCGCAGAAAGGGCTGGGTGGGGGGATCCAGGCATAGGTATCTGGTGACTTCAGACGGGACGTGTCTCAGAACTTCCTTACCGATGTGCTTCTTCCCATCAAGATAAACAGGTCACCACCAGATGGTCTACAGGATGGAGCCTTCCAGCTCACGGTTTTTTCTTTGTGTTAAGGAGACCCCCTGTTCCCCAAGCCTCACATTCCCACAAGGCCATCTGCAGAAGACTAACATTCCTACCCTGTCCCTGTCGCCTGCCTGCCATTTTTCTCCCAGAGGTGGGATAACTGGTTGGGTTAGTAAGCTGGGAGAAAGCCTGGAGAATATTCAGATAACCTCTTCCGGCCTGTCTTTCCTCTTTTTTTCTCTCCTTTTTCTTTTTAGGGCCACACCAGGGACATATGGAAGTTCCCAGGCTGGGGTCCAGTCGGAGCTGTAGCCGCCAGCCTGCACCACAGCCACAGCAATGCCAGATCTGAGCAACCTCTGCGACCTACACCACAGCTCATGGCAACGCCAGATCCTTAACCCACTGAGCAAGGCCAGAGATCTGAACCTGCATCCTCATGGATGCTAGTCAGATTCATTTCCACTGAGCCACGATGGGAACTCCTAGCCTGTCTTTTTCAGATTTGCCTTCCCACAGAGACCTGTGATCCTGGTCTGTGAGGACATGAAGGAAATGAACGGGGCTGTGGGGGGAGTGGGCAGGGTCTGGGACTGAGGGTGGGGGATCTGGGACTTGGTGGGTGAGTTTCACTCGGATGAACTGTTAAAAAAGCTCTTTGCTGCTATACATCTAAGCCATATGCTGTAATATGTTATGTCTATAATAAAGTTGATAGTATGTTCAATTATCGTCTGTGTCTTATCTATCCCAAACCTAGGGGAAAATGTAAAGGGTGTTATTTATTAGTCCCTAAAGCCTTTAAGAAACTGGTGAGTTGGCAGGAACCTTGAGAAGGATAAAGGTGAGACTCCAGAGGCCAAAGTAACACATGGAGACTGAGGCTTCTGGTGAGGCAGGCGGGGCAGGTGAGGTCAGGTGTTAAGCCTCCAGTAAGTGTGAGCTGGGCAGGATTTCGGCCTTGCCAAGTCAAAGCAGCTTATAGCCTTCGGAAGAATGGCTGTCAGTATAGATGCAGGAATGTTTTAAGAGTGAGCATGAGTTCTGAAGACTATTTTTACTGTATGCTTCAGTCTTGCTGTGCAAAGAACAGTCTCCCCGTTGTTGCTCTCAGAAACAACGGGGAAACTGCACCTGAGTTTCCAAGTGAAACAGCTGCCATGGCCGCGGGGCTTTGCCTGTGCCCTTGGGACAGGCCAGCAACAGAGTCGGGACACCCAGGAAGGTGCAAGGAGGGTAAGACACCCTGGAGGGGACCGAGAGGACAGTAGGTTGAGTCAGGCCTGGCTTGGGTTCGGGGTGTATTTGGAAAGTGCTTTTCTGAGTCAGATGATCCGACTCAGAGAGGTGAGAGTTGACAATGTGTGTTTAGACAACGGTTGCTTGTGGCAGACCAGTGAAACCCTGACTTCACTTCTCTCACTGTGATAAGAAAAAAAGAAAATCTCTGTTGGAAAAATAAATGTGTGACCCAGAAAACAAGGACAAAATGAAAGGGAAAAAGTCCAGCAAAAACACCAGCCTCACATGGGCTGGGGGAGGAAAGGGAACAACTTTAAGAACTGGATAAACCAGGAAACCATGAACAGCTCAGCTGAGAGGAAAGTACACGAGTAAAACACTGGAAGCCCCCCTCGCCCTTCAGAGACTGAGCAGGATGGCCCGCTTCCCCGCGTCTCCCCCCAGGGAGGCCTCCAGGGTCAAAGCCTGGGGGACATCACCTCTGGGGGGCACCACCTCTGGCGGACACCGCCTCTGGGGGGCACCGCCTCTGGGGGCACCACCTCTGGGGGACACCGCCTCTGGGGGGCACTGCCTCTGGGGGGCAGGGTCATAAAGCAGGTGCAGGAGCAACAGGAGGAGCATTCCAGAGGAACATTCAAAGGAGCTTCAGCTCAGAAACCTGCGGAGACTGACCCTCAGGCTGAAACAGACACAAGCATGAGGGAGAAGCCTCTTCAGGAAGCAGGAGCCCCAGGCCCAAGCAGCCGGGTGGGGGGGGGGGCGGCAGGGGGCCAGTGGCAGCGACCCCTGAGGCGCAGGACTCAGAAAAGCCCACCCACAGGAGGGTGAGTGTGGACAGAGCCACAGAAAGGAGCTCAGGATGGCAATGCAATTCAGGAGGCTACTTGCTTGTTCCAGCCCTTCCTCTCTCTCTTTCTCTCTTTCACACACACGCACACACGCGCACACACACACACACACACACAAACTAGGAAAGAAAAGTGCCGCAAATAAAATCTGGAGCCTCAGATATCCCTGCTTCAAATTTCTACACTCTGCAAGTAGGTAGGAATATTCCAAATATCACTCCCTGGAAAGGATGCAATGTGTTTACCAGGTATGGACATCTCGGTGCCAAAATTAACCTCTTGCTGGGAGGTTTCTGCCAGTGGAGCCAAGGGTGCAGGTCTTGGCCTTGACCAAGGCTGGCACACACTGACAGGCATTCGGAGAGGCAGAAACCAAGAAGACTCCACCTGCCAATCTCCTTTTCCTCCGACATCCTTGCATCCCTGCTGCGGTCCTTGAAAGCGGGAGTAAGGGCCTGGCTTAGATTCAGTGCTGAGTTCTGGTTACTATATTAAGTACTCCCGCTCTGGGGTAATGTTCTGTGGCTTTGTCAAGCTTTTTGAACTCTTTAAAAAGTATGGCAGAAAATTAAGGGAATACTCAGAGGCCAAATATAAAGTGAAAGCCAAAATCCAGAAAGGTGAATTGAAGCCAGATCCCAACTTAAAGATATCCACCCAACACAGACAAAGGTTCTAGTCTTGGATTTTAACAGCCAGGTGATGGGGTATAAGGCCTAAGGGACAAAACTTAGATCCATGAAAGGTGAAATCAGAGAGCCCCTTATAAAGCTAAAGCCCTTGGTAAAAAGTAGAATCGAAACAAAACAAGTGAGAAAATAAACAAATAAAAACTCACAGCCTCAAAGGAGACAGCACGAAAACCTGCATGATTCAGCCTTAGTGCTGGGTGGAGAGAAAAACATTCCCTGTGGGGAGCTGGAACTCTGCGGCGGCTTTCACGAACACAGTCTGCATTCTCACTGCAATAATAGCAGAAATAAGAACCCTCAAGGAAAGAACTTTTTAAGGACTCACAAGCTGGTAATGGCCTTGGGAACCTGAAATGAAATGCAAATCTTCTGCAGAAAAATGTTCTTAGAATCTATTCCTCAAAGAATTCCCTCGAAGAAAGTTCCATCGATCACGAGTATGCAAAAAAAAAAAAAAAATCATGAAACACATAAAACGTGAAGAAACAATCCACTTTGTGAGAGGTGGTAAAGATAATAAATAGCAGAATCAGACACTCAAAAGCTGCAGATGTTGAGAATATCAGATACAGATGATAAATTAAATATATTTAATAATGAGAATAAAGGAAGGGACAGAACGGATGAGATCAAAGCACTGTAAGTGAAAAATATATTGGTGGAAATGGAAAAGTCAATATAAGGCACCCCTGCTCTTCCTAGTCGGGGTATTATCGGTGAAGGTTTAATGAGGGGCCAGAATTCCCACCCCTGCCCAGCAGAAATGAAGCACCTGTCTTCCTCCTGGGTCAACGGATGCCACGTGGGACGCGATGTTCCCGGCCCCGTCTCGCGGCAACAAGCCGCGGGCCCTGCTCCCACCGCACGACGTCAGAGACGACGGCGGCTCGAACAGAACATTTCAATAAGTTCCACGGTCTCTCAAGACCCCAGAAGTCCAGGATTGAACTGAAATCTTTTACCAGACCAAAAGCCAGGAAAATCTCAACTTGAGTTAGAAAAGACACCAGCACTGAGATAACACAGACGTCAGAATTACCTGACGAGGATTTTAAAGGAGCCACCACAAAAACACTTGGACAAGCAATTACAAACACATTTGAAACAAATAAAAAAAAACAGAAAGTGTCGACAAAGAAAGAGAAGATGTTAAGGAGAACCAAGTGGAAAAACACAAGAACTCAATGAATCGGCTCAAGAGCAGAGAGAAAGAGGAAAGAATTGGTGATTTTGAAGACAGAATAAGAGCAAGTTCCCCATCTGAACAACGGACAGAAAAGAGGAGCGCCCGGTGGGTGAACACGTAGAACGATAGGAGGGTGGTGCACCCAGAAAGCGCGTGGGAGCCCCACATCCCTTAAATGTAGAGTCTAAATATGCCAATTTTAAAAGGCATGAAACTGGCAGAATGACTAAAAAAACTATATCCCCACCATGGCCCAGTCAGCAAGGAAAAGAAACCAACTAGTGATGAATCCTGAGGGCTTTATAGTGAAAGAAAAATCCAGATTCAAAGGTCATATATATTCGATTCCATTTATAAATCATTCTTGAAATTAGAAGATTACAAAAGATGGAAAGAGGTTAGTGGTTTCCAGGGCACAGAGATGCGAGTGAGGACCTGAACTGATGGGTGTGGCCCTAAAAGGGCAGCACGGGGGTGTCTTCGTGGTGATGTGATCACTGTGCGTCTTGATCTGGGTGGTGGTTACACAAAGCTACACACGTGCCCAAGTGCCACGGAACCACATACACGCATCGTGTCGCTCGGTTTCTGAATAAGCGCAGGTACGTCTAAAGAACTACCCGGACTACCTACGAGGTGACAGAGGACAACAAAAAATGGAAAATACGAAAAAGAGATTATAAGACACAGAGGTCAGAGTGAGGGGGTCTGCTACTAGCTAACCGGCGTTGCAGAAGGAGAAATGAGGGAGAGGTAAATTAGAAGAGGTGACAGCTGCATAGCTGAAAGCCTTCTGGAATTTATAAAAGGTATAAATGCTGAGATTTGGGAAGCACAACAATTCTTGAGTGGGATACATAAACAGAAATTCACAATCTGAAATACTGTAGCAAAACTGCAAAAAAAGAAAAAGAGAAAGAAGGAAAGGAAGGAGGGAAGGAAGGGAGAAGATCTTTGAAAGGCAGAAGGTTTGGAAGTCTGGGAGCTAAACTTACCCAACCTCGGATGTCCTGAAGGAATGACATCTATTCCAGAAAACTACTGAAGGGACCCTGACTCTGCCAGGCCCGAGATGAAAATCAGACTGTGCTCAAAGTGGGGAAGATTTGGGGTTTTATGATTTTATATTATGGCCTTTAATAATCAGTGGCTTTGAGTTCTTTGGATAGAAACTCATAAGGTCAAACATATTTAACTATTCTTTCCTTTTCTTTCTACAGCTGCACCTGCTACATACGGAAGTTCCCAGGCCGGGGGCAAATCGCAGCTGCAGCTACAGGCCTGCACCACAGCCACAGCACCACTGGATCCCAGCTGCATCTGCGACCTGCACCAGAGCTTGCAGCGAAGCCAGGCTTAACACACCGAGTGAGGTCAGGGATGGAACCCACATCCTCAGGGAGACAAAGTCGGGTCCTTAACCTGCTGATCTACAACAGGAACTCCCAAATATATTTAACTTTGAATTTTAATTTTTCCCTTATAATTTGATAATAGGAGGAGAGTCACGTTATTTAAATTTGGGGCATTTTCATGTTACTGACATTGAATTATTAGACTTTTTTGAGGCTGTCATTTCATGTCACGATGCAATCTCGAATGAGCTATGCTGAACATACTCAGAGTTAATTTACCTATCATACTTATAGCTCTGATCCGTTTTACTCACTGGGGGGATGGGTATCAAAACTGCCAAACACTGGTCCCAAGGAGAACAGCCAAAGGGAACAGTGGTTGTCATGGGGGGAGTGGGCCTTGTGAATTGATAGCAATTCTATCCTGATAATTGTCTATCTAGCCCTTTGAGGGGAGCCCCCCCCCCCCGGAAGAGCTCATAAAACTGAAGAGTGGAGGGGCGCATGAGGTCGTTCCTCTTGTGTTTCCACCAGGGCACCCGCATCCAGGCTCCTTCTGACCCCTCCATTCACTCTCCAGTCTCCACGTGAGAAGCCGTTTCTGGGGTAGGAGGGTCTTTTTTCATTGGTGGGTTTGGCGGAAGGAAGGGAAGAAGCCTGGCTCAGCCCCTCCTGGGCTTTCCTCTTGAACTGCCTTTCCCAGGAGCGTCCACTCTGTTCCTGGGCCCGTCTCCAAGCTCCCGGTGCTGAGCTCGGCCCCAGAGCAGATGGAAGTGCTCACTGCCGAGTAAGTATCAGGAAGCCTGTCGCAACATCTTCCGATTCGGCTGCAATTTTGGTCGCCATCAACCTTTGATCACCGAGTTCTCAGTTCTAGACACACGAGTTGATGTTATTAATTGGCCCCATAACGTCCCAACGTCATCCATCAAATCCGGTCAGCGGCTCTCGAGTTAGCTGTCAGCTCCTGTTTTCTGTCCTGCAAAGTCTCAAAGAAGTTTCTTCGGGGTAACAATTCTACAAGCAACGGGTGGCCTGTCCAGACAGCGCCTCCTGCAAGCTGACTTCACTGCTGCTCCAGCCTCCTGCTCCCATTGGCCCGAGTCAAGGACTGTCATTTGTTTTCTTTGCTTTCTTTTAATGATTTTTACTTTTTCCATTATAGTTGGTTTACAGTGTTGTCAATTTCTACTGTACAGCAAAGGGATCCAGTTATACATATATATACACGTTCTTTTCTCACATGATCCTCCTTCGTGTTCCATCATAAGTGACTAGATATAGTTCCCTGGCTCATTGCTTATCCACTCCAAATGCAATGGCTCACATCCATTAACCCCAGACTCCCAGTCCACCCCACTCCCTCCTCCTTGGCAACCGAAAGCCTGTTCTCTAAGTCCATGAGTTTCTTTGTCTTTTTTTTTCCTATTGTCTATTGGGCTGATACATTTTGAGAGTCTAACACAGCAGATATAGAGAAAGAGCCCAGATGCGCCTCCTCGAAAATTACTTCCTTCAAAATTCTCTCAAGACACCTTCTCAGATGCATACAATAAATATGAAAACATTCTAAGAAAAAGTAGTCTCTGGGTATCACTGTCTCTTACAAAAAAATAATGATAAAACTAGTGTATTTCATAATCATTAGAGGCAATTATATACAATGTTTTATAAAAATCAGTAACTACTGCCTCCATAAGATAGCAAGAAAGTGGCCAAAATAACAAATATATTCTTTATTTATTTATGCTTTTTTTTTTTTAGTGCTGCACCTGCGGCATATGGAGGTTCCCAGGCTAGCAGTTGAATCAGAGCTACAACTGCCAGCCACAGCCACGCAGGACCTGGGCAGCCAGGAGGTGAGGCACAGGGAGCGTCAGGGACGCCGGCGGGAATGTGCAGAAAGAGGCATAAGGAAATCTGGCAAGGGTCTGCCCTGGGTAGCTGCTGTGACATGTGAGAGGAGCGCGTGTGCTCACACTGAAAGCTCACGTGGAAGTTAATTGTTCACAACGCTCAGAAATCAACAGTGAGCGTCGGATACGGACAGCCGGCCCCTGGGAAGGAGCAGCACGCATCTCAAGATGACTTACTAATTACGGCAGGTGCCCCACCATTCCAGTCTCGCCTCAGAAGGAGAAAGACAATTCGGGGAACCAGTAGTATGCGGGAAGCCTTCTCGCCCTTTCCAGTGTGAAAAGCCGCCCTCGCCTGGGCAGTTTCTGATCCCTGACTTGGTCCTGGGTGCTGGGAGAGAGGCTGGCAACCCCCGCCCCTCCTAAAACCCTCAGATTCCCGCCTACCTCGCCAGTGTCACTGCTCTTAAAGGAAGATCTGCTGTCAGTGTCTGCAGAACTGTCCCTGTAAAAGGCTCCCAGCAGCTACAGCACAGCCACTCGGCGGCCCGTTAACACCCTCCCCAGTGACCGATTTCCTGATTCCTGGGCGGGCACTGCCTCTAGCAGGTTGGTTGGGGAAACGTAATGCCAGCAAGGTGGTGAGAGACAGAGACAGAGGGGCGGGGGAAAGAAAGCAGCTTGGAAATCAAAACAAAATTAATGTAAAGAAGTTTGGGGGCGGGAGGGGTGGTCGGGGGTTTGGGATGGAAATGTTCTAAAATTAGGTTGTGATGATGGTTGTACAACTTATAAATATAATAAAAAATCCATTGAATTATTAAAAAAAAGAAACTTTGCTGTAAGTGGCTGAAGGACCACTACAGGATCAATGAGACCAAAGGAAAAAAGGGTGTAATTTTTCTTTGCGCATGAGTTATCATAACTAGTCTTCATACACCTTTATTTTCTATTTGCCTTGTAGAAATCATATAAAATATATATCAAAACATTGAAAGAGACAAATGCAGAAGAAAATAATTTTTAAAACAGATGTGAAGCAGAATTTTACCAAGGAATAGAAATAAGAGTATATAAGAGAAAACAAAATAAGAAACACATCATATAATAAAAAAATTAATGTAAATAAATTCACAGGAAAGGCACTTTGTTTTAAAACAATTAAATAATAAACAGATATGTCAAATCTAAATATGTCATGTATAAATTATGCAAATAGCAAGCCTAGCCTAGCCAGAGCTGCACAAAATTACCTTTGGTTTAAAACAAAAGACAATGTGCAGCCAAGTGTCTGTTCAAATACAGGCCAAAAGGGCAAAGAGAGTTCTGTTTGTGAAACTTTAAAGAAAACTCAAGCCTGGAAAAGAATCACAAAAAAATGCAAGCATAAAAGATAACGTGACAGTCAAGGGAACTCTAAGAAGTAAACAGGAGAAGAAAAAATGCAAACAAAGCAAGTTCTGTCTCTAGGTCCAAAGAAAGACGTGAGCGCCCATATTTCCTAGGAGAACAGCAAGTTGTTTCTACCTCGCTCCCCTTTCCTCAAATACATTTATAACTCACTTCCCCCAAATTCATTCACATTCAGAGCCATCCAAATTTTGGACTTTAAAACCTTTTTTTTTTCTTTCTTTCGTGCTGACAGTTTTTGCTCCTTTCCTTTTGCTTTTTACTGTTCCCAAAAATATTTGTTCCACCCACCACTGCTTTTCCCCGTCAGGGATGGACTCTCTTGGGCTAGATATTGCTCTAACACTTCCAGGCTCCCTGTCTCAGCTAAAACTTCCAAACATTCTTTCCTCCCAGGTGATTTTTTTTTTTTTTTTAATTTCTGACTCCTTCTGTCTGATTCTTCAATGTATCTTACTCCATGAATCCCAGAGATGTTTACAGTCTTAACAGTATACATAGTCTGTTTTGGTAATATTTAAAATAAATTAGTGGTCTCATTTTTTGCTTTTCTAAGATCTCAGGCATAAAATATAACTGGTACCAATTCCAACACCAGAGAAATAAAGCAAAACATGTAAAAGATCCTCAGAACCAGAAGAGACGGAAGACTAGCCAAGTAAAAAATTCTCCTTGGCCACAGATCACATCAAAAAAAAAAAAAAAAAATGCATTACTGACACCGACCACTAAACCAGGAGATACCACTGTTCTTTACAGGTACTTCAAAATGCTTCAAGCTAGAATTCTAGATAGATAGAAAATCTTTACCCTAAATTTGGGTTGAATCTTTTGAACTCAAGAATATTTTTTCTTCACATTTTATTCCTACTGGTATAAATCAACATGTATGAATTAATCACATTTCTTCTTGGACTAGGACACCATTAGTTTGATGTCAGTTTATGAGATTTATTTAACTCAAATATTTAGTCTTTAAGCTTGTTTTGGTGATGGGACGGACATGCAGGTTTTAGTGAAAGGGATAAACACAGAACTCAAGACACAAATACTAAGACGCTAAGTAGCTATCTTAAAGTTACTTGGGGGGTTTAAAACCCTAAAATTTCTGATGGAAGAATTCATGAAAACAAAAAGCTATCAAAATAATTTAAACACAGAAGATGAACCTTAAAGCATTTACTACGTGTGTACAGTACCTAAGACAATACTTTAAACATAGAACCTGAACCCTAAAGCATCTTCTGTATGTGTGTACAGTACCTAAGATGATAATTTAAACATAGAACACGAACCCTAAAGCATTCTCTACATGTGTGTAGAACACTACAGAGCATCGGACACTTTATAAACTATGGTTGTCTACCAGTTTTTGTGTTGGCCAAAGAGTCAAACTCTTTGCCTGAATTGCTTTTACTATATCATATATCAAGAGCAAAGACAAAATCAGAACTAAAAGCCCAAGGCAAGTTTAACAATAGTGACACTGCCACTGTCAATACTAACCATTTGTTTGATCAGCTTCCTTATCTTAAATTTATATTTAGCAATAAATGCATTTTTTCTTATACCAAACATGTGAATTTTAGGATTCAGAACCTCACATAGGGATTTTTACATGATGACTGATGTAAAAACAGGCACAGGATCTCAAATTAACTAATTATTGTCTTTTACAAAAGATGGAGCCCTGATTAATTAAATCAAACAAAGGTACAGACTCTAGTTTCTTGTCTGTCCCCTTTTACGCTTAATACCTCCTGTAGGTGCTCTCATAATGTGCATTCTACCAACAGGACACCTTAGAGATAATGTAAGGGACTGTTCCCAGCTGACAAAGTTTACAATGGCAGCAAAGATGAGAGAAAAGCAATAAAAAAATGCAAACGCAGTGTGATGTCCCGAGCTGAGGTATATAACCAGTGAGAGAAAACTCTTCCCCATCAAATAAAGACATATCTGGAAATTTCTTGAAGTCCAGATGAGCAGTTAGAATTCAGTGATACTGGATGCTCACGCGGTTCCAAGGCTTGCGCTGTGATTTCTTTAAAACAAACAATACTCTTCACCAAGTGCCTAGTAAGTGCCTCAGCACTCCGAATCCCAGCAGCCCCTAACGGCTCAGCTTTCAGGTGGGCAAACAGCCAGGCGAAGGTAACGTGACCACCGCCCGGTGCGAGAACGAGGATTTGGACTAGGTCCGTTCACACTGCAGGATTCCTTAACAAGCACTGGAACCTGCTCTTCTGCGAGAAGCTTTTAACACGTATCTTTAAAATGTCTCTTGTAGCGATAAAGAGACACGGTTCCATCCAACAATTTATCTTTTGATTTATTGTTCTCTTCCAGAATTTAATTCGATCTGTTGACAGATGACCCAGTGAGTTTGGTACCCACTCCTAAGTACTCCCTAAAGATTCACATGTAAGTAGCTCTCCTTTTTCTCAAACGAGGCAGATGTCTATGAGATCCTATACTGTACAGCACAGGGGAACTATAGCCAGTCTCTTGGGACAGAACATGATGGAAGATAGGATGAGAAAAAGAATGTGTATACATATATTTATATATATTTATGCACGACTTTGTTGTACAACAGAAACTGACAAAACATTGTAATGAACTATACTTAAAAAAAAGAAAAATAAATATGAATACTTCCATTCAGAAAAAGGGCTAAGTTTACTCAATCATCTTATTTTTTTCTCAATTTTATGTCACATTCCTTGACGATATCAGCCTGAGCCAGTTGTTTGCTCCTTTGCTCAGCATGAACCTCATGTAGCCTAGTATTTTTTGAACATACCTTGGCGGGGGGGGGCATCAAAATATTATTTTTCAATTCAAACATAGCCATGTCACATCTGGGTAAACAAGAGTGTGTCACTAATTAAAGGAGTCTGCAGTCAACGCCACATCCACTTTCTTTCCAAGTGTTTCCTCTGTGGACACGTTTTACTGCCTTCTCCCCACCAACCACCTGTCTGCTAGGTTTTTCATTCCTTGTGGCTAAAAAAAGACCCCCACGTGGCCGGCTGCCACCCAGCTCCTAAGGAACTTTGGACTGAAAGTGACTCTTTGGAAGAGTCCCCGGGGACAAACGAACTGGGCCTCTCTCGATAGCGCCTGACAGGCCTCTGAGCAAACTCTACCAGCCGAGGGGCCCTTTACCTGTTTCAGCGTCTCCCTGGGGCCCCGGAGCCGCACAGTAGCAGCAGTCCAAGAAGATGACATAGTTAAGAACGTTGAAGAACAGCCCGATGACTCCGGCGCTGAGAACCAGCAGCGGCTGCTCCGTCTTCTGGGGCGCAACATACCTTTTGACAGCTTCCACCAGGATGCTGAACATCAGGGCCACCGCAAAGACGGAGTTGCCAAACGCCCCGACGACATCGGCCCGGAGGAAGCCGAACGTGCTCCTCCTGTGCTGCTGTATCATGCTGGCCCTGAGGCCAAAGAGCCCGATGATCATGGACACAATGTGGGAGAGGACGGCGAAGGCGTCGGAGGCCAAGGACAGGGAGTTGCCCACGTGGGCGACCACCAGCTCCATCACGAACAGGAGGAGCGTCACGACGCACATGAGGATCAGCCGGAAGCTTCTGCCAGAGTATCGCCCCATCGCGCTCGGCTCGTCGCCGTCCCTCTCCCTTTCCCGGGCAGGCTGGACTCCTAGGGGAGCAGCTACAGATGCAGTGATTACAGCTTCTGGGGAACTCTCCCCTTCAGCCTGGCACCACTTGTCACATTTGAGAATCACCTTTTACAGGCTGCTATAAAGCCATAAAACAGTGTAAAGGGCAATTAAGCAAGACACGTCACGTGAGCGGGGACTCGTGGATATGAACTTGAGGGGTATCTTTCGTTCCTCGGTTGGTGTGTTTCATTACGCAAGTCAGAGAAAGCCCTCGGTGTCCGAATCGTGCAGAAGCTTGGACGTGGCTGTTGGCCTTACCAGATCCCACATTCGTTGTCTGCAGTAACCGCGCTGGGATTTAACATAAACAATCATGTCTCGTCAACCTGAGGTGTAGATGGTTTTGAATTCTGTTTACTGCATGGGACAGGGAATATTCTAGGGGTCACCAATGCAGAGATGAGAGCTACAGAAAGTGAAAGCCAAAGCAGCAGCCAGGGCGATTGTTTTTTCTTCTGCCTTGCCAACTGATCCGCAATAAACAAGCACGCTCCTTCCCAGCATTCCCCATAAATGAGAAAAAATGTCCCTCCTGTTTAGGAAAGATCCAGTAGCTTTACACTAATGGAGGCGCTAATGACTTGACTTGTCTGTCATCTGTCTCTTAGGAGCCTTAAAGGTTTACCAGTTCCTGAATATCTAAGAGTAGCAGCCTATATTGTTTGCGTAGACCACCTACTGTCAATCCTTCAGAGAAATAGGAATTGATATTACCAAATCTTTTCTGAATTTGAAGTCTATGATGGTTAATTTTTAATTTATTTTATTGAAGCATAGTTGTTTCACAATGTTAATTTCTTCTGTACAGCAAAGTAATGAAGTTATACATATACACTCTTTTTTGTGCGTGTGTGTTTTTAGGGCCGCACCTGCTGCATATGGAGATTTCCAGGCTAGGGGTCGAATTGGAGCTGCAGCTGCCAGCCTACACCACAGCCACAGCAATGCCAGATCCTAGCTGGGTCTGCGACCTACACCACAGCTCATGGCAACGCTGGATCCTTAACCCACTGAGCGAGGCCAGGGATCGAACCTACAACCTCATGAATACTAGTCCAATTTGTTTACGCTGAGCCATGACAGGAACTCCCATACACTCTTTTTCATAATCTTTTCCGTTATGGTTTATCATAGGGTACTGTATATGCTTTTTCCCTGTGCTCTAGAGTAGGAGCTTGTTTATCCACCCTATATGGAATAGCTTGCCTCTGCTAATCCCAGCCTCCCAATCCATCCGTCTTCCACTACCCTCCTCAGCAACCACAAGTCTGTTCTCTATGTGAGTCTGTTTCTATTTCACAGATAAGCTCATTTGTGTCATATGTTAGATTCTACATATGTGATATCATACGGTATTTGTCTTTCTCTTACTTCACTTACTGTGATACTCTCTAGGTCCATCTTGTTGCTGCAAAGGGCATTATTTCATTCTTTTTATGCCTGAGTAGTATTCCATTGTGTGTGTATGTATACAAATTCCACAATTTTTTTTTTTTTTGTCTTTTTGCCTTATCTAGGGCCGCACCTGCGACATACGGAGGTTCCCAGGCTAGGGGTCTAACAGGAGCTACAGCTGCCGGCCTTCACCACAGCCACAGCAACGCAGGATCCGAGCCACGTCTGCAACCTACACCACAGCTCACGGCAATGCCGGATCCTTAACCCATTGAGCAAGGTCAGGGATCGAACCCGCAACCTCATGGTTCCTAGTCGGATTCGTTAACCACTGAGCCACAATGGGAACTCCAAATTCCACAATTTCTTTATCCATTGCGAGGGCTAATTTTATGTGTCGATCTGACTGGGCTCTTAGGTGCCCAGGCAGTTGGCCAAACATCATTCTGAGTATTTCTGTGAAGTTGTCTTTTTTCCTTTTAGGGCCACACCTGTAGCATACTGAAATTCCCAGGCTAGGGGTCAAATCAGAGCTGCAGCTGCCGGCCTACATCACAGTTCTTAGCAATGCTGGATCCTTAACCCAGAGTGAGGTCAGGGATCAAACCCACGTCCTCATGGATACTAGTCGGGTTCATAACCTGCTGAGCTACAACAGGAACTCCCTGTGAGGGTGTTTCTGAGTGAGATTAACATCTGAGTCAGGAGACTGGGTAAAACGATTGCCATCTCTAATGTGGTTGGGCCTCGTCCAATCTGGTGAAGGCCTGAACAGAACTGGCTGACCCTCCTACAAGTTGAGAGGATTCCTCCCACTGACTGCCTTCAAGACAGGACACTGGCTTTTCCCTGCCTTTTAGGTTCAAACTGAAAGGCCAACTCTTTCTGGGTCTCAAGCCTGTGGGGCTTCAGACAGAAAATATACCCACTGTTGGTTTTCCTGGGTCTCCTGCTTGCCATGCAGATCCTGGGACTTTCTCAGCCTTCATATACATGTGAGCCAATTCCTTAGAGTATCTATTTATATACAGTCTATCGGTTCCATTTATCTGAAGAACTTGGACTAACACACTGACTTTAATGAAAACCTGACAACTTAAGATGTGGCTCTAATAACTTCCTTAGCATCTCATAAATGATCTCCAATGGACCTGCTATTCTAACAGTGAGACGTGCAGTACAACCAGACTGTAAAAGTTACTGCACTCAGACTATCTCACGCATCCATTCATGCCACGAATACTGAATCCCTACGTATCAGACACAGTTCTAGGCGCTGGGGAGACAGCAGCAACTAAAACAGAGAAAAAAATGACGTTTACCTTCTAGTGGGGAAAGACACTCAATCACAAACTATATGGACTGTCAGACGGTAATAAGGGTGATAAGAGACAAACTGGGGTTGTAATTAAATGAAGTGGTCAGGGAAGAATTTACTGAGATGTTCCCCAAGTAAAGGAGCTAAGAAGCTGAGCCGTGAAGACAACTGAAGATCTTTCTGGGCAGAGGAAGCAATGAGCGTGGGACGTTCAAGGAACACTCAGAGTTCGGCACAGCCGAGGAGGAGCAACTGAGGGAGAGAAATGGGATATGAAGGCAGAGAAGTGACGGAGCCAGGGGCAGATCACCCGTGAGACAGGAAAGTCTGAAGTAGAACAAGATCTAATTTATGTGTTTCAGGAACAGTTGGGTCCTGTATTGAGATTACAGGAAGGCAGAGGTACCAGTTAGGAGGCTGTGGGTAATAACCTAAAGATGGGTGACTCCAACCAGGAGGGGAGTGCGAGCATCCAGGCACAGCGGTTCTAGTACAAAGTGAAGTGCAGGCCCCTGGTTAAAAAATTATTAAGTTTTTAAAGGGCACAGCCACTATGGAAAACAGTATGGTGGTTCCTCAAAAAGTTTAAAACAGAATTGCCTTATGCTCCAGTAATGCCACTTCTTGGCAAGTATTCCACAGAATTGCAAGCAGGGTCTCAAAGAGCTACTTGGACACCCATGTCCACAGCAGCACCACTCCCAGCAGCGAGAGGCGGAGGCCACCCAGGTGTCCATCGACAGACTAAAGGACAGACGAAATGTGGCCTCTTCACACAACGGAGTAATATTCCACCTGCGAAGGGAGGAAATCCTGACCCGTTACAACACAGACGGACCCTGAGGACACCGATGTGCCAGTGACGTCGGTCAGTCACAGAAAGACGGGTATGATTCCCCTTCTGTGTGCCAGTCAGTGGAGTCGCATTCACAGCAGCAGAAAGGAGAAGGATGGCGGCCAGGGCTGAAGGGGCGCAGGGCCGGGCCCAAGGGAGTTTAATGGGTACTGACTTTCAATTTTACAAGACCAAGAAGGCCCCGTGATCAGTGGCCCAACACCAGGAACATACTCCACACTTAAAAATGACTAAGACATTTTATCACAATTACCTGTTTTTTGTTTGTTTTTTGCCATTTTGGGGCCACACCTGTGGCATACGGAGGTTCCCAGCCTAGGGGTTGAATCAGAGCTGTGGCTGCCTGTCTACACCACAGCCACAGCAACGTGGGATCCAAGCCGCATCTGCAACCTACACCACAGCTCACGGCAATGCCGGATCCTTAACCCACTGAGCAAGGCCAGGGATCGAACCTGCAACCTGAGGTTCTGCTGAGCCACGATGGGAACTCCACGATTAACTTTTTTTCCTGAAGTTCCCATTGTGGCTAAGCAGTAACAAGCCTGACTAGTATCCATGAGGATGCGGGGTTCAAGCCCTGTCACCTGAAACCACGGCACCAGAGGAGGCCGAGCAGGCAGCCTAAGCAGAGCAGCATCAGCACGCGGCGTCTCAGAGGCAGCCGAGCTTGGAAAGCCGGTGGAAGACCCTTGGAGAGGAGGGACGGCAATTTCAGGAAAGAAGCGCAGCGTCTTCGTGCGGCAGGACCGCGGCAGGGGACGCGGCAGGCCAGGCTGGCAGGGCGGCAGCCTCGAGCAGAAGGGGCGCGTCCCCTCCGCCAGCAGCGGCGCGGCGAGGGCGGAAAAGCACGACTGAGAAGCGGCAGCGAGATGGGCTGATGAGGCTTTCAGGAATCGGGGCTGCTTTTCTGAAGCCTCCGAAGTAACCAGGGGGAAAAAGAGGGCACGAGAAGAGCCAAGGAAATCTTCCGTCTTTGTACATTTGTGGTTTTCTTTTGTTTTTTAGGGATTTTAGATTCAGCAGAAGGAATTAAGGAAAGGAAGGGCTCCCGCACCGAAGAAGGGGAAGCTGGTGGCTCCCAGTCTGAAACACGAGGGACGCTGCGGTCAGGAAGTTATCTTCATCTCTGCAGCGGTTTCCCAGGGCATAAAACGCAGCGACTTCCCAAACAAACGAATACATGACACAGTATTAGTTCATATTTATTATCGAGGTTGTTTACAGAAAAGTCTTTTTTCCATTGTTAATTTAGGCATGAGAATAGCTGTTTGTCTTACGTGGCCTCCTTTTAGAACTTTCATTTAAAAAAAAAAAAATCAGAAAACTGTCTATGTCTGGGAAGACACTAGGATCAATTTTTTTAAAAAGTGAGGAGGGTTGGAGACGGTTTTGCTTATCCCTCAGTAACTGCGACCAAACAAGGTGTAGTACTTGGCAGGCTTCTCGCCGCAGACGCACTTGGCCCCTGGCGGCAGCTCGCAGAGCGGCGAGAAGGGGATGCAGAGGCTCTTGGCCCCCATCGACGGGGCGCCGGGCTCAAGATCCTGATCCCTGAAATTGAAATCAAGTGAAAATTCCATTTGTTCAGGCTGAAAATTTCTATTCTTTTCCACCGCGACACTTCATGGATTTTATCTGTTAGATGTAAGTGTCTTACCTGGCAGTGGTCTTTTTGATCCAATCTTCACAGTCGATTTCCCCACAGAATGGAATCTGAACAAGCTAATACAAGAAAAAAATTCAGTATTTACAACCCCCTCTGTTCCACAAAAGGAAGTCTGAGTTCTCTACTGAGGCTGCAAGAAAAAGGACAGGTTCCCCAGCCTTTTCCAGGCCGTGGGACCTGTGCAAACCCGCTGGGAACTTTACTCAGAGGTGCTCGAGACAAGAAAGGATGTTCTTCTACCGTCTCAAGCCACACATCACATAACATCTGGACACAACAAAGACATCTTTGCGACCCACTTAAATGTCCAAATAAACTGGCCACGGCATTGTGCTAAGAGAAGAAACAAAAGGAAAATATCAAGTCCCTCATTTCAAATCTGACTACTGCCTGCTCCACATGCTGCGTGGCTACCAGGAGGAGAGAGGCAGAGGACAAAGAGTACACTGAGTTTTCAACTGTTGTTAAACCTCTAAATTTTTCTTTCTTAGGCCACAGAGAATAATGGGCAGAATCAAGAATTGGGGTTTTATCCTAAATTTCAAACTCACTGCCTATTTGAAAATCTCTAGCCCTGAGTTTTCTTTTATAAAATGTGGGTATTGGACAAGATAAAAATTAAGATTTCTCTCAGCTGTGAATCCTACATTTTTCATAGCATGCCTACTTCAAAATGAGGCTTGTCTGCAGTAACAATGATGCATTAGTCCTATAAAAAAATTCGTGTTAGGAGCAGAGAGGTCAAAGACACACAACAGAAACAGTAGTTGAGGAGCTTCCTTGTGGCACAGGTGAAGGATCTGGCGTTCTCACTGCAGCAGCGTGGGTCGTTCCTGTGGCAAGGCTTCGACCCGTGACCGGGGAACTTCCACATGCCACAGGTGTGGCCAAAAAGAAGAAATGGTGATGCCAAAGCCACTGGACGGTCGTCCAGCCTCCTCGCCGGCTGTGAGCAACTGGTGCCGGTCACACCTTCCAGGCTTGGAGTCTCTCCCAGAAACCCTTCCTTGCACTTGGAATTTTGTTAAACATGTTTCAAAAGGTTTCTAAGTAAAGTGAAAGTAAACAAAGATTAGGAAGTTACAAAAAACACGAGTAATTCAACGGAGAACATTACTGCGAAATGAGGAGGGGTTAGTTACCTACGTCTCTTACGGCGAACGAGCAAAATGTGTTAGTCTGACTCCCAAAGCTGGTAAACTGTTATTCTGGTGATGTGCTTAAGGCAATAAAGAATTAGAGAACTGCTAATAGGATGGGCCAAAGGAACGTGGAGGGGATAGTAATAATACGTATTTGGACAATTCTTAATACAAGTTTTAAAATACATATTAAAATTATATACTAAGATAATAATTAGGCAATTGCTTTTAATATACAATTTTATTTATTTTTACCCCCCCCCAGGCATATGGAGGTTCCCAGGCTAGGGGTCAAATCAGAGCTACAGCTGCCGGCCTACACCACAGCCACAGCAACATGATATCCAAGCCGCATTTGTGACCTACACCACAGCTCACAGCAACACTGGATCCTTAACTCACTGAGCGAGGCCAGGGATCGAACCTGTGTCCTCATGGATAAACGACAGGAACTTCATACAAATAATTTTAAATAAGTGAACAAATAATGTAAGATCAATAATTATTAGATACATAAATTAATAATATACAATTTTTTTTGTCTTTTCTCATTCCACTGCATGATAGGAACTTCATACAAATAATTTTAAATAAGTGTACAAATAATATAAGGCTAATAATTATTAAATACATAAATTAATAATATACAATTTTTTTTTTTTGTCTTTTGTCGTTCTAGGGCTGCACCTGCGGCATATGGAGGTTCCTAGGCTAGGGGTTGAATCGGAGCTACAGCTGCTGGCCTAAAACACAACCACAGCAACGCGGGATCCAAGCCGCGTCTGCAACCTACACCACAGCTCACAGCAACACCAGATCCTTAACCCACTGAGAAAGGCCAGGGATCAAACCTACGACCTCATGGTTCCTAGTCAGATTCCTTTCCGCTGAGCCACGACGGGAACTCCAATAACATACAATTTCAATATAGAAATTATGCAATGAAAAGTGAAGGAAAAACAAAACTAGGGACATAAGAGCTGAAGCAGCCCAAAGTTACTTTCCTGTATTGAAAGCTGGTAAATCATTAGCATTTACACAAACAAAAAGCAGGAGAAAACTGTACATTCATTACTGTTTAAAATTCATTCTGAAGAGGACAGAATGGGGAAAAACTTTAATCACTGTCTCTATGCAATGATACAAAGATTAAGATAATTACAAAGAATGTTTTAAAATAATGAATTTAAATTTGGCTTCTTAGAAATTTTACTTTTGTTAACTCCTAACACTTCAAGCTGTATTTTTTTTTTTATAACTTTAACAAATGTTACAATAAGTAGGCTTATCTTTTTCTCTAAGGAAAAAAAAAATCACTAAGCCATGAGAAGGTACTTTTAAAATTTAAAATAGCATAAGAATAAATTCAACTAAAGCTGTTATTAAATGTATTTGGACTCATAACTTTGAAAAGAACATGTTTTAGTTCTAAATTCAAAGTGAAGTTTAGATAAGACTTGAAATTTCTTATGTATGCCTGTAACTCATTAATATGAAAGGAGAGTATATATTTTTTAGGTGATTTATTCAGCCATGGAAAGGTTTTTATCTTATTTTTTATTATTTCTACATCTATGTTTTTAAAGGATACAAAGCTGTAATCTTTTGCAATATATAACATCTTGAACTCCACAGCAGAAAATGTTAATAAAAAATAATAAAACTCAAAAATCACGGTGATCAAAACATTTGTAATATATGTCAACAGTAAAACGTCTATGTTACACATAAATAACCTTTATTTTTCATTCAATTAAGATCATCCCCTTGGAAAAATATACTAAAAGCATGTCCTATAAATTAGATATATAAAGAAATTCTTTTCATTTTGACCAACAAAGAGTAGAAAATCAAACTCTCATCCACCCTCAAGCTCCAAAGGTTCCTTCCTCCTTTTCCCTTCCCAGTAAATCCAACTTTAGTTATAAAAGCCTTGAAAGCTGCCTGACGGTCAGTCAACACATGTAAGCTGACCTCCGTGGGGCGAGATGGAGGCGGGGACCAAGCACTGGACACGGAGAGAGCATTGGCTTCGGTCTCTATGCAATCTCCGGACACTGCCTGAAAACCCTATAATTCTGCTTTGGGATCACGCGGAAATCTCTCCCAAGAGCTTATCTAGCATTAGAATAAAAATATGACCCACCAATACCTGCTGAGATTCATTTCTTTGAAAGCAATGAATTACCTGATAGCTTACTTTACTGATTTATTAACTCTTATGCAATGTTTTCAAGAGACTGTACAAAAGTGACTACCATATTTCCATAATAAGGGAAGTTTTAAAATTCAATATTTAATGGAACAAAAAAATTATAAAAAACAGAATGAAAGAAAAAATACACACAGCATCAGACAGCTCTCAGGTCAGCCAGAGGAAATAGAGATTGAACTCTGCGAAGTTCCTGCCGTGGCTCAGCAGTAACAAACCTGCAAACCCAACTGGTATCCAAGAGGATACCGGTTCGATCCCTGTCCTCTCTTGGTGGGTTATGGATCCAACGTTGCCATGAGCTGTGGTACAGGTTGCAGACCAGGCTCGGATCCCGAGTGGCTGTGGCCGTGGCACAGGTCGGCGGCTACAGCTCCGATTTGACTCCTAGCCTGGGAACGTCCATTCGCGGCAGGTAAAGGCCCTAAAAATTTTAGATGAAAAAAAAAAAAAAAAAAAGTATGAAGTGTGAAGCTGAATGACAAATTATGGAAACCAGAAAGATGGCATATTACCAAGGCAAGAGACCAAGAACAGCAGAAGGCTAAATACTGAAGAATTATGGATCCAAGGGGATTTTGATGCTATTTTTTGCTTTTGGGGGTCCACACTCATGACGTGGGTTCCCAGGCCACAGTTCAAATCCGCACAGCAGTGACAATGCCGGATCCTTAACCTATGCTATCTATTCTGTACTCATTTTTCAGATTCGTAAACTGAAAGCCAGAGAGATTCATACTTTCCCAGTCATACAGTAAGAGACGTGTTAAGAGGTTATAACCACAACCAAGCAGAATTCTGTCTTATACCTTCTGCATGAATTAAAAGCTGAATCAGAAGAGAGGTCTAAATTCTAATACCAGGTCTGCTTCCGAATGCTCTGGGGTAATTAATTTAGTCTCTGGTCCATGGTTTTCTCATTTATAGCCTGGAGAAGCGGACCAGCTGTATAACCAAACACCTGCACCAGAATACTAACGCTCATAAGTGATTCATCCCAGCAATTAATAATTTCCAAATCAAGACCTCTTCCTTACGAAAACCAAGTTTTGGCTGCGAACCTCTGCATACACACAACATGTAAAGCTGATTAAAATCTTCCAGCACCATTAGGAAAACCTGTGCAGTTTTAAGGAGCCAGAAGTACCCACCCATTCTCAAAAACAGCCTTTTCACTTGTTCCTCGGAAAGTCAGTGTATTAAGATCTGGGTGAGTATACATGCTCAGAGACGAGAAACAGGACTTCCTTTTTTAGGAATCTGCACAGTACATTTCTCAAACGAGAACAGTGCTTCCTTTACAAACTTACAGCAAACTGAGACCACGAAATTCTTCAATAATGGGAATACTATAGGTCATACAAAAGGAAACTTATTTAGCCTGCATAATGAGCACGAGCAAAAGGTTTGACATCACCGGTTCATGGCGTTGCCCCAAAAGATATAACGTTGTAATGCTGCAGGAGAGCCAGTAGAAAACGGAGTATGTAATGCTGAGTAACATATAATCCTTTTGTGTGACAGGCTTTGCAAAAGGGATTAGCACCATGCATCAATTCCATAACTCTTAAAATATCATTTACTGAAATAGGTTTATATTCAAAACTTTTCAGAAGCCTCTTACCTTCCCAGAATCGAGCTCCTTCTGAAACTCTTCCATTGTATTAGCCACAACCATGTGAGCCTTAAGGTCTTCGGCAGCCCTAGTATGGAGTAATTTAAAAATAATATGCATTTTTCTTACTAATATGACCAAGTTTTTTTTTAAATGGCATAATTTCATGAAAGGACAATAACCTGGAAGTGAGAAGACTCAATATGAACCTCGACTTTGTCCCTAGCAGTGACATTTAATAAATCTTAGCCCATCACTGCATTAATGTAAACATTAAATGGAGAATTTGCAGGCACACACAGGTAGTAATTTCGTAATCGCCATTAAATCTCTACTGATCAACGTTCTAATTTCTGGCTTTACCACTTATTACCAGTGAGAGTCTGGGTAATCATTTCAGCCTCTCTGGTCTCAGTTTACCTTTCTATAAAACTGGAAAAATACTCGAGTCTGACTACCATATTGAAATGTTGTAATAATCAAACGCAAAGGCATGAAAATGTTTAAAAAAGGAAAAACATATATACACATTACTCAAGCTCTTCCACATACCAGGCAAGTCTTTTGTAAGAACCTCAAGTTTCCAAAATGGAAATAAATATTCTCTTCCACAGAGTCACACCTGACATGAAAAGCGCTCCCGGGCGGTGAGCAAGGAAGAGAAGGCAGGTTTGTCTTTTCCGAGCCCAGGGCCAGGCCGTGCGAGCTCAGCCAACAACTGCTCGCTAGCTGCCCCATCTGCTTCCCCTTCTGCTGCAGCGAGGTGGGCTCGTGAGACTAAGTCACCGCCACTGGGACCACAAGAAAGCAACAGGCCGCTTCTCAGGCTGAGGTCTTAAGCCCGGGCGGGGCGGGGGGGGAATGCACCTTTAAGTAGCTTATATTAATTCACTGCATAAAAATGTCAACAAAAACCTTTAGCGGTGGTCTTTGAAGCAGGGGTGTACACCTGTATCAGACGGACAGCATTTCAACGCTAAAGATACAACCAGAACCAGAACCCATCTTAAAGCCAGGGAATCAGAGCCTCCTGGTGGGAAGCTCAGGCATGAGTCTGTTCCCAAAGCTCCCAGTGAGTCCGAGGAGAATCTCGGGAAAAGAAGCACCGCTTGAATGGCAGCGATCTTCCGTCTCTGACAACGTATCTGTCCTGAATTCAGACAGCCCCGAAACAAACTACGGATTTGTAGGCCCCATAAATCCAGGAAGCAGGCCCTCAGGAGACATGTTATCATTTGCATTTTAGGGTAAATGATCCAAGAGAAGCAAAATCACTTGCCTAAAGTCACATCAATAAGCACCAAAGCCAAGGCTGGAACTTGTTCACTCCTTAAATTATTGAGGCCTACTATGAGTTAGGCTCAAGGGATCAGAAGATAAACAAGTTTAGACACAGGAACTTACCCCCATGTCCCAAACCGAGTCCCCACCCAGACGACCACGGGCCTTCCTCTCCGCCTCAGGTCGGTAGGTAAGAAAATGAGGTGCCACCAACCTTCCAGGGCTTCGGCCTTGAGGTCTGCGGTTCCGCACAGGTCTGGGCGGCCGGGCAGCCTCACTCCCAACCCCACTCAGGAGGTTCTTGGCCTTGGAGGCAAATCACAATCACCTGCGGAGCTCAACTCCCAGAGGCTCCAGGCCCCCTCCGGCCAGTTAACCTAGCAGCCTGCGGAGGCCCAGCTGTAAGTATTTCTAAGAGCTCCCGGGGGCTGATGGGTGCCTCCGGCAGGTGATAATCATTGTATCTGCTCCTCATATTTTATGTCCTAAAAGCGTGGCCCTAACATTAACCCAGATTAGTCCACAGGACAGACAATCCACCACCGCCAACCTAGTCGGGAGCAGAAAGCACACAGGAAAACAACACGAGTCAAAAAACACAAAGAGAAAGGTGAGTTAAGAAGCCTGGGAGCGGAGGGAGACGACTTCCGGGCGGGGAAAGGACTGCTGGGCAGAGAACGCCGAGGCTGAGCACCCGTGGCGATGGGCCCAGCGCCACCCCAAGGAACTGACCGCGTGAACAGGTTCCGCTGGATGTCCTCCAAGAGCGCGCGCAGCTTCGTCTCCGCCTCGTCTTCAGCAACCGTCAGCTTCTCTCCGGTATCTCGTCTGACAGCTACAAACTGACAGCTCTTCATATCACGCGGCCCAACTTCAAGTCTAACTGGAACTCCCTAGAAAACAAAAAAGGAAGTGAAAAGCGTTACACGCATATCTCCACTGCCTCCGTGGCTTTACCTGTTGGAAGCCATAAAAATCCCTGAGACAAAGACAGAAGCAAACCATCTTAAAAAGTAGGTAATATTCCTGAGATACTACAGAAACCTATTCCAATGAGAAGGCATAAACCTGAAGAAAAAAGGGACTGCTGGAGCGCTTCTGAGCCAAGGAAGAGCTCAGTGGGGCATCAGGGTAGTTGTCTAGCTTTTGTCCTAAATGCACACGGACAATCACACGGGTGTGGCACACGGAGATAAAACACCGAGGGCTTCCTGAAGCTAAGGCCACCCAAAGCCATCTGGGCCCTTCCCTGACCCGTGCGTGGCAGGGGGATGCTGAGCTGCGAAGGTCCGGCCCTGGTCATTAAGCATCAGAATCACTGGAGCCCAGGCTGCCAGGCTGCACATCCGCCTCCCCACGCCCCATTTCTGATCACAGCGGGTCCAGCAATGGGGCCAGAGGGTTTATATTTCTAATGAGCTCGCAAGCGATGTCGAGACTCCTGGTCCTGGGGCTACACTGAGAACCACCCCCAGGACCCTGTGGGTTTTCCCAAAGAACTTCGGGCCCAAATGCATGTTCAAGCTTGTGCTGTTCAAGCCCGGGGATGCACATACGAGTCTGCTCTGTGAGCGGATGGAGGCTTAGACAGACCTCTTGGAAACAGCAGGTTTTAACAAAAAAAAAATTTTTTTTTTGAGTTAATGATCCTCTGAAACAAACCTGGGGTTTTCAAATTTAAGTTAGGAGCCTCTACACGCAGTTTAGCTGATTGGCCAGGCCCAATCAGGGCCAAAGGAAAATTCTGTATGTTACTCTAGAGAAAAGGATCCATGTCTAGAGAAGACCTGTGTTATAAAGTAACGAGCACTCTGGAGCCACAGACTGTATATACTACTACGTTATTTTATTGTTTTCCTTTGTTCACCCACTGTATGTGTATGTAAGAACCGTGTTAAGTGCAATGAGACTTTTAAAAGATGAGTAAGTTGAACTCCTGTTGCAGCTCAGTGGTTACAAACCCAACTAGTATCCACAAGGATGCGGGTTCGATCCCTGGCCTCGTTCAGTGGGTTAAGGATCCGGCATTGCTGTGGCTCTGATTCGACCCCTAGCCTGGGAACTTTCACATGTCTCAGATGCGGCCCTAAAAAGCAAAAAAAAAAAAGAAAGAAACAGATCCTCTTCTCAAAAAGCTCATGTTTTTAGGTTTTGCAGGGTAACCAAGACATGCATACAAATGGTAAAAATCAGTACAGGAAATCAAAAGTGGGAGACTAACCTAGCTAAAAGAGAGAAGAAAAGGCACTGGAGACAGCAAAAATTAATGAGTAGATTCATCGAGATTGAAGAATATTCTATAAAATAACTGACCTATATTTACAAAACCGTCAATGTCACGAGTGACAAGGAAAGGCTGAGGGGCTCCTCCCGACTCAGGGAGGCTACAAAGACAGAGTCGTAATGCAAAGGGCTGCATCCTGTGCTGGGAAGGGGCAGAGCAGAGCGCCAGAGCCAGAGTCGGAGGAAGGCAGCCTGGTGTGAAAACCCATGGGGAGCCAGAGCCGGGCATGAGGAGGGCACCTATGCAGGGAGGGGTGCCGGTGGCAATGAGACAGGGGTACACAGCAAGGAACGCACTAAGAGCTAGGTCCTTCACTGTCAGAGAAGAGAGGTAAAACACGGAAAGGGGAAAGCGAGACTGGGCCACGTGGGATGTGACTGGAATCAGTGGTATCACTGCGAACTCCCGGTTATCAAACGATACAGATGGATACAGAGATACAGGAGTAAACACGTGAGTGCACGCACGCGCGCGCGCGCGTGTGTGTGTGCGCGCACACGTGTACACACACCCCACGGCTCCATCGACTGAGAAGGCCTGGAAGCAGTCAGCGCTCACAAGCAACGAGCACATCCATTCTCTCCTAAAGAGAACCAGGGCTTCGTGAGAGATGCGGCTAATTACAGCGCTGGGGCAGAGAAAGCACACATAAACCCTACAAGATCTCGTGCCAAAAGGCAAGGAAGTGATCAGAGAACACAAAGGCTGGCTGTACGGGGTCCTATTGGGCAGATGGAAGACACTTTGAGCATCAAGACAAATAATAATAAACAGATTATAACCCACTGAGTAACATCAGAAACCATGAGTCCATAAAAAATTTTAGCTAATTAATCAATAAAAAGCTAGTGAGAAATGCACTATGTGAAGATCATGATAATTAAATAAAAACTGAGGAACCATTCCAGAATAAAAGCGACTAACAGGACAAGGTAACTATATGAACACACAATTGTGACCTGGATCCTTCTGCCATGAAGGCCATTAGACAACTGGCACAACCTGAATGGGTTCTAGAACTGGATGGCAATAATGTACCAACATTAAACCCTGATTTTGTTGGCTATTCTGTGATTACATGTTTGTGAGAACATGTGTGCAGAGCGATGGAGCATCTTATTTTCAGACGGTTCAGGCGAGAAAAATCTGTTTGTACCATACTCACTTTACTGTAAATCTGGGATTGTTCTCATGATAAAGAAAATGCATAACCCAAGAGGAAGAAAGGGCACAAGCAAAGACAGAGAGGTGGAAAAACAGACTGTCTGGGAGAGAGAAAAGACCTATGAAAGAGATATCTCGATGGAAAGCGAAAAGTGGAAAGACCATATGAGGCCAAGTCAGAGAGGAGGCATGCATTCTGCTGGTGGTTTTTCAAGTAACTAGTTAGGAATTTACTTACAAAGCACTTTTGTTTTTTGTTTGTTTGTAAAGAGCAACACAAAACTATCTCAATCATCCAACACAGTAAAAAGAAAAAGGGCTATTAATGCACTCATATTATTTTCCCCTTTCTACTCTCCGAAGAAGCGCTATGGAGTCACTGGGTTCTGGTCTAGCCACCGAACCACACACCTCACGTACTAACCTGGGTGAGGCTCACGACGCAAACGCACACGACACACACACGCACTCTACAAAGTTAGTCACCGTTAAATAAATAAGAATCTAGATCTCCCAAAAGGCCTTCTTTCCTCAGGACTTTTTTTTTCATTTTAAAAAACTGTATTAGAGTAGAGCTGATTTACAGTGTCGTGTCTCCTCAGGAATTCCTGCCACTGAACGCACTGCAGGCACCTTCACTGGCTGATGAACTCTTTCCCAGTGCGCTTTCATCTTCAGCACCAAAGTTTAGAACTTAGGCGCTCTGCTTTCTTTCCTAACCAGCAGCTCAGACTAAGTTCCAACCCCCGCACACACACACACTCTCTCTCTCTCTGCAGGTTCACCAGCACCGGCAGGAAGAGGGACAAAGCCGCGTCAGCCCAGGAGGGCACGGAGGAGGAAGAGGAAGACGAGGGACACAGAAGTATGGACAACTTTTTTTTCTTTCCTTTTTTTCCCTTTCAGTCCAGCTAGTCGCAAGGAGTTAAGGTTCTCTTTGGGACCTTGGGCAAATGCAAATGGGTTTAGACAAGCTATTACTGAAATCACACAACTACTATTTCCATGTAAGTAAAAAAGATCACAATCAAAGGGAAATTACACAGAGAAAATATTCACCTTTAAAGTCTTTTTAAAGGTGGGGGAATACCTAAAGGAAAAAATACATTACACAGAGGAAAGCAGCAGCAACAGAACTACTATTCTTCAGCACAGAGATTTATCTTAGGGGCCATTTAAAACAAATAAGGGGATAAAGATTAGTAACTCTGGGAACCCGACATACATTAATACCGAATAATCTCAGTATTGCTGAGCTTCCACATTTGAAAGCCTGAAGCTGAAATCTCATTACATCTTCTCATCCACTTCCTGTAACACGAGTTTATCACTTGACTCCTAACAGCTAGTTCTAATGAGATTTCCCGTTTCACCGTCAGTAAAAAAGCTAAATCCCAGAAGTCTGAAAAACAGAATTAAGAATATGGAACTTCTACTAACAGCAATGTGCAATAAATAAAAGTTCTATCAAAAATATTAAGCCAGAAGTTTGACTAGCCTTGATTATACAAAATAAAAATCAACAAACTGCTGTGAAACAATGTGGTATGAAAAACCAAGTGTGAAGTTAATCTCTGATTAGCTGTGACAATGACCCCTAAGCGCCACTATTCTGGTGGTTTCACTGTTTAGATGACTTACTTTATGAATTCCTGATACAAACATCTTAGTAACAAGCATGCAGGGTTTACTAACCATAAACGGGGTCTTCAAGACCATTTTAATCACAATGTAACAAAAACCCAGACTTGGGAGTATGGAGGAAAAGCACGCAGGTGAAGAGTCTACCTTGAGCTCCCAGTGGTTGAACTTCCACCCTGGAGAGTAGTTATCTCGCAAGTCGACTCTGACGCGAATGTTAACGCTGAGCAGCCGCCTTCGGTACTCACTGCACTTTGCGATCAGAGCATCTCTGTCTTCCTCAGGAAGTGCATTCGTAATGCCGCAAGGAATGACCACCACCTAGAACCCAGCACAAGACCACAAACTTACACAGGGAAACAGCCCAGAGGAGGAGTGAAGTCGCATCACCACGTAAGCATCCAGGCGTCCAGAGGACTATAAACCTTCACACAAATCAACCTGCGTCATTTCTGATCCACACAGAACACCTAGTAACTGCCTACGTCGTGTCTGTCCATAAGGAATGCATTTTTTGTTCTTCATGTAATCTATTATACACAGTTTCAAAAAATACTTCCTAAAAGCTTAATAAAATGGGTAAAAAAATGAAGCGTAAAAACCACTATCACATATAGCAGTTACATAATACTGAGGTCTAGACTATATGCTATGTTGTTTCCACATCAGCAAAACCTAGCTGAATGACATTTGGTAAGCCACACTTTTAAACTGTCTTGACTCAAAATGGCCTCCATTTTACAAAAACAACACTCATCAGAAGTACTCTCCTCACCTGAACACAGGCTACACGGGGCGGCAGGACCAAGCCCATGTTGTCCCCATGAACCATGGTCATCACGCCAATAGTCCGAGTCGTCAGGCCCCAGGAGTTCTGATAGGCAAACTGCTTCTCTCCTGGTGTCTTCGGATCTTCAAAAACGACTTCAAACATTTTAGAAAAATTCTGCCCTAAATGATGTGAGGTTGCTCCCTAAAACAGAGAAACACATACTTTAATTGTAAAAACCGATTATGCCTCTGAAAGTAACAAGGATCTTATACCTCAAAATGGCACCAGAGCTGCTGTAACTTCCCTTATTTC
The DNA here is from genome assembly GCA_004024745.2 of Catagonus wagneri. NCBI lineage: Eukaryota > Metazoa > Chordata > Mammalia > Artiodactyla > Tayassuidae > Catagonus > Catagonus wagneri. The sequence continues at coordinate 12,226,369 of PVHT020000061.1, forward strand.
TTTTTTTTTTTTCAGTCTTTTGTCTTTAGGGCCGCACCCACGACATATGGAGGTTCCCGAGCTAGGGGTCTAATCAGAGCTATAGCCACCAGCCCACACCACAGCCACAGCAACGAGCCACATCTGTGACCTACACTACACCTTCTGGCAACACCGTATCCTTAACCCACTGAGTGAGGCCAGGGATCGAACCTGTGTGCTCATGGATACTAGTTGGGTTCTCAACCCGCTAATCCATAAGGGGAACTACAGATACTGATTTTTTTTTTTTTTTACAAGAGTCTACTTCTCTGAGGACAGAGGAAATGTCAGGTCTGCCCACGATCTCTGCTTACGATCGGTCACCCAAGCATCCCTGGGCATCAGTCTGATACCTGGATGGCCCTTCCACTAGCAGATATAAATGCTTCCACTGTAGTCGTGTAGTCTCCGCCTGCGAATTTCTCCTTTTCAGTCTTTCTTCCCTTTACAACAGGAATTGCCAGGAGTTCCTCATACACCTGAGCATATAAGTCAAGTATCTGCAAAACCTGTAACAAAATTTTAAATATACGTGTTCAAATGTACAGTATATTTATTACAGACCTATAAAACCACACTATTTAAAACTAGCTGTGGTAGGGAAAGCACTTCAAATAACAAAAGTCTTTTTTTTATGGAAAGATTAAAACCAGTGTGACTCTGTTAAGTCAGAGCGCTGTGCAAAGAAACTGAACACTTTTTTTAAAATGCACAAAAATTTAGAATATAGGAGAAAATAAATGCTTATGAAAGATACACAATAACCAGGGTGAAATCTCCTGAAGAGTAATTAATTTCACCATGGGATTATAATTTCTTCTATACATTAAAGTCCAAAACCATTTTCATCTGAAATTTTAAAACAGTATGTTTTCTGACAAAATTTCAAAAGACAGTTTCTTAAGTCCATACACATATGAATTAACTTGTTTTCTCTTTTAACAGGTTACACATAATTTTTTTTTTTAGGGCCACACCCTCGGCGTATGGAAGTTCCCAGGCTAGGGGTCTAACAGGAGCTGTAGCCGCCGGCCTTTGCCACAGCCACAGCCACGCGGGATCCGAGCCGCGTCTGCAACCTACATACACCACAGCTCATGGCAATGCCAGATCCTTAACCCACTGAGCAAGGCCAGGGATCGAACCTGCAACCTCATGGTTCCTAGTCAGGTTCATTTCCACTGTGCCAGGACGGGAACTCCTACATAAGCTTTTAAGGAACAAAATAATTTATAGCAAGAAATTATCTTTTAATGTCATCTGAAATCAGATCAAATTTAACTCACAGCCTTTCACTGAATGAGAACATGTAAACAGGCAGCACGTACAACTCACAGCCCGTGGGGAGCGAACACACAGCCCGGACCAAGAGTGAGAACATAACCAACGTGCAAGGTCACTTCCATACCTCCTCTGCTGCTTCTTCGAACGTAGCAAACGCACTGTGCCCCTCCTGCCAAAGGAACTCCCGAGTGCGCAGGAAAGGCTGAGGGTGCTTGAACTCCCAGCGCTGCAGGAGGCAAGAGCATAGCGTGACCATCAGAAAGCATTCCAATTTCTCTAACAACTGCGTGTGGTTAGGAATCAGCACTTAGAGCTCTGATTCAAAGTACTTCACAAATGCTTCCACACTTCCAACCCTCTGAATATAAATATAAGGAAAAATGTCTTTTTTAAATGCACACAAATAATAACGAAACAAGAGGTGTGTACCTACCACCACATTGCACCACTGATTGAGCCTGATGGGCAGGTCTCTGTGGGACTGGACCCATTTTGCGTATGCGGGGTACATGACTGGAAAGACAGGGGAAAGACAGGCAGTCAGTCTCTGGAGGCTTTACTCCTCCCGTGAAGGGTGGTTAGGGTGAAACTGGCACGTGATTAACAGGAATTAAAATGCTGTGTTTGTGCAGTAAGTGAAAGCATTACATTTCATGAAACTGTCTAAACCTGAGCATATTTTACAAGGAATATGACATTCAATCTGACAGCTTCTCAGCTGTTCTTTCTAAAAACACAAGTTCTCACGGTATATACTGTGCTCTGTGTTGAGGTCTTTGCAGTCATTGTCCTGTTCAGTCCCCACATTCAACCCACAAAATGGGTATCATACGCTCAATACTGAAAACGAGGAAGCTGAGTTTATAGAGAACTTAAATAACTTGCTGAACCCAGCACAGCTACCTCTTCACACTAGCATTTAGGTTCAATTTATCTAATGAAAGCTCTTGCCGTGAACTGCGAATTTAAGTGAAGGGACCTGTCTTACCATAGCCTATTCAGGATTATCTATAATTAGTAAAATACAAAACTTTGCCAAACTATTATGTCAAAAAAGCTGGTGTCATAATTTAATAACATGTCATTATACTACCATACAGGAGTATCACTAAAGGCATCAAATAAGAACAAACAATCCTTAACCCAAAGGTGGATAATCACTTTGAAAGATATTCACAAGCCTAAAGGCTCAAAAGTCCCCAGCGGTACTCCTATTTCCTACGCGCAATTTTAGGAAAATCACTTAACCCTGCCGGGACCTTTTTTTTTAACCTGCAAAATGGAGATGCCAGCGGCTGTCCCCACTCTCCCAACTACAACCCTGTAAGGACAGTGCAGCACATGAGTGGAATCACTAAGAACCTACAGAAACCTTACAGGAATAAACCTTATAAAAACCTGTAATACTGAAATGACTAACTGGAAGTAAACAGGGCATAAAACACTGGTGTTTGCAATGCTATCAGCGATTCCAAGAATAAAAACCATTCTAAGATTAAAACTCTGGAAAGTTCTGAAAGACTATATAGCATAAGATTAACAGTGATGCAAGTGGTTTAAAAAAACACCCTTATGCTCACGATAAAGAGCTGCACAATGAATACCGTCAAGAGAATTCAACTCTATGCCGCTGAAGTGTGTGTGCATCTTTAAGCCTTGATTCATTCTGAAACTCAACACTGTCAACAGGGATTTAAGCGCCCACACCACGGGACGTGAGGCAGACGCCGTGTCTCTGGTGCTCACGGGGCTCCTTCCTTGCTCCAAGGCCCACCCTCACCTGTTTCACTGGTGGGACGAACGGCAATGGGCTCTGCCAACTCTGTTTTGCCAGATCTTGTCACCCAAGCAACCTAACAAAATAAAATCATTTTTCACACTTTTTTAAACACTTGAGAGAAACAGCTCAGATGTAGGCAAAGCTCTACTTCAAGTTTTGCTATGTCTATTAAGGCAAATGAAAAGGACTGCTGCTGTTCACTGTGAGAAAAGGCAGAAACTTACTGTTTTTATAAAGGTTTAATGAATAGTAAAAGCCAGAGCCAGTTAATTATTTAATATAACAAAATGACTCATAACTTGCCCTGATCAAAGAAATACAATTTTTTAAAACTGGCTTTACATTTCTCTCACTCAGTTGTTAAGACTTGCATTTAGATTATTATAAATGAAATGAAAACATCAGCTCCAAGTTCACGAAACAAACTGCAAAACTAAATAAAGCAGGCTAACCTACCTCAGGGGCAAAGTCGGCCACGTGCGCCTTCTCTTTCTCTAATGCACCTTGAGACACAAACATGGGGAAATAGCAGTTTTCAACACCAAGTTTCTTGATCTCAGCATCAAAAAAGTCCTTGATGGATTCCCAAATGGAATACGCCCAGGGACGAAGGATATAGCAGCCACTTACATCATAGTATTCAATCATTTCTGACTTTGTGATGACCTATTTAAAAGGAAAACAGTCTATGAAGCATGAACTGAACCACAACTATAGCAGAAGTACCGAGAGTATGATGCCAAGATTCAAATGCGGAGGTTTCCCCTGCTGGTGCATATTCTCTTAAAGCACCTTTCTACTCTGAGAAACAGCAGGGCTCTCAATTCTTAAGACTTGAACTCCAATCTTGCTCCTACTGTTTAGCTGTTTGGTAACTGGTCTAATCTCTGCTTCACCACCACCAGCACAACAAAGTCAAGTTAACTATTTCATAGGGCTACTTCTTGATTCAGTATTTTAGAATTTTCGTTTGGGCTCAGCAGGTTAAGAACACGACAGAGTGTCCATTAGGATGCGGGTTCGATTCCTCGCTCAGTGGGTTAAGGATCCAGTGTTACTGTAAGCTGTGGCATGGGATGCCGATGCAGCTTGGATCTGGAGTTGCTACAGCTGTAACACAGTCCTTGGGTGCAACTCCGAGTCAACTCCTAGCTCAGGAACTTCCACATGCTGTAGGTGTGGCCATAAAAGGAAATAAAAAATGTATGTGAACACGCTTTAAAAACTATGACATGTTTATGACTATACAATTAAAGGCATTTAAATGATCACTTTTTGACTGCATTTTAGAATCTAAATATAAAAGTCGCCTTTGAAAATTTAAAACACATAAATCAACTGAATCCATACTCACTTGAGAATACCAATCTGCAAGATTTTCTTCTTTTTTTGCCTCAAGACCCAACCTGCAGATTAAAAAAAATAAAATATCTTCATCCAGCAATTGCTTTCAGGTTGCATGGAAATAAACCTCTAAACTTTAAAACAGATTCGTTTCTCTTCAGTGTGGATTATTTCTGTATTTGTATCTCTTACACATTCATCACCATGATGTCTTTAATCTAGAAAGCGGATCCATCATCTCTTAAAAGGTGGTGCGATACCATTCACCAAAAATTAGGGAAGCGAAGCCTAACAAAAGCTATGATTTTAATAAAGACATTTCATTTACAAAGTTCTTTATAAGGCAATATATTTGCAGTAAAGACAGAGCCTGTTCACACAGAATTCTCTCACTTTATATAAAATAAGAATCTTCTGTCAGTCTCAATACAGGTAAAATCAGAGTTGCTGAGATAGTGTCTCACTGAAAGTAACATGTAAAACGTGATCAAAACCACAGCCATATGCATATATACACGTGCAGATATAAATGCCTGCATATATGTGTAAGTACCCTTACGTGATCTACAAGTTTTTCTTTTAGGTGCCGTAAATAAAAAGTTGCAGAGATAGATTCTTCCAAAATAGATTAGGTGTGCAATAAGAAACTATTCCAGACAGCACTCCTGGTATTACAACATCAACAATTATTCAGGAAACTGGTCTTAGGATGCACACAGAAAAATGTACTCATTTAGTGATGTTCCATAAAAAGTGTATCTTTGTAGAGTTTACAAACAAAGCTTTATTGGTTTAAAATCTTAATGTATTTACACCGCATTCTCTGTTTCACTCTGACACATCTCCACAAAGTGCTTACGTGAAACCTGGCCCTTTCAGGAGCAGTCAGGAGGTAAAAGGTGAGAAGTTCTATTCTCCTTCTCCTATGCTATAAATCTGATCACCCAGCCAACGCGCAAGAAACGTAACTGCCGTATTCTCCTGTTTAAGGAGACACCATGTGTGCACTGTGAGAGACGAGAGGCAGAATTTGAAATTCACCAAAGCAAATCCAACACCACAGCGTCTCTGAATAGAAGCTGCTCACACCAGCTTGGCTGAGTTCAGCGTAGAGTGAACCTCACCTCAGGTTCACTCTAATTTGGGGATGGGGGTAAGAGACAGGGGCTTCACTGTTCACGGGGGTTAGAAGGTACTGCAACGCCATCTACTCCGCGGTGCTGTCTTTACACCAGCTTTGCTCTATATTTAACCAACCAATTCTAAAATCCTACTGAGAACAAAGTTCTCATTTAGTCCCTTCATAAGATTTTCATTTGAAAAATCTGCTTAAGTGCAAAAACCCCACTGTTTACAGTTAGGCTAACCGCCGTGTGCAAAGGGAAGAAGCGATGGAGGGAGAAGGAACCGGGTCCCGTGGTATCAGTCACTGCGGCGGCGGGAGGGCCGGGATGCGGGGAGCGGGCCTCCCTGAACGCTTTACAGCCTGAGATTCTTAAACCAGCCGAGTGAACGCATCACCTATTTAAATAAACAGAAAACGAACAGAAGCTGGCTGCTGACACTATACCTCTACTGTTCTCTAACTTATGGGATAATTTGTTTGAAAAAAACAACTCGAGTTGAATCCCCCCAGTTTTGCTCTGCTCAAAGGCAGCGGCCATGTCCCGTTACCTGGTCTGCTTCCTCGGCCCCTGGCCTTCGCCTGCGCCACTGCACGCGAGCCCGCTCCCTGGGCTTTTAGCAGAATCCTTCTTTTGGCCATTTTGTTTCTGGGGCTTATTCTGCTTTTCAGATTTGTTTTCTTTTTCTTTCCTTTTCTTATCTTTGTCCTCGGCCCCAGTGACAGAGACAGGCTTATAATCGACTCCGGTCAGAGACCTGTACTGCGCCTTCAGCTGAAGCAGTTCTTGTACAGCTGTGTCTACCTGGTCCTTTAGTTTAACGAGAGTAGGAGAGGAGAAAACAGCGTTTAATTCACATCACCGCCTAAGCGCCCAGGGCAAAGCTTTATAAGCAAACGTGAAAACACAACTGAAGGCAGAGGGCATGGGGCAGGGATGGAAGACGCGGAATACACTAACTACTGAAAGTAAATACAAGGACACGATAAACAGGGACAAAACCAGAAAACAGTGACGAAAACAGGTACCATAACCCTACTGTTCCAACAACCGTCACCAGCCACACGTGGCTATTTATTTTTTTTAGGGCCACACCCGCAGCAAATGGAGGTTCCCAGGCTAGGGTTCGAATCGGAACTGTAGCCACCGGCCTACACCACAGCCACAGCCATGCAGGATCCGATCTGTGTCTGTGACCTACACCACAGCTCATGGCAATGCCGCATCCTTAAACCACTGAGCAAGGCCAGGGATTGAACCCGCAACCTCATGGTTCCTAGTCGGATTCGTTAACCGCTGCACCATGACGGGAGCTCCCCACACGTAGCTATTTAAATATAACAAAGTAAATTAGAAATTCTGTTTCTGAGTCGCCAGAGCCGCATTTCAAGTGGCCGCTAGCCCCTGCAGCTGGTGGCCAGTGCGCTGAGCAGAGCTGTCAGAGAAGACCCCTGTCATCTCAGGAAGTCCTGCCAGAAGCACCTGAATGTAACACATATTCTGCTACAATTTCAAGTTAAGAACCATTAAAATACATTATTCGAACATTTCACAATTATAAAGATGAAAGTTAAGTTCCTATATTACTGGTTCAACTTCAAAACCTCTAATGACTTCCTGCTTTCCACTCGCATGACTCTGTACCCAAAAATCCTATTCCCAAAGCGATAATACAATTAATGCAAACTACACCAGAGCTCGCAGCAAAACCTGCCGTGGGAGACTGACAGTGCGTTAGCAGAACGAGCCAAGCAAAGAGTACACGTGAAGGGCCACATCGAGCCAGGCACTTTTCGAGTCTAGATCCCTGCTCTCAAGGATCTTGCAGACAAGAGAGAAACAGACAGTTTTACAAACAAAATCAGTGGTTTAAGTGTTGTGTCAGAGAAAGGCAGTGTCACACAAGAGCGTCCGGGCCACTCTAGCTGGGGCAAGAGAGGATCAACAAAGGCTTCTGCAAAAGGCAAGATAAAAGAGTTGAGAACTGACATACGTGAGTAGAAGCCAGATGTGATGGGGCAGAAAGTGTTCCAGGCCAAGAAGACTGCCCGGAACGTGCAAAACGAAGCACCCAAACACCATACCACACTAACCTTCGAAGCTTTTTCAGCTTTCAGTTTTCGAACCACTTCTCCCTGCAAAGCTACTTTGTCAAAAAGCAGTTTGGCTTCTGGTGTTTCTGGACCGCTAGGCTCAGAGCTTCTGGTTGGACTTGAATCGGAACTCTGAGATGATGGGGGCTGACCAGGAATGTACTCTCGCCCGGTTTTTTCTTTATATTGAGCTTTCAGGGACAGTAAACATTCCACAGCTTCATTTACTTTGGCCTGAAATAAAAGAAAAACAAAAAACAAGATAAATATTTAATACTTTCTGAAATTTCTGAAAATTTCAATGATGATTAAAAATCATTAATTTTCACCAAAGTATTCCTGTAAATAAGCACCATGGAGAAAGGCAAACACAAAGGAATTAAATCATCAGCCTAAAATCGGAGATCAAAGCTAAAGAAAAGTGAAAAACATAAACTATACATCATAAATCTACATACAAGTCATAAAAATAAAACATAAATGCACATACACATATAACACTGTATTTTTCACTTTGCATAGGTAAACAAATAAATTACAGAACATGCAAGCTAAACCAAGCTAATCATCAGTTTCTAACCCCTGGGTCTATATACAGCGGAATCAGAACTTACAAAATCAGAATAAAGATTAACTCAGTGGCTTTGCCTATACAAGTCCTTATTTTCTTCAGCCTGTTAAAGCAGACATTAAACACAGCATCGAAAAAAAACCAGTTTGAGCTCAATTTAAAAACACTTATATCACTCTTTTAAAAATTTACAAAGGAGTTCCCGCCGTGGTACAGCGGTTAACGAATCCGACTAGGAACCATGAGGTTGCGGGTTTGATCCCTGGCCTTGCTCAGTGGGTTAAGGATCCAGCATTGCCGTAAGCTGTGGTGTAGGTCGCAGATGCGGATCGAATCTGGCGTTGCTGTGGCTGTGGCGTAGGCCGGCAGCTGTAGCTCCCATTAGAACCCTAGCCTGGGAACCTCCATATGCCGCAGGTGTGGCACTAAAAAGCAAAAGAAGAAAAAGAAAAGAAAAAGAAAAAGTCTTATTGAAACCCGTAATTGTAAAACCTCCGCCTATCACTTTCCTTACTTCAGTGGTGACATGATTTAGTCAAAAAACTACTTCTGCAGGAAAGGGAATGACAGAGGCTTAGAGGGATTAATAATGCACAACAAGCACAGACCTGCTTGATAAACAACAAACTAGTGAAACCGTAATCCTCTGGTGCCCGGAACACCACACCCATCACCTCTCATCAGAAATAACTTGGGAATAAGTCAAAATCAGAATCTAGGCTTTGCAAACCTCAGGACTTTTCTTTTACATTCATATTCGCTTCAGGAAGTAGTTTCCAGGTGGCAACTAAAATCGACAAATAAAAAAAGGAATATTTTGGGATATGGCTGTTGTGAGGCTTAAATGCAAAAATAACCACAGTATACAGGGCCCAGCACAAAAGTACACAAGCGATATTTTGAAACACATGCGGTGGACTGTAGGCATTCAATAAACGGAGGCCAAACTACACTCGTCAGATTCATTCCGGCATCAAGTTTATCATCATCAAAAGCACCAAGTGAAAGCACCTGCCCAATTACCAAGGAGACCTAAGTTTTCTCACCCAAAGGCTGACTTTTTGTAACTTCAGCCGTGCCATTTCACAGAGGTAACCCCTTAACCCGATGGGGTGGAAGACACAATGGCTGCTGCTCCAAGTAGACCCGCAGCTGTTGTCACCCTCCCCTGTACAGAAGCAGCTACCCGAGAATCAGCCAGAAACGAAGGCACTTAAAGCTTCTCCTCAAATCACATCCCTAAGGGGTCCCTGGTCAGCGCACGACACCCGCAGACAGTGCTCCGAACTTCAGTGGAGAGAGACACCCAGGATCCACGTCCCACATCCAGGCACCTCCCAGCCTTGACCCCTCGAGGCGCAGATGCTTTAGAGCATCGCAGCTCAGGAGAAGGTCAACAGGCTCATTAAAGAGGAAAGAGAGAAGGTGTCTCACACTTGACAAGGGAGAGACAGAAAAATGCTAACTTCTCAAGCGAAACCCTAGATCTGCCCAGATCAATTTCTCTCATCAGCAGAGAGCAAATGGCAAGGAACGAAGTATCGTGGGGGCACAGGGTTTCCAGTCAGACGCCGGGCAGCCTGTTAAGGAGAGGAACTCGAGACCTCAAGTCACTCAGTCATTCTCCAACCAAAGCCCAGGATGCTGATGCGACAACAGACGCCTGGGAACCATCCTGGAGGCTCTCCTCCGGTCACCAAGCCAGGCTGGCGCTTCAGCACCTCTCCGTGTTCGTGCCGCAGCCCCAGTCCTGCGGGCTGTGCTGGTTGACCAGGCTGGCCACGCTTCAGCCCCCGCGACCATCTGAGCAGAATTGCGTACCCGCGTTATTAGACATGACCTTCTCCATCACGGACGCCATTCCTTTGTCTCTTACTCAGAGCAAACACACCGGTTCTGCACACGGTGCTACCACCCACTTGGCTAAACGTTTTGCCTAAAGATTAAAACAAGAATGAAATGTATACTTCAGTCCAGATTTGGTACCACTTGAGGTTCCCCTACGGAAAATCGGAGGTAAGTCACTGGGTCAGAAACTCCCCGACCAGCCGTTCTTGCCCGAAGATGCCCTGGGCCTCCTCTCCCTCCCCCGCCAGTCAGTTCCACACCTAGTCCCAGGCCAGCAGCGACGGTGTCACCGCAACGACTTCTCACACGTGCAGATTCTCTGCGTGCCCGGGACTCACTAAAGCAGACACGCAAGAGGTGGGCCCGGCACTCAGTGAGCGCAGCGGCCCGCAATCCTCATGTCCGATGAAGCCTGCGAAACTCAGGCCCACTGCCTCTCTGAAAGTTAGGCACCTGAAAGGGCTGCTTCCGCCTCAGGACTACTTTAAACACCTTTACAAACTGCCTTCTCTGGCCCTGCCTCTTACAACCAGACACCTGTGGGCGCTACTCGCCTCCCAGGGCAGAGCCCCAGTCGCGGGAAGGAGGCCCCCACTCGGCACCCGGGGCACCGTCCGCGTGCGCTCCTGCCCGGAGCCTGGCGCGGCAGGTGCTGACTCTCACGGCCACACAGGCGAGCAGACAGTCTACAGACAAGTCCTGGGAGACGACGAGCCTGGCCTCGGCCGCCAGGCCCCACGCGCACACTTGCCATGCGTCTCACCTCCCAGGACACTGACCTTCGGGGCTTTTTCGGCTTTCAGCTTTCGAACCACCTCCCCCTGTGCAGCAACCTCCTGGTACAGAGACAGCCCTCCCGGGACGGCCGGGGATGACTCGGAGGGCGCAGTCGGCACCGCGGCGGCGGGAGGGCTTCCAGGCTTGTACTCCTGCCCGGTTCTCTGCTTATACTCAGCCTTCAAGGCCAGAAGCTGCTTTACGGCTGCGTCTACATCTTCCTTGGCTGCTTTCTTGGCTTTTAATTCACGAACCACATCCCCCTGAGCAGCCACTCTGCTGTAAAGGACCAAGGAGTCTTCAGAGGCCGCACAAGCATCACTCAAGGAAGGAGCTGGTCCCGTCTTAGGAGGAGCGGTTGTCTACCGAGGCAGAAAACCAACGGGAGAATTATTAATTCGTGCTACGTGTCTTCTCACAAGGTGATATCGAACTGTTTTATGTTTTAAGTTAAAAACAAAATTTAAAAAGTTTAATCTCCTTAAAAAGTTGAATGAGGGAGTCCCCTCATGGCGCAGCAGGTTAAGGACCCGGCATTGTCACGGCAGCGGCTCAGGTCACTGTTATGGCATGGGTTCTTCCACATGCTGTGCGCACAGATTAAAAACCAAAAAAGTTTAAAGGAATAATCTCATCTTAAAAACTTATCCTAACAAAAAATGACAGAGGTAAACGAGGGTACAGGTATGTAGATACTTATGGGGCATTTTAATCATAGTAAAAAACTGAAAATAACCTACATCTTCACCATCAGGAAACCAAAGAAATTAAGACACATTCTTCAGATCTGAGAATAAATCACTGCTCTACCATATGCTAGTAGTGACCCTGAATTATTTATTTAAGCTAGTTCTGCTTTTTAACTGTAAGAGAGAAATAGTAATTGTACTGAACCCATAAGGTTGATGGGAAAATAAAAACTGATAAATCTGTGTAGAACTTTTAGTTACAAAGGCTGAAAAAAGTAAGTATCATTAAGTGAGGTATTATTATTCATTTTTTAAAAGAGAAAATATATCTAGATTGTCAATAAGGCAAAAGCCCTATGAAATACCATGAAACAATTTTAACCATTATTGTGGAACAATCCCATGTGGGTAAAAACACCTATTTATAGTCATAAGGTTGCATGTAAGTACATGCAACAAACCTAGAGACCTGTTCACTGACACGACCCCTGGACACTGAATAACTGTACTGTTTTTATTCTTACTGTCATGACTTCCTTTCACCTAGCATGCTTCCTCCTACTGAGACCCTTCCAAATTTAAAACCCTGCTAAGGAGTTCCCGTCGTGGCTCAGTGGTTAACGAATCCAACTAGGAACCATGAGGTTGCGGGTTCGATCCCTGGCCTTGCTCAGTGGGTTAAGGATCCAGCGTTGCCCTGAGCTGTGGTGTAGGCTGCAGATGCAGTCTGGATCCCGTGTTGCTGTGGCTGTGGCGTAGGCCGGCGGCTACAGCTCCGATTAGACCCCTAGCCTGGGAACCTCCATATGCCACGAGTGTGGCCCTAGAAAAGGCAAAAAAAAAAACCCTGCTCACACCATTGTGGTCCCTGTGACTTTTAGCTCTTCTCTAAGATTCTTCTGCATACTTCTCAACATAAAACATTAACACTTGGGAGAAATCACACACAAGGTAGTGGGGTTTTTTTTGCCATATACCGGTGTGGTTCCCCTATATCAGCCGTGAAGGAGTCACTTCATGTTACCGAAGACGAGTGTAGCAGAACAGACTGTTTATCTTCTCGACACAGTGGCTGCCTGTCTTGGATTCTTCCCGTAGTCTACAGCTACGCACTCGTGTGTGCTCACGACCCAGCATTCTGCATAGTCCGAGCTTGACAGGGCAGCACCGAGGGAGCCAGAAAACGAGGTATCCTATCTCTGTCATAACAACTTTGGTTACCTTGGGCAAGGATCCACTACAGCTCTAGCTGGGGAAAAAAGCTTTTCTAAAAACATTCTTTTAACCTAGTCTTTCTTACTCTTTCACACAATAAAACTGAATTTTAAAAATCTTGTTTTCCAGGTGTTTTGAAGTCTTAGGAGAGAGAACAACAAAACCCCCAAGAGTAAGAGTTGCTGTCCTCTTCAGTCTCAACAGTGAGGAAGGCAACCTACGCACAGAAGCAGAGAACAGACCTAGGACAGAAGACCGCTGATCAGAGACACCCCCGCAAGAGCCAGTGCTTACCGCATTTGTGGCTGTTTCTACCTTGGTCTTGTCCTTCGACCCAGAGGTTGGCATCTCCTTTGTATGGCCGTCAGGAATGTATATCAAAACACAGGGCGCTTCTATGCAGCTATAGGGGCTACAAAGAAAACCAAGGGACAGAACGTTTACTTGAACAAAACTATCTGAACAGCAACTAAAACTGAACCCCTAGACTAATTCAACAATACTGTTAATGCTTTTCAAAGTATCAACAGTCCACCCTCTCATTCCAATCAGAGGCTCCTCAGAACAGTTTAAAAACAATAAATACAGAAATAAAACCCGACGGTACTAATTACAAACTTCCAGTTTCTGAGCTTTCAGATATGAACACGCTAAGTCCACACAAGGTACACCTGCTACCCTATATTCCAGTAAAATGCATTTATTTAAAAAAAAAAAAGGCACATCAACTCCGCCTGCCACCAGAACAGTATTAGCGGATGTCAGTGTTCTCACTTCTGCCTCAAAGGAAGTGCACCTACACAGCACACCCAACGTGCACATAAGCAGAATAATTTCTGTAAAACATTTATTTTATAAAAATTTTTCAAGTCTAAAGACTAATTAGAAAAATCCACTGCCCCAAGACCATTCATAAGCAAACAGTTTTTTTTTTTTTTGACTCCTGTGGTAAAAGTCACAAAGTAAAACTAAGAGAAAGAATTTATGACAACAGAATCCTATATCTCTTCCATTTTTTTAATACGGCCTATTGAGATATAATTCACATACCAAAAATAACCACCCTTTGAGAGTACACAATTCATTGGTTATATAAAATTATACAATTATGACCACTATCTAATTCAGAAACATTCACATCACCCTAAAAAGAAACTGTATACCCTCATCTGTTACTCTCCGGACTCCTGTTCGCTGGCTCATGGCAACCACTAATCTACTTTGTTTCTATGGATCTGTCTATTCTGCACAGTTCGTATAAATGAAATCATACAGTATGTGGTGGTCGGCTGGGACCAACTTAACCTCACATTTGCAAGGCTCAGGCATATTATCTCATGAATCAGCACTTCACTCTTTTTTATGGCTGAAAAATATTCCCTGTATGGGACACCATATTTTCTTCACCCATTCCTCAGCTGATAAACATTTGGATTGTTTGTACCTTTGTTTTTTATGAATGATACTATTATGAGCTACGAATGATACTATTATGTATTATTGTATACAAATTTCTGTGTAAACAGTTATTATTTTCTTAGGGAAAATACACAGAAATGGAAACGGGTCAAGCAATAACTCTGTATTTAACTTTCTGAGAAACCACCGCACTGTTTTGCAAAGTCACCGCATCCTAAAGAGGATAGTCTTGATGCAAAGGGGACATTCAGGCTGGGTGCCCAAAGAGACTAAAGGAATACAAGAAAGCACTGGAGGAAATGATATTTGAAAGGTTACCCAGATGAAGAAAAAGAGGTAGGGCCGTTTCTGGAAAAAGCAAGAAATTGAAAGGCATGTGATGACTTTGGAAAGCCTCAAGCAGTACATTATCTTCAACAGAAGGGACCGGGGAGAGGTAAACTGCAACGGAGATGGCTCAGGTGGGTCGAGAGGCTATTACATGAAAAATCTCCACGTCAAATTAAGAAGTTTAGATTTTACTCTGAAGCTAAAAATAATTATTAAGCACGGGGAGAAAATGTGATAGAAAACTGTTACTTTGAAGTTTTTACACTGGTGACCACATGAAAAATGGCTTAGAAAAAGGCAAAACTGGAGGCAAGAGACTACTGTGGAAACTGTTTTGGTAAGCAAGGGAGAAACGTAAGGGCCTGAAATAAGGCAGAGCAGTAGATGCAGAGATGACCGAGCTGGCAGCAGAAACATCAGGGTTTATGGATAGGAACAGGGGATGAAGGAGAAGAACTTATCAGAGATGACACGTAGGAGCCTGGATTTTAAAGTCTAGGGACTTGAAAGCTATCTATTCAGAGGTATTTAAAAGGCAATAAACAGATTCACAAGTCTGGAGCTCAGGAGAGAGGTCTCATCACAAAATTAAACAGATGCAATAAAAAGAGCAGAGACAAAAAAAAAGGAAAACCAAAAGAAACACGAACAAAAGTTTAGAGACTGAGTGAGACTTCTAGTAATTCTATTACCTCATGGCTTAAAAACAACATTTGCTGTGCTTCTCTAAACGTACCTGCCACATCACTTACATTCCGCAGCACAGCTAATAAAACACACTATAAAGAAAAGGGAATAGTGGTCATTTTTACCCAAAGATTACACTGGAATTTTTTTTTTTTTAACTTGGACCACATGAAGATGGTTTAGTTTTGGAAGTAAAATTTGTTAACATTATGCTGCTTCAAAGTTATCACTTACTACAATAAGGTCTGAAATAGTAAATACAGGACACATTAAACTGAACAGAGGTCAGGTATAGTATTTTAGGGGAAGTTCAATTTTTTTAAAGCACGATTTACTATAAGAACTTTAAGTATTTTAAATGTTCAGTTACAGTGACATACCTAACAGGTTCATAAGGCTGATCACATATGAAGAAGCCTCTTCTCTGAAGCTGTATAATGTCTCCTTTTTTCAAATCCTTAAGGCAGGGATCTCCGAGCATTAGTTCTTCATGCTGTGAGGATGACATAAGACCAAAATACACTTCCTTAAAAATCAGAGCACTAAAACAACTCCAAAATGCAGGCAGCTTTTCTAGTAGCTGGACAGGTATGATAAAGACTTCACTAATTAAGCACATGCAGTAAGACAGTGACATATTAAAATAAATAATGATAATTTACTGTATTTCTAAAAGTTAACATTTATAAGCTAATGGGCTTCAGAAACCTTTTAACTACCTCAACTGCTGTCCCTGCAGATACAAAGTTTCCCACTAGAAATACAAGGGACAATGCAAGCAGCACACACGGACCCAGCTGAGAGGCAGCCGGTGCAGTGCTGAACCCCCAGGCCCCACAGAAGGGCTCCGCACCGGGGGGCCAGCCCCAGCTCCACCCCTAATTGCCTCTCCTAGAGCAAGTTACTACACCTCACCAGGCCTCCGTTTCTAGCATTTATAAAATGGGAACATTACTCCTTTATATCTTTTTTTGTTCATTCTGCGGCTGCAGTTGCAGCATGTGGAACTTCCTGAGCCAGGGCCCGATTCAGAGCCACAGCCACAGGCCTACATCACAGCCAGAGCAACACCGGATCCAAACCCCATCTGTGACATGCTGCAACTAATGGCAACGCCAGATCCTTAACCCACTGAGCGAGGTCAGGGATCAAAGCCACATCCTCAAGGAGACTATGTCAGGTCCTTAACTCACTGAGCCACAGTGGGAACTCCTCTTTTATATCATTTTTAAGAAAATTCTAGAAACCTTCTCCATTTTCTCTGAGGAAACAAATACTTGAAATTCATTAAAAAAATTCTAATGAAAAGTTTACACAACTGGGAAAAATAAAACACAATTTCTTTTAGAGGCTACCTTACTGTTCTTGTTGACATACTGTTTGAAGTCCTCGTCTTTCCCAAGCACAGGCTTTGTGATCAAGTGCTCGTAAGTGACACAGATTGCTGGGACAGGGGGAGCACGTGAAGTCTCTGCAAGCCACGTGATCTTAGTGGTTTTCTTGTAGTCTTTGTTCTCCAAGTTCAACTTTGCATTAAGGGACAGAATTTTTCCATCTGCATTTCTAGAAATAAGATAGAAAGGTGTTTTCAGAAACAAATCATAACTGCCATGAGTGCATTATTTGTTCTATATCTATAATAAATGGATAAGGGAGTTTCTTTGGAAAAATTTCAAATCAAACATTCATTTGAGCTTCTAATAGGTGCCAGATAAATACTGGGTTAAGAGATAAATAAAGCACAGTCCTGCTATCAAGATCGTAAAAGCCCACCAGAGAACAGATCCACATGACAAAGAAGGTGAACATGCTGACGAATTTTAAAGTCACCTGGAATCAGCATTAAAAATCTAAAATACTGGGAGTTCCCATTGTGGTGCAGCGGAAACGAATCCAAGTAGTATCCATGAGGTTACAGGTTCAATCCCTGCCCTTGCTCAGTGGGTTAAGAATCCGGTGTTGCCGTGAGCTGTGGTGTAGGTCGCAGACATGGCTCAGATCTGGTGTTGCTGTGGTTGTGGTGTAGGCTAGCAACTGCGGCTCTGATTTGACCTCTGGACTAGGAACCTCCATGTGCCACAGGTACTGCCCTAAAAGACACACACACACAAAAAAAAAATCTAAAATACCGCATTTTAAAACATTTAACAATTACTTATAACTGGATGTAATGACTGGACAATTAAAATTTCAGAGTTTGGGAATTCCTGTCGTGGCTCAGTGGTTAACGAATCTGACTAAGAACCATGAGGTTTGATCCCTAGCCTTGTTCAGGGGGTTAAGGATCCGGCGTTGCTGTGAGCTGTGGTGTAGGTTGCAGACGCGGCTCGGATCCCGCGTTGCTGTGGCTGTGGTGTAGGCTGGCGGCTACAGCTGCGATTAGACCCCTAGCCTGGGAACCTCCATATGCCGCACGTGCGGCCCTAGAAAAAGGCAAAAAGACTAAAACAAAAAAATTTCAGAGTTCACTAAATTAATCTTAGCATACCATGTCCCATTTGTGTCATCTTAGCAAACTGCAATAACTATAATGACTGGAAAGCTCATATTCACCACAAAACAATTCACTTTCAAGTAGATTTTAGGACAAAAATCATTACATACACAAATTCTGTGCAAAGGATCCCTCCAGCAGGCAATTACGTACTGAGAAGTCGATGATAAAAGGGGGCCCTGAAGCATTAGAACTATTTTTTATATCTACACGTAGACATTTTCAAACTCATAAGCAAAAGACCATATTAACAGACTGAAATATATACGAAAAAAATCAACACGTCTGTAATCTGCAGTGTCTACGACTGGGCAGATTTACCAGCCAGCAACACGGATGGGTCTGAATTAGGTAATTCTCAACTAATGAGTAAACATAAAAGACTTTTCCTTCGTATTTATTTAGAAACCGAACACAAAGCTCTTACTTGCGTATTTCGGTAATGCTGATGTTGCCCCAGTTTATAAACGTGACCGTCTCGCCCTCGGACAGCGTCTCCGCATCGGCTCCTTCGATGAGCACCCGAGGGCTGTACCACACGGGCTTCAGGCCAACGTCGGGGTTCTGGTGGGTTAAAAAAGAGAGTGCCGGTACGTAAATTTACACGTTCATTCGTTTCACTCCTTCACAAAGACAGAAGTCATCTCCACCCATCTGAACTCCCACTCCGCGACCCTGGGTCTGCCTCCTGACCCAACAGCGAATGGATCGGATGAGGAGGCCTGCCCCTGAGATCACGCGTGGCCAGCCCTAAAACCACCACTCCTCGCTCCTGGAGCCAGGAGGATATCTGTCGCACCGTGTCCCTCTAACCAGAATCTGTTTTGCTGGCCTCAAAACCTCGCTGTAAGAAATAAAGTCATTTTTCATCAGTGGCTGCAGAACATTACAGGAGCAGATGTCACCCTAGCAGGACACTGCAGACCTTTCACAGCGCAGGAAACAAACTGCAAATACAGCAGGATACGCACACACAGAAAGAGCAACCGTCTGCCTTTTCAGTATCTAATACATGAAGAAGAAAAAGAGATCTGGGAAATAAAAAGAATGCTCTGTTTGTTAAATTTCAAATTTTTGTTTGACCAAAATCAAAAGAAAAGAAGTATAGCAAGAGTTACCGTTGCGGCTCGGTGGGTTAAGAACCCGACATAGTGTCCATGAGGACGTAGGTTCAAACCCTGACCTTGCTCAGTGGGTTAAGGATCCGGCGTTGCCGTGAGCTGTGGTGTAGGTTGCAGATGCGGCTCGGATCCCGCGTTGCTGTGGCTGTGGTGTAGGCCGGCAGCTGAAGCTCTGATTCAACCCCGAGCCTGGGAACCTCCATGTGCTGTGGGTGCGGCCCTAAAAAGGAAAAAAGCAGCAGACTCACAGATGCAGAGAACAATCTGCGGGGGCGGCAGAGGAGGAGCGGAGTGGGGTACAAACTCCTGGGTGTAAGAGAGACACAGGATGTACCGTGCAGCAGAGGAATATATGGCCGGTAGTTTGTAATAACTGCAAATGGAATGTCACCTTTAAAAATGGTATAAAATTCTTTTCAATTAAAAAAATTTTTTAAATTCGTATTAAATCCTGACCAAATAATGTTGGCTAGAAAACAATCCGCAAACCAAGCTACGAGTCACCAAAGTACATTTTCCCTTTACTATCCTGCTCCTGCTCTAACAGACAGAACAACACTGCTGAGCTGCAGGGTGACCTTTGGGTGTCTGGCTACTTCTTTCATCTCCTCCTGGGCCTCAGGGATGTTCACTGGGACCGCTTCTTTCTTCAGTAAGGCCACGTATCGCGGAGCTACGGGGTCAATCACCTGTAACAAAGGCACCCTCATGTTCAAACATTCAGACCTTTTTTTACACTCATATATAAAATAAGTAACAGCACAGGAATACTAAGTGGCGATCTTTGTTACTGCATTTACTAATTTTTTGGTTCACCTGCTAACTCTCCTCTAATATTTAACTGTCAAGTAGGAAAAAGAAAACAAATCATAAATAAAGACTACATGAAGGATTTAGAGTTCCTTTCCACGAATAACTACTAACAAGAGAAAGAAAACCAACAGTTAAAACATAATACTAGAAATATTTTGAAAATAATTTTCAACTCATAGTATTAGAAAGAAAAATTATCCTGTGGGGTTACATACAAATGCTACGGGAGCTCCCACTTGTGGCGCAATGGGACCAGCGAGGGAGGTCTCTGCAGTGCTGGCATGCAGGTTCGAGCCCCAGCCCAGCACAGCTGGGTTAAGGACCTGGCATTAGGCCGCAACCGCACCTTGGATCTGATCCCTGACCCGGGAACTGTATATGCCTCAGGGCAGCCAAAAAAGGGGGGAAAAAAATCCTACAGGTTAATGTAAAATTCCACTTTGTATTGTTGGAGAAGATCGTTTTGAAGGAACAGAGATAAATGCTTTAGTATCATTTTCTATAATCAGTGTTCAGCAACACGTCACCAGAGAAAGCAAAACAGCATTAGGTCACTATAATAAGGCAATTCTATAGATAAAAAGTATAAATAAGTTATTTATACCGGTCTGCATGCTATAGATACACAACACACATATATATATAGGGAGCACTGTGTTCCCAGTACCTAGCAAGGGCCTGGCACATACAGGTAATCAATACATATTCGCAGACTGCCTAAACGAGTGGCAGTACTCATTACACCTATTCCACCTCCAACACAGCAGGAGCAACCTCTTCAGGATCTGATGTATTTTTCTCACTTTCGCAGTTTAAAACTATCGATGATGACCAATCACAACAGCAGTACCGATAGTAAATAAAGCATTTGGAAGAAAAAAGGGAGACAGAAGCAAGTACAGAGTCAAACAGTTAGGTGATAAAAGGCATTTCTTTCCACTAGAAGGCTGCGAGAAAAAGTGCTGGTGGTTGTTTGGTTTGTATTGGATTTCTTGTCGTTACCATTTTGGGGCTGGTGTATTTGCCGTTGTTTGGTTTGAGAGTATTTTTCAGCTTCTGATATTGCAGAAATTCCGAATGAACTCAGAGAAGAAAAGTCTGAAGAGCCTGAGGGTTGGACATGGAAGTCGGAAAAGCCCTCTGACGTCCCCTGGACTGCCACTGCTCACCTGCTCACCCTTCAGGCCAGTTCGAGAGCAGCAGCAGCCTCTCTAAAGGCACTGCTCCTTCCTTCCTTCCTTCCTTCCTTCCTTCCTTCCTTCCTTCCTTCCTTCCTTCCTTCCTTCCTTCGAGAGTCAGTCTCACTGGCTAAGGGGTCCTTCTTTCAGCGTCTACCGGGTTAGAATGATCACGGATTTAACTTGACTTGTAACTTATGAACCTCCAACTCAGTTCAGGGTTTAAGCCAGGAAGATATAATTCCTTCTTTTAAAGAAGCTAAGACTAGACGACCCGGAGGGAGAGCCCGACTTCAGTTCACTGCTGCTCAGCTTCCTCGACTGACACAGACCTCGTTACCGCGACCGCCGCAAACGCTGGCTGACACAGGTCTTCAGGCCACCTAATCCCAAGGGACTGTGAACCTAATGGTCTGAAATGAACTCTGGAAACCTCTTTCCAACTAGCATTTGACAGGATGACTGGAGTCAGATGAGTTAGAGAAAACCTGGATTAAAAGACTTCTGCCTTTTTCAGTTCAAAAACTGTACAATTACAAAAATCTCTGGTGTTTAATGACTCCAAAGAGTCCACGGACTCTCCCTGAGGGGGGGGCTGCCGCCTGAGGGCATTCAGAGGACGGATGACTCTGGAGAAAAGGCCCCAGCAGTCCTGCCCGGCTGCCCCACAGCCCTGGCCCGCAGGCCCTCACGTTTCAGCAGCCTGACTCCTCCGGAAAAATGGCCTAATCACAGAGGCAGGATATAAAGTCGCTGTCACGCGAGCCCTCCAGCTGAATGGCCCAGCCGGCGCATCCCACGGGGAGGCCCGGCTGACAGGCCCAGTCTCTCTCAGGGCTTCCATCACTCTCCTCAGACCCTGCTAAACTGAGCAGAGAATGCACCATGGCTCACCAGACACCTGAGAAATGCCTCTGATGTCGAAGAAAAAACCAAAATAAACAACCTGGAGGAACGAGATATTATAAGGAAAAATACTATTGGTAATAATATTATAACCATGAAACAGGAACAAGAGTTATTTTGAAAATTCAGAGCACACACAGAAAAAAGAAAGAAAGAAAAGAAAATTTACAGCCCTAAAGAGAAATCTTGGGAGCACGGCCACATAAATGAAAAACTCCAGCTGAGAAGACTGGGCTGAGTACATCTACCAGGAAACAGAGCCGAAAGGTAAGATGGAAAATAAGAGAGAAAGAGTCCAGAAGGTCCAATGTACTCAAGAAGAGTTCCAGAAAGAAGACAGACAGCAGAGTAGAGAAAAAAAAGAGGAAAGCATTCAAGGAAATTTCCAGAACTGAAGGAATGAGTTTCCCACTGGAAGCCACACGTCCGTCCAGTGGGTATGGATGAAAACAGACCCACCCCAAGGCGCACGACCGGGAAATTTCCAAGGGAAGCAGCAGGTCACATACAAGGTCTCAGAAATCTTCACCTCAGGCTCCCCTTGTGAGCGGCTGCTGGGGACAGAGCACAGCAAAGCGAGAAGGCAGTGACGAGAAGGACAGTCAAGGCGACCCGTAGGGGAAGAGACGCGGAGGGAGTTCCCAGGATGAGGCGGCGACTGGGCTAGGAGACAGCTGTGCCTCCGCAGAGAAAGGCCCCTCACCTGGAGGAGACCCGAGCTGCACCCAGGGCCCCGGCAGAGGCATCCCCAAGGTGACACCGAAACACGGGGGACGCGTCAACATGTCAGCAGGAGCCTGAGCCAACTTGTGAAGAGTTTGAGACAGAATTAAAACCAAACAAATGAGGGAAACAAGCCACAACAAAACAATTAGCCACGAGAAAGCCAACAAGTTATGAGAAAAAGAGACCTAAATCCTCAGCTTCCATTGCGGAAAGTAACCCGGTGATGCCTAAAAACTGAAAAACAAAAAACGGAAACAAAAACCAGGAAGTACCAACACACACATCTCAATCAGAAACGTGGGCAATAAATACTAAAAAAGAATTACCTAAAAGAGCTGAGGTTGTGTATCTCGGGAGAAAATGGAGGGAAGAATACGCTGTTCACGTAATGGACCCCGCAGAGCCCACAGCCTAGAGTAATTACACCTGATGTATCTGAACTAAGTGTACACGGATAACTTTATTAAAACCTAAAACTTTTAAAAACTGGATTATTAATGAAACATATACCAATGTTAACTCTGACTGTGTTTATTAGTAACTGCAGCAACAGAGAGAACCAATTAATAATCCCCTTATGTACCCAAAAACGGACTAAACACAAAAGACCAAACAAAATAAATTCAAGACACATGCGAGACAAGCAACTATTTTTTGAGGCAAGGCATCAGCACAATCAAGCAGCAATACAAAAAAGAAAAAAATAATTTACATAACACAATCACAGAAACCATAGTTTAAAACATGGCACTTTCATAGTTTGCCTTATTATAGTGTCTAAACATCTGCTTCCAATAAGTAATGGTGTCTCTGTGCAGTATTCCTCATTTGACTTTCATTTAAGAAACAGTTTTCCTAAGCTGGACTCAGTAAGACACAGGAATTATGATTCATAAACCTTTAGTACAAGCCAACGAAATACGTGTCTTTAAGCTCTGTGTCCTCTCCGCACAGAAGGGAGAGAAGAACGGAGTCAGCCAAACCCTCCCTTTGCCACTAAGAGAGCGAGAGGACCTGTTTTCTAAAAACAGGAATAATGCATTTTCAGCAGCTATGAACGGGTCTCTTGTGAAGTGTGATTGTGCTTCAAAGCTGTATAACATCTCAGGTCATAACATGGAATATGCTCAAAGCGACGCCAAGGAAGGCAAATAAAAGCATTAGGTGATACCTTCTTACAGAGAGCTCGCAGCTTGAAAGCAGAAAAATGAAATGCAAATGTTCAAAAAAGGTTTAAGGAAAAAACTGTTACCATTCCCCATAACCCCAAGTTTGTTTATTCTAACCACTGTTACTTGTTTGGTACAGTTGACAGGTTTCATGCACTTGGTATGTTTAAAAAAAGTAAAACATTCCATTTCCCTGAAAAATCTACAAAGCTATAATATTCTTCTCAAAATGTCCCCTACCAGGAACACACTAATGAATTCCACATGTAGTCTGCTACTTAGGCATGAGAACAGAGGACCAAAGAGCCAAAACACGTACCTTTTTGTTAAATGCCCAAATTTTGTCCCATTCCATGTTCACAATTGAACGAGAGGAACCCTAGAAAAACAATAACAAAGTGGCTTAAATAAGGGCAAGAAGTATTAGCTAGAATATTTAAGAAAATAAGTTAGGCATATGAGAAAATAAACAAACCCAATCAATACGTGCAGGTTTACCTCCGCTGGAATATAAAACTTAGAACATACTAAAGTAACCTGGTTATTCTGAGTTAAGAGTCAAAGGCCACATGTTTCACTGGGTAAAAATCTCACAGCTGCCTCTGTCCACCCCTTGTACAGGAGTTGACGACCTTCTCAATTTTCCACTATAATAAACTGTTTTTTTTTTTTCCAAAACCACTCTGCCCTTGCATCATAAGAACAAGCAAGAAATAGAAAGAAGAACAGGAATAATAAAAACTAAAAGGCTGTAAACACTTGAAAATCCAAACAGAGAGGCTGGACAAGAAGCCGAGAGTTACCTGAGCAGCAATAAACTGTTTGAGTCCCTCGACCGTCATCCCTCTTCTCAGCACGCCCCGCACCGTTGGGAACCGCGGGTCATCCCTGGGGAGTGAGCAGCGGGGGTGCTTTAGTAGATGGGTGCAGGGGACGGAACACCTTACCGAGTAACAGGATGTAAGCTGTGAGCAGCAGGAGGTGCTTTAATATGCAGGTGCAGGGGACGAAACACCTTACTAACAGGATGCTCAGTCTGTTAAACACCTGGGCCAAGAGCTGGCTATAATGATTAGGCAGACCACACCAGCACTGAGCTCAAGTTCACGGAGAGGAAAACTGCTCGCTAGTCAAACATTACTCACTGTGGATGCATGATTGGAAGCAGTAAAACACATTTTTAAAAAAGACACACAGGTGACATCTTCAAATACAAAAAACCCATGTACCACAACATTCTTATTTGTTTTTTATTTAACTAACATTCAAGGTTCCCATTCTACATATGAGCATAAGATAAGAGATGGTTATTCCCTCATTCATGGACAAATATGCTTTATAAAGTCTTTTGGGTTGTAAAAAAAATACACAGCTATGTTGGCTATTAATATTCTGCAGAGATGTGCAAACTTCAGTAAGTCTGTAATAATAACCTCTGCGGGGGCCCAAAATAAACTTGCATTTTGTCAAACTCAGTTCCACAGTAAAAGTCTAAAATTATGTATTATTTAATGTACACTTAACATGTGTCACTGGTATGGGATGCTAATATAAATACACACATTCTTGTTAATTCAGGCAAAAAAAATATTCTTCAGCTTATAAGCATGGCAACCTCTGTGAACGGGTTCCATTTACACGGACCCATGGCTGTAAGATCACTTGGATTTTCATATTCATCTTTCCCTCAGAAATTCCATATAAGTCATTAATGTACCACAGAGGTTTTTAAGCTTTTCCTAGTCTCAAACGTGGGACTCCGTCTTTGCAGCACTACAGCAAAAGAGAAGGGCACCCGAATGCCTGGATGAAGTAAAGACAAAGACCAGAAGCCTCTGCAGCTCCCCACTCACCTGCCCGCCCGCAAAGCAGCTTCCAAGTCAGTGACCTAACACGCGCTTACTCCCCTCAGCTCTAAAGAGCAGACGTACCACCCATCCACGAGGCCTCCGTCGACGAACCAGGCAAGCTTTCTTTTGGACAGCACTGTGTTGTTGAGGCTGAGCCGGCTGTATTCCCAAATGTACGGCTTCCTTATGCCTAAGGCTTCGATGATCCAGTAAAACTGTTCATCCCGGTCGTGGTACTCTGTTGTTCTCAGGGCGTGGGTGACACCTTCAATGCTGTCAACTATGGGGCAGGCAAAATCGTATGTTGGATAAACACTAGAAAAAAAGGGATCATTTTGACAATCAGTGAAGGATTTAACCCTTTTAATTGCAGACTAGGCATTATAAGCAGCAATACTAACGTAAACATGATTCTTTATAAGTTAAGAATTTCTGGAGTTCCCGTCGTGGCTCAGTGGTTAACGAATCCGACTAGGAACCATGAGGTTGTGGGTTCGATCCCTGGCCTTGCTCAGTGGGTTAAGGATCCGGCGTTGCCATGAGCTGTGGTGTAGGTTGCAGACGCGGCTCGGATCCCGCGTTGCTGTGGCTGTGGCGAAGGCCGGCGGCTACAGCTCCTGTTAGACCCCTAGCCTGGGAACCTCCATATGCCGCAGGTGTGGCCCCAGATAGGGCAAAAAAAAAAAAAAAAATTTCTGAGTTTCCATCGCAGCTCAGCAGAAACGAATCTGACTAGCTTCCATGAGGACGCTGGTTCAATCCCTGTCCTTGCTCAGTGGGTCAAGGATCTGGCATTGCTGTGGCTGTGGCGCAGGCCTGCAGCCATAGCTCCCACTGGACCCCTAGCCAGGGAACTTCCAGATGTCATGAGTGCGGCCCTAAAAAGCAAAAAAAAAAAAAAAAAAAAAAATTGTCAATCTGAAAACCTGCACAGAAAACTAAACCAAAAACTAGAAAAAAATTATACTATACTTTTACTCTTCACATTTCTTTAAATTTTCGATTCTGTCATATTTACAAATCAACCTATGTCTAGCAGAATCGGTTTATAACAGGAAGAGAAGAGTTTTCATTTGAAGAAACAAACCACAATTTTTTTGGGTTTTTTATACCTAATCAATACAGTAAAAGCAACTTCAGGCAGATGCAAGGATCACTTTTATGGCTGGAAGTGATCTTGGAGATAACGTACTCCCACATTAACTGACAGGCAAACAGCATCCCCAAAGGCTACGTGCTTTAGCAGCCAGTTAAGCCACAAGGACCCAGCTCCAGGTCCCCCGACTTCTGCGTCTGCCCTCTACTCTGTGTTTACAGTGAGCGTCAAGGCAGAAGCACTGCAAGCTAACGAAATGAAAGAAACACACTTACTTGTATTTGTTTCCAGTTCTTGGGTGGGGCTGGATTTTGCAGCGATAAAGCGTCGGGTCCCTCATGCACCCATTATTACTACTCATGTCAATTTTCGCCCGCAAACAACAGGACTGACCAAATGGGCTTCCTTTTTTCATTTCTTCCCACATTTGCAGATTCTTCTCAACAGCTGTAAAATGAGTCACGCTATAGTTTACCTAATGTATTACTAATCTAGCTGAATTCACACTGTTTTATAATTTGATTAAAATGTTCACGTTCTGACTTCATATCGTGTGTGCACTCCAGTTTAAAAGCACTGTAATGGTTCCACTATCTGATGCCAAGAGTAAACGCACTACTTTTATTAATGAAAAATCCCCACAAAACACCCAGGAACTGTACTCTACAGTAACATGCTGTAACAGTCAAGCCCTCCACCAGCACAGTGTTGCCGAAGGGTACGGGGTGGCTGAGGACTCCGGGTTTCTCTCATCCAGTGTCTCCCACTTTCCCATGGCAGCACAACCAGCCAGGGTGTCTGTGTGTTGAAGCAGAAGCACTTTGTCCGTCTGCAACCTCGCACCCAGGGGACAGACCCGTCTGGCCCAGCCCAGGCATCGGCGCTACAGCCCACGCCCATCTAAAGAGCACAGCCTGGGCTGAGAGCCCGCGCACCCGGGCCTGAGAAGCACCTTCAGTCATTCCAGGGAAAGCGGGCTGCTCTTAGAGCCAAAGAATGAGAGGTACAACACACAGTGACAGAAATTTATCGCTGGAAGAAAGCCCTCTGTCCCCCTGATGACGGTCAGGCAGGCCCCGTCCGGTCCCGCAAGAGTGAGAACGAGCTGTGAAACCACGATGCTCAGTGGACCCTGCCGGAGACAGCAGGGAGGCTCTGCTGGCCCGAGGCCTAAGTGTCCAGCTATGAATCACCTTTGAAAATGCAGAGAAGCTCAGGAGAGTAAACAGGAGAAGAGGGATACCCACCACAATCTGAATTCACTGTACTTACCAAATACGACACTCAAGATTTAAGTATAGCAGCATGGAAACTCTAGCAACATAATTATAGAATAAAAACAGCCAGATTCAGAAGTCCAGGAACAAGGAATGAATAAAAAGGATGAGCTTTTTTCATCGAGTGCTATTTCAGACATAAGGAAGCACCGAGCTTACGTATCATATTCACATTTAGCCACCCGCCGACAGAAGATGCGGAGAAGGCTAACAGTATCATCAAACATCCGAATAAGAAAGGCCAAGTATTTAAAGTGTGAGAACTACAAAAGACTGCAGAAGGAATCATTCCAAGGCAGTGAATGCAGAAGCCTGAAAGGCCGAGGGCGGGCACGCTTCACACGCAGCTGTGTCACCAACAAAGAACAAAATAAAGATGACAGAGAAAGAGATTTCTAACACATGAATTAACTTATAAAACATATTCCCAAACGTGTTTCAAGCCAGCATATTTCCAAAAAAAAAAAAAATCATGTTCTTCCACAGAAGCAGAACACAAGAGTAACCGTTAAAATGCAAAGCCAGAAATGTGCCTTACAGTTTGCTCTGTGTTTGGATTCTGTCCTCTGTTCACGTTCTGCCTTCATCTGCTCAGCAGGCGTATCATCCACATAAGCCTTCCCTTCCTGAATTAGCTTCTCAGCGTATTTCATTATAGTTTCGAAATGATCCGAGGTGTAGGTAAACTGGTCGGGTTTGATATGCAGCATCGCAACATCTTCCAAGATAACCTGCCACAAGAAGCCAAAGCAACTGTCAGTTTATCTTTTGCATTTTCTTGTCTATTTCCAATCCTTGATACCACACTTGGGCAAACGTAATAATACACCATCAGTCTTACACAGCCTGAAAATGGTTGTGGAAGTTGTGTATTAGATCGGAAAAGAAAAAAAAGAGAGAGAGATTCATTACACTAGCCTCCATATTTTCAGCTGAGAAAGCTGATCTCGTGATGCTTTCCATTTACTCTGGAAAAGCTGATTATTATCGGTCGTGCCGACAATACTGGCCCTCTCTTCGAATATAGTGCGGTGCTTCTAAATAATAATAAGAGGCTAGGAAACCTTCATACTTTCCAATACCTACTTAATATTTGTTTCATTCATAAAATGATATGTGACAAAAAGGAAATCTGCTTCTAGAGACCAAGTCATTTAAGAAATTGATATTTACGAGAAAATGTAGCACTTAGAAAAAATTCTACAGGAGTTCCCTTCGTGGCTCAGTGGTTAACGAATCCGACTAAGAACCATGAGGTTGAGGGTTTGATCCCTGGCCTTGCTCAGTGGGTTAAGGATCCAGCGTTGCTGTGAGCTGTGGTGAAGGTTGCAGACGCGGCTCAGATCCCGCGTTGCTGTGGCTGTGGCGAAGGCCAGCAGCTACAGCTCCTGTTAGACCCCTAGCCTGGGAACCTCCATATGCTGCAGGTGCTGCTCTAGATAAAGGCAAAAAGACAAAAAAAAGAAAAAAAGAAAAAATTCTACAACTGAGGAGAAGAAAAAGAAATAAATTGAAGTTTTTGGTATAGCAGCACAACAACTCTTGGCTTAGGTCTCAGGCAAAGAATATATAGATGAGCAAAAGAAGCAGCTATGAGAAAAAACTTAATTTATTTTCATACCATGAAGGTATCAAGTCATCCTCTAAGTTCAATTAGCTTTACTGGCAAAGCGTCATCACTACACCTTTAATTACCTTCTCAAAATCTTCCTTTTCTTTTTCAGGATTTGTGTCATCAAATCTCATGATCAGTTTCCCTTTAAAGTTAACCTGGTAGTGCTGGTTCAGAAGAGCAGCTTTTGCATGCCCAATGTGTAAGTAACTAAAACAAAAACATTCCACAAAGAAACTCATTAACACGTTTTAACTAAATGCTTAAACTTAACCTTTTTGAGGAGACAAAAACTAAACAAAAATCCTTCCAGTTCGTATTCCAGTCACATTTTATTTGCTAACAAGAAGTACCGTCATAGGAAATCTCACCCTGAGGAAGAAAACACTCTACAACATTTACCAGGTAATCACACGAAACCATTTCATACGTAAAATCTCACAAAGGAACAAGGTATTTACAAACATTATACTCTTGAGGCAAATCTACATTTTCCTTTGTTACTGAGGAACGAAAGGTCATTTAGTGAAGAGGAAAACTGCTCCCACCACTGTCTTTGTGCCACGCGGTTCCGGTGGAGGCCAGCTGCTCCAGAGAGCAGTGCACTGCCCACCGCACAGACACAGAAGCCTCGGGAATGCCACTGTCGCTGCGATAATTAAGTAAGAGCACCTGAGAATTAGGAAGCCACAGGAAAGCCACTTTACTGCTCTAGGCTTCAGTTTTCCTAGAAGCCAAAATAAAAAGATTTCAACTAAAATGACCTCCAGGTTCCTTCAGCACCATCACTCTACAGATCACACATCTATGAAACCCCTCTTCTGTACTGTGGGCGGCTGGCAACTACATGGGATAAAATAAATTAGATGCACGTAAAAATATGTACCAACATCCTCCTCTGTTAACGGAGTGGTTAAAAAGCAATATCCTACACCCCTACTGCTGAAAATACACTCTTCGTCGATAATGGCAGCCAGAGTCCCAGTGTTCTGCAGTCACCTAGTATGATTTCTGCACACCTCTGATCTCAGCTGATATCAGGAGAGGAGGGAAAAGTACAACCCCCCGTACGTCTTTATATTTTTTAAATCAATCCATTTTTTAGATATCCTCACAGCAATCAGATCAATGATTCAATTTCAAAGGGTTTATATGCACAGGTTAATGAAGACAAGTACAATGCAATGTACTTAGGATTATTCAAAACTTCTGCATAAAATAAAGGACCATAAGTGGCAACCCAGATGAGATCCTAGAAGAGAAAAAGGACATTAGGGGAAACTAACGAAACCCAAAAAAAGTATGGAGCTTAGGTAATAATTACATATCAATCTAATGTATGCAAGATGTTAACATGAAGGTACACTGGGTATAGATACATGGGAATTTTTTAAAAAAAGCTATTTCTGCAATATTCTTATAAATCTAAAACCATTCTAAAATTCAGAGTTTTGTTAAAAATAAAGGACTGTGAGTTCTGAAAATGCACAAATACTTTATGCAGTTTTCACTGAAAGTATTATACCCAAAAACATGTTAAGAAGAGAAAAAAGCAGTCTAACAATCACTGGCTACCTACTAATTGACAGTTAATGTGCTTTACACAGAGGAATTACTCTAAGAGGGGTGATGAAATCAAACTGTTTTCTCACACTTAAAAATATTATCTCTGAATCTGAAATAACGTGAAATTCTAACAATTCTAAACCACAGAAAAAGCTCATGAACTTAAAGCTAACGAAAAAAGCTCAAGAGACAACCTCTATCAGGACAGCTGAAGAAGATACATTTCATGTTGCATTAAATAGTACCAACGTTAAACTGGGCTTTCCCCACACACGACAGCTGAAGCATGTAATTTTTAGTCATATGGACTCTAGAGCCAGATGGCACCAGTTTGGGTTTTGGTGAAGCCCAAACGTTGTTATGAATCGGTTTCTGAAACCACCTATAAGACTGGAGATGACAACAGTGCCTTCCTCTTGGGGCTGTTAGGACTAAACCCGTTACTCTGCGTAAAGTGCCAGTGGCACCTGCACATGACAGAAGCTATGTGTCAGCTAAGACAAGTAAGAGGCAAAAGTCAAGCCCTCTGAATGTCCACGAAAGACAGCGGGGAAAAGAAAGATTAAAAAACTAA
Source organism: Catagonus wagneri (assembly GCA_004024745.2). Lineage (NCBI taxonomy): Eukaryota > Metazoa > Chordata > Mammalia > Artiodactyla > Tayassuidae > Catagonus > Catagonus wagneri. The sequence goes on from PVHT020000061.1 coordinate 12,257,933, forward strand.
GGAAGACTTCTTTCGGGGAGTTTCCTTGTGGTCTGGTGGTTAAAATGTATCATTTTCACTGCTGCAGCCCAGGTTCAATCCCTGGCCTGGGAACTAAGACCCCACATCAAGCTGCTGTACAATGCAGCCAAAAATAAAATTTTAACTTTTTAACTTTTAGAAATAAAGATTTCTTTTGCAGTATAAGGGGATATGATCAAAATTATGAATGTTTTAAAACCTGAATGCTTGGAGTTACTGTTGCGGCTCAGCAGTAATGAACCAAGAGGATGCAGGTTCAATCCCAGGCCTTGCTTAGTGGGTTAAGGATTTGGCATTGCCGGGACCTGTGGTGTAGGTCACAGACACGGCTCAGATCTGGCATTGCTGTGGCTGTGGTGTAGGCCAGCAGCTGCAGTTCCGATTTGACACCTAGTCTGGGAACCTCCATATGCCATGGGTTTGGCCCTAAAAGCTAAAAAAAAAAAAAGAAAGAAAGAAAACCTGAACACTGATTTATATTCCCAATTTCAAAACTATTCAGCCATGAGCATGGTCTCTGAAACTGACATAATTCAGAATTAACATATTTTACATAGTAACTAATAAACATGAGGAGTTCATTGTTCTAAGAGGTACAGTGACAGAAAATACACAAAGATTCAAATGGAACAAATGTTCAAATGGCATAGCTATAAACAGACACAACTGAAAAAAAACTGTCTTTTATCAAACCCAGTGGGACCACCATGACCTCTCACAGCAAAAGCACAAGAGGGGAGGGAGGGAGCTGGGACGTCCGAGGAAATTAAACCACATAAAGCAGGGGTTATTCACGACTGGCACCACTTGGCCCACTGTCAGTCAATCATGTCATGACTTAGTCTGCGTATTTTCCAGAACCATTATTTCCCTTGCATCTTCTTCTAGCTACCCTTTATTGCATCACTTAAATCAGCAAACTTGGTAAAACAGAGAGAAAATACGGAATTCTAAAACCGGTTTTGCTGTTAATGGTCCCTATGGAAGAGTCTGTGAAGGACTACGTTTCAGAACAGCTAAAACAGGGGGTTCCCTGGTGGTCTAGGGTCTAATGGCTTCACCACCACAGCCTGGGTTCAATCCCCGGTCTGGGAATTAAGACCCCACAAACGGTGGCACCAGCCAGAAGAGGCCTTTTCCCTAATGAGTTTGTCACGTGGTATTATTTCCTGTAGGTGCCAGAGTGATGAGGTTTCTGAAACCTGCTTATAACAGAAAGAACTGAATAGCAATGGACTATTTCAGGACTCCCCTTCCTTTATTTCAGGAAAAGAAAAATTAAAGTCTACTCTGACTTCTACGGCTAAGGACTGCTCAGTGTACAAACACAAATCCTTATTAAAGGAAATCTCCAAAATCCCAAAATGTAAATAAAACTTGAGCTTTTTTATTACTGGATATTTTTCTATTTATAATTAAGATTCTACCTGGAATAAAACAAAAATGTTGTCTCTATTGCTTTAATAAGCTAAAACTATAAACTTTAAAAATTATCAATAATTGTAAAAACTGTTAAGATGTTTAGAAGTTTAACTCTCACAGTTAAAATCTCACTTATTTTCTTCTATATTTTGACCTATTATTTAAGAGTATCTGATAACCACCTTAGAGCCTCTCCACTACACACACCCAGTCACAAGCACGTCTCCTTACCCACTGGCCTCCGGAGGGAACCTGACCGTGACCTTTCCCATCTCGGCACCCGGAAGCTCAACGAACTTCCCAACATCTTGCTTCTTCTCGGACACCTGAAAGGCCAAACAACAGTAACAACAACAATGGTTACAGGGTTAAATGTTTAAGAGCACATCCATTCAACACATAGTTACTCAGCACCCGCTACGCACCAAGCACAGCCATGAGGGAAAACGACTGGAATACTGTCCCCACACCTGGAGACCCAAAATCGGGCGACGTTAACCAACAGCATTTAGGGTCAGTAGGAAAAGCTTAAAAGGAGGCAAGAACCAAGCTGGACGTTGCAAAATAAATGGAAACGTATCAGATGGAGAGTGTACAAGGGCAGACACTCTAAGAGCAGGAATAAGAGCGTGGGTAAGACACCAAGCAGGAAGAGAGGTGCAATGTCAGGAATGCACGCTGGGCAGGTAGGCCAGACACGGAAACAGCCTACTAAGTCCACGACATGAAGGCCCTTATAAGGTTGATTTTTACGTTTTTAGACAATGAGCAACTCTCAGGCTATGGAACTATATATCTACATTTTCTAAAATGATATCAGGAGTTCCTGTTGTGGCTCAGTGGTTAACGAATCCAACTAGGAACCATGACGTTGCGGGTTCGATCCCTGGCCTTGCTCAGTGGGTTAAGGATCTGGAGTTGCCGTGAGCTGTGGTGTAGGTTGCAGCTGTGGCTGTGGCGAAGGCCGGCAGCTACAGCTCCTGTTAGACCCCTAGCCTGGGAACCTCCATATGCCGCGGGTGCGACCCTAGATAAGACCAAAAAAAAAAACAAAAAAGGTATCAGATACCTGGGACAGTGCAAAGGCTGAACTAGAAGAGACCAAAGAAAGGATGTGTGGTGATGAGATTATGGTCTTAAATCAAGCAGGGGGCAATGGGGTCTTAATAAAACTCGACAGCAGTGAGGAAAGAAAACAAAGCTGCAGGTATGAGCAGTAACAGTGGAACCTGCTGGCCAGTCAGAGGTAGAAAGCGGTGGAAGATGAGTGAAGATTCTCAGCCAGGACAATAGTGGACTGTGTTGTCTTTCAAATTTTACTGCATCAGAAAGCTGAGAAATCACAGCTTTGCCGTAGACGCCTCCTCCGTAAAACAGGCCAGAGCAGAGCAACTCTAGCTGAGGGAGAGGACCTTTTCCACTGCATCCCACGTCACATCTACAGAATGACAAAAAGGCTCTACAGAAGCCCAGGACTCAACAGTCACAATGGTTCAAAAACCAGGAAAAAGATTTGGGAGGAAAAAAATCGTAAAGCTATAAAATAATTAGACTTTGGTTACTTGGACTTTAGATTTCCTAAGGGGCACACACTGGATGATCACGATTTTCTAGAAATACAATTATCAAGGTTAAGGCTTAATGTAGGTAAGCAATTAAAGACAAGCTAAGACGTAACAATGGTTGGTTCTTCCAAGAAGATCCTTTTTAGTTCAAGTTCATTTAAAACAAACAAACAAACAAACAAAAATCTGATTTTCTTTTCAGATCTAGGATCTCAGGCAGACAAGACGCCAGCATTAAAAACAATTTTAAAGGCTTACCACTTTAGCTTTGGTGGTTGAAGCCTTCCACTTGGTACCTACTGACTGGAAGGCATGCTGGGCTTCAAGGAAGCCAAACCAGCGTTTTACATGAACTGGAGCTTTGTTCTGTTCCAGCTGTTCCTGCCATGCAGCATTTCCTATTAGCAAACACAATTTTAGAACCATTCAATAAATCTGCAACCTCAAAGGCAAAATTCCGGTCATGGTTAATTTAAGTAAATGAGATGGCTCAGAGCTATGCTTCTAATAATGAAATTTTAAAAATCTGGATATACATGAAAATGATTTCTAACACTTTAATATCTTTAAATGTCATAAAAATTAAATTATTTTTTTCAATTCACTAGACTGAATCTTAAGTCCTGCCCTCACCACTGCCACACACCCACCACAAGGCCAATGCAACTTTTCATAATTAAGGAGAAGCTTTAAGTAGATCAACTAGAGAACAAAATAAAATCAAGATCAAGAAGTAGCTCCTTTCTTCAGATGTAGTATCAAAAACGGTACTGAAGGAAAGTCACTGAACTCTTTTAACATCACAAGGACCTCCAAAAGATACTATCTTCCTTTTGTGAACATTCATTCAAAAATCAAAATAGATAAAAAATGTCATAAACCTGTAGATGAAAAGTTCTAATTAGAAAAGGCCTTTATTTTATGCTGGTTATTATTATAATGATTTAATTTAATTTGGAAAAAAGATTAAGCCACAAAAAAAGTAGATTAAAAAAAAATAGGGAGTGCCCATCGTGGCTCAGTGGTTAACAAATCCGACTAGGAACCATGAGGTTGCGGGTTCGATCCCTGGCCTTGCTCAGTGGGTTAAGGATCCGGCGTTGCCATGAGCTATGGTGTAGGCTGCAGACGCGGCTTGGATCCTGCGTTGCTGTGGCTGTGGCGAAGGCCGGCAGCTACAGCTCCTGTTAGACCCCTAGCCTGGGAACCTCACATGCCGCGGGTGTGGCCCTAGATAAGGCAAAAATAAATAAATAAAAAATAAATTAAAAACTCACATAGCCCAGATTTAAATAATAATAAAACATTTTTGGCATATTTGCTTCAGGTTTTTCTTTGGTTTATTTTGAAAGAAAATAACAAAATTCAAGTCTCCTTTGTATTTATCATCAATCCCATATTCTTACCTGCTGCAAACTCTTTGAAGAAGATGGAAAAAGGGACCTCCCAGTGGAACAACTTCAGATCACCCCCAACTCCTGCTCGCGCGTGCACACGCGGGCGGACACACACACACACACACACACACCCTGAGCAATCAGAGACAACAGCAACTGGAGTAGACTAGAGGCTGAGACGGGAGAGGGGCTGCCATAAACAGTGTGAGGAGCAAGGCCAGCTCCGAGGGCAAGAGGGGAGGGTCTGTGGGCCTACAAGAGGGGTCAGCAGAAGACAGGGGACTCCTGTGACTGTGCAGCAATAAAAGCCAGGGAAGTCACCCCTCCGTAAGAAAGTCCTAAGTGACTGCCACTGGGGAGATGGACAGATGCTCATATGCAGAGAAGTGTACCTCTCATCCAGCAAAGCACGAAAAGAGTTAAGACAGAAATTCTTAAAGAAGACTTACTGATACCTTTTAGGGTGGCCCACACAGCCAAATCCGCCAAGCTCAGGGAGTTTCCAACTAAGTATGTTCTCAGAGACAGGCTGTGATTGAGCTCGTCGACTGCAGAAGGAAAGAGATCACACGCAGACAGTTTCGTAGCACTAAACTCCAACCAGTGATCAATCTGTGAAAAAAACGCACCCAGTGTTTAGATTAAGCGAACACACCACCTCAGTTAGAACCACGCCCATCTCAACCACAGAATTTACCATTATGCGCATTTTATCTGTGACTGCCTGGGATCTAAACTGGCACTGAAACACTTCTTGTTGGTTCTGTTTTGTTTCATTTTTTTTTTTTGCAGGGTGTGGAGAGGCACTTCAGGGAAGAAAAAGGGAATATGGGAACCAGAAGCCAGAAAGAATAACAAATCTGACTGAACCCAACAGATGATATCAGCCAAACAGATTCACCCACTTGCAGAATTTAAAAGTAAATGCTTGGGAACTATTCTTTGTATTTTGAATTTTATAAGACTTAGGAAAGTTAGAGATGACTACAAACGGGGGGAAAAGCATCTAATGGGCCATACTGAGAGTTAACCTGCTATCACTGTAATTAGTTAAATAAGATATATACTCAGGAAGGGAAATGGATCCAAACTACGTGGGTGATCCTGGGCAAACTGTAACCTTCTGAGGCCTGCTGCCTTATCCGTCAGGTAAGGAAGCTGCACGAGACGATCTACAGTCATAACCAGCTATGGAATTCCAGGAAGACAGCACTAACTGACCCAACAGAACCGCTGGTATGGGTTTGAAAGTTCAAACTTAGAAGCTACTTTTTTCTGAAAATAAAAACAGATGAGAATTCCTTAACTTGGTCTATGACTAACACTCTGTTAGTATCCTTAAATAATAGTCTATAAGCCAACAATAAAGTGATAATGTTTTCAAAAGAGCAAAAGCCAAATTCAAAATAAAACCAAACATGCCAAGGAAATGTTCACTCCTTACCTCAGTGTGTTCCAAGAGGTCAGAGCCATAGAGACCAGCTGTAGTTGCGATTCTAGCCAAGTAGCGAAGTATGGAATTTATGTCCGTGAACACCACATTGCTAGAATGTAATTATGAGATAAAGCATTACTGTGGCTCCAAAAATGAGTAAGTTATGACTTGTGGAAAATGTAAAAATAGGAATTTTGTACGATGCAAATATACACCATGTAATTTCCACTACAGTAAAAATAAAATAGATCTAACTTGTTCTTTATTCTATCAAATTCCAGTTTGTTTTGAGATGTTCAACTAAATCCAATAATTCACTTCAGAGTAGGTTATCTATATGATGTTTTACCCTCTAAATATTAGTTTCCACATGTCTATTCAGTGGTGAAGACGTAATTATGCTACTGAGAATAAAATAATTTAAAATAAAATAAAGGAGTGAAGCCAAGGACATAATATCATAAGGAAGCCAGTTATATCAACTTCCAGGTAAACAGAGCAGATCAAACTGCATAAACATTTTGGGAATGTTCCCGGCTAGGGGTCCAGTCGGAGCTACAGCTGCAAGCCTACACCACAGCCACAGCAACGCTAGATCCCAGCTGCATCTGTGACCCACACCACAGCTCACGGCAACGCCCGGATCCTTAACCCATTGAGCGAGGCCAGGGATCAAACCTGCAACCTCATGGTTCCTAGTCAGGTTCGTTTCCACTTCGCCATGATGGGAACTCCTATTGGTTTTAAATACTTCCAATTTTCCACCAGAATAAATTACAATAGAATTTAAAACCTGTGTACATAAATCTTTCTGCTCATTTCTTGTTTTTTTTTTAGACAAACTGCACATGTGATCAGACAGCCTGCTGACAAACATAAAGTCTCTGGATCTATTTCTTTTAGAATGAGGAAGAAAAGTTTATTTCTTTTTAGGGACAGCCTACAAGCATACAACATTTGATCCCGAATTTTTTTTTTTAATTTTTAGGGCCACACCCATGGCATATGGATGTTCTCAGGCTAGGGGTCTAATCGGAGCTGGAGCTACCGGCCTACACCACAGCCACAGCAATGCGGGATCCAAGCCGCCTGTGCAACTACACCACAGCTTACGGCAATGCCGGATCCTTAACCCGCTGTTCAAGGCCAGGAATTAAACCCGAGTCCTCATGGATACTATTGGGTCCATTAACAACTGAGCCACAGGGGAAGTCCTTGATCCTGAATATTTTAAAAATGCTATTCAGTGGAGTTCCTGCTGTGGCGCAAGGGAATTGGCACTGTCTCTTAGTGCTGGGACGCCGATTCCATCCCCGGCCTGGCCCAGGTGGAGGATCTGGCATTGCTGCAGCTTCAGCGTAGGTCACAAGCGCAGCACGGATCGTATCCTTGGTCCAGGAACTCCATATGCCGCAGGGTGGCCAAAAAGAAGAAAAAAACGCTATTCAGCACTAAAAACAAAGATATAAAAGCACTTACTCAGATACACGAAGAATATTCTCTTTCCCTTCTTCAACAGAAACGCTGACGTTGTCTTTCACGTGTTCTACTGCCAACAAAGCTCCTAAAAACGATGAGATGAAAAGATTTCTCCTTTATAAACAATGTGGCATTTAAAACCTGAATCATAAAGCAGTAAGGATGAGTCAACAAACCAGTATTAAGTCCTGTGAGGAGTAAATAAACGTTTTCCCAACACTCTGCAGACATAAAGGGGAGCCTCTGCGCTCCCTCCTTGTTGGAGAAGTAACAAACCAGAAACCACTCCTTGCTTTTGATTACGCTCAGCATCAGTTAAGGACAGTGAAATTGGTCTTCCCTCCCTTAGGAGACAGGAAGAAATCGGAACAGCACTCTGATCAAAAGCTGCCGTGGACAGCACTGCAGTGGTTACTCTGTGGCTAGCACTGTGCTTACATTCCCTATCATTTCTCTTCTTTGCAGTAACCTTAGGACATATCTATCTCTGGAAACAGAGGCCTGAAGGGGTTAAATAACTAGCCCAAAGTCCTTGGCTAAATACGTGTCAGTTGGGATTTGAATGAGGAAATCCAGAACTCAAATTCTAAAATACAGTATAATCTGCCTCTCAACACACCAAAAAGCTTATCAAATCTTCATCAATCCTTTGTTCTCAATTTGCCTAAGATGGACAACTAGCACCCAGGTACCAGTTCTGAGCACCACGCTCCACTGGAAACAGGGCTGGGTGGCAGGGAAGGTACAAGACAAACCTGGGCTTTTCACTGTGCTAGAAAGCAAGAAGGACTCAAAGAACAGTGAGAGATATGCCAAAAGGACACAGCGGTCAGCTTGGAGGGGCTCCCACTAGCACATAGGGCCCACGTGACCACTAAAGCTAATAATCTAAGTTTTAGTGTACATACCAGAGAATCCCATATAGCAAATGAAAAGAATCAACTACTGGAGTCCCCATTGTGGCGCAGCCGGTTCAGAACCCAACGGATTCTCCAACATAGTGAGGATGCAGGTTCTATCCCTGGCCTTGCTAGTGGGTTAAGGATCTCAAGTTGCCGCAAGCTGTGACCGGCAACTGCAGCTCTCATTTGACCCTGAGCCCAGGAACTTCCATATGCTGCAGGTGTGGCCGTAAAAAGAGAAGAGGGAAGAAAAGAATGAACTACTGATGCAGGCAACAAGACAGATGACTCTCAAGGAACTAGCTGAGATACAAAAGAATACATTGCTATGATGGAATGTATGTGAAGTTCTATAAAAAGCAAAACAAAGGTGACAGAAAGCAGACCTGTGGCTATCGGGCTGGACAGGATAAGAGGACTGACTGCAAAAGGGCATGAGGGGCCTTTCTGAATGAGGGAAATGTTCTACTGCATTACTGTGATGGTTACATACTGTGTATATTTGCCAGTCAATTTATACCTTAAAACTGGCAAACTTTCTTTTATGCCAGTTATAACTCAATAAAACTAATTTTGAAAACAAAAAAAATTTACATTTTAAAACAAAAAATGAAAACCAGAGTATAACCTATCAGGTATATTCTGTCATTCTAAATCTTCGAGAAAAAGACCTTCTCACAGAAAAATGCCAACGAACACATGTAGAGGAAATAGCAGAATTGAAGGTCACCATCTGGCACCATCTTATTAACAACATCAACGGACCCTGAAACCTGTGGGTCAACGTGGAGAGGAATGTTTACACGGTTCCAGGGCTTCTCCTCACACAATGCCTGTTGACTGCCAAAGGGAAAACCCTGCAGTGGAGAAAAAGCTGTCAGGTAGCATCTTAAGTGTTCAAGATAAAATCAGCAGTAATGGGAAAACTTCATGGACCAGTTAATTAATGGGCCGTAATGAAGAACAATGAATCATTGCTATTTCTGCCAAAGACATATCGCCCGAATCTAGCCCTGAAGAACCATGAGATAACCTGATCAGGGGTCATTCTTTAAGTAAGTGGCCTGTAATCTCCAGAGAGGTTAAACCTATAAAAGCCAAAGAAAGACGAAGAAAACCATTCCCGATTAAAAGGAACTGAGATACATAACCAGCAGATGCCAAGTATGATCCTAGATTTTGATTCTTGCATTACAGAGGTACCACTAGGACAATCAATGTAGGAATATGAACGGGATCTGTCCATTAGAGGGATCAATTATATTAACGTGTATTCCCAATTTTGACGGTCCTGTGTGGGCGTACAGTTTCCTTACTTGAGAGAGATGTAATGGAGTATTCTGGGGGTATTGAAACATCATTATCTGCAACATGCTCTCCAGCGGTATTGGAAAAAAAAAAGTTCTTTGTTCTATTCTTGTAACTTAAGTATGAAATTATCTTAACATTAAAAAAATGTTGAATGCATATTAAACAGGGAGATTCTAGCAATAAAATCTGTATATCTACACATTTCATCTAATTTTATTGACTAAATATAGAACATATTTGAATTAAACAATTGGGAATAATTAAATCAAAAACAAAAAGAGGGAGAGAAGCAAATAGAAATATGTATTGTATAAATGGTCCGTAGTTCATAATGACAACAATTTCTTTATGACCCTCTTCCAGAATACTACAAACGTAGTTCTCAGTTTATAATTCACTCAGGAAAGACATCTATCATCTTTACGGTTATTTTAAGTAACGTTAGTTAAAAATTACACCTATTTATTGAGTATCCACAATGTGTGAGGAACTTGAACCACAGTCTCACTTGACTCTGGCAACCAACAATATGTGGAAGATAATTACTCCTTGTTTCTTAAACAAGGAAACTGTGGGAAATGCCAGATAAGGAACTTGAAAGGTTCTGCAACTAGTAAGTGGCAACCACGTTGGACCTAGGTCCCCAGGAAACAAATGTCTTTGCTCTCAACCATAAGGTCACATTGTCTAGTGCTGTCCAACTGCAGACTCAAACCCATTTCTTCTAAAGCTCATTGATTTGTGTGAGGTTAGCCCATAACACTGGTACCAATATGCTAAAACATCATTTTTTTTAAATATTTAAGATGGCTGTTAAATTGTGGGTTTTCTTCCAAGAGACTCAAAACAGCTTGTAATGTGATGAGTAATTTCATCAGCCCTACGTGGCCAACTGTACCCAAGGACTGGGCCTCTCAAATATTAGGAAAACAACTGCACGTCTACATTAGGAAATGAGTTAAAAATACGAGCTCAATAAACTATTTAAATTCTTCTATGTAACTTCCCAAAGCAGCTTAAAAAAAACTAGAAGAAATTCTAAGCTATCTATGCACAATAACCTTGGCGACGTTGAAAAAGCAATTCCAAATCAAATTTAAGATGTACTAAAAGATGACAAGTCCGCCCTTTTTGGACGCTTTACTACAGGATGTGTAGTAAAGCAGCTCCATCTGTCCGCAGCGCACTTGAGCGTTCCAGCAACAACCCTGACACCTTTAATTAGAAGTAAGTGCAACCTCGGTTGAAATTTTAAACGTGTCTACGATCGTTTGCCTCGTTCCTTTTGAACCCAATGAAACGTAAAAAAAGTTGAGTCAAGTGGATTGAAAACCTTTTCCGAAAAGAGGCAAAGATAAGTCGAGTTAGGGGAACACGCTAAAAGAGGGGGTGCGAAGACACGGGGATTTTAGGTTTTACGATGCTAGTTCTACGTCCAGCGCTCGGTCTCCAGGAGAAATCATTTCAAAAAGGGAGAGGGGAGGGAGTATGCTGGGAGTCATTCCTCCCCAAGAGAAGGTCCGAAGCTGAGCCTCGTGTCGCCCTGCCCCCGCTCTCACCGCGTCCACATCCACGCTAGAGAAAATTGTCTTCGGGAGCACATCCACCTGCTAGGGACATAAGGCGAGGGGCGCAGAGCCCACCCCAGGCCCACTCCGGGCTAAAGGGGCAGGCCTGAGGTCCCCGGCCGCGACCGCCACTGCGCCAACCCGGGCGCGGCGACCTTCCCCGCCCTGCACCTCCAAGGCTGATGCAACACACACAGGTCGGCGGCTCCGGCCCCTTACCCAGCGGAGGGTCTCCCGAATTCACGGTCAGACAGAGCGTTGCCATCTCTCCGGTCAGCCGGTCCACTTGTCAATGCGCACGCCCCGTCGCCCGAAACACCCGACTCTCGCAGAGCGACAATCCGCAACGTGTGCGCGCGCCTGACGCTGCCGCAGCCTTCGCCCCGCCCCCGCGCCGCAGCCGCCGTACCGACGTACAGCGCAGTGCGTCATCGCCGCGCGCCGCCCCGCCCCCCGGCCCCGGGCCTCTAGGGTCACAAAGGCCAACGTGGCGTTCCACGCCGGAGCGGGCCAAGACCCTGAAGCGCGCGACGTTTTGCAACACTCCGTAAAGCGAAGAAGGCGAGGTGTAATACGGAGTCTGCGGGGAGCTAGGCGTTCCCCGGAAGCCCGCAGTGAAGCGAAGGCCGGTTGTGTAATGTCGGTGGGCGCTGTCTGTAGAGACGGAAAAGCTTAGAAGCAAGCAGACCGCAGTTTCACTGGGGATGGAGGAAGTTTTTCTAATGTTTCCTCGTGGTTTTCCAAGAAGAGTGTATTTTCAAGAGCTATTTTCGTACTTGAAAATAACGGTTAAAGTAAAAGAATTATTTATAAAAGCCTTTACCAAAAACCTTGCCCCAATTTGTCTTGGCTCTAAAAGCGTGCCTTTCAGAGGGTCATCTGATTCTTAAACCTTGTGACGCGCGTGTGCTGGCGAGGGCTCTGCAAGCACACAGTAAAGTCTGGTATTTGAACTCAAGGGGCCAAGGACTGGTTGCCAAACACATCTCAGCCTCATCACCACCTCCACTGCCTCCTCCGCCCGAGGACATCTCCGTTTTCGCTAAGGAGTGCCACTTAAATATGAGACTTGAGTGCTTAAAGCGGCTGTAGGGGCGTTCCCTGTGCCTGCCCAAGGCACCACCGACGAGGGCTACATCTGTATGGCCACCCTCCGGGGTAGGTAAGGCACCTGCACCAGAACAGGACCTGTCCCCTACACCTTCCTTCCTGTTAGAATCCAGGGATGGGACCCACAATCTCATTTTGTCAAGTTCTCCAAGTGATGTGATGCCGCCACGCTGTGCCTTTCTACCTCGTTAGGTTGAAATGGCGTTCTCTTCTGTACACCCTGCTAGCTCTCCAGATTCTTGTTTGCTGAAACCTTATCTTAGACGTCTTTGGATTCCCCACAGTGCTTGGCACTTCCTACTCTATCGTAATTGGTACCAGGGAAAGGACACAAAGCCATTGATTGCTGGAGGGGTGGGGGTGGGGGTGGGGGAATATAAAATAGACTTTGAAAAATAAGAATTATGAAACAATGAAAATTTGCATCTTTTACAAAATTTAGGTATTTTTGCAACTATGTATTCTTATTTTTAGAGCAAAGAATATTGATTTTTTTTTTTATTATTTGGCTTCTGCTGAGCTTAAGAGCTGTCCTCATGGACCACTGCCACCAGTGCCTGGAAAGAAAGCAAAATTTGACGTATTATTGCCTGTTAGGGACTCACTAGCAAACTAAAATCGGTTTTATTCATTCCATTTGGAGGCAAATGCAAAATATGGGCTTGCTCTTTGACTAGCTGGTTTGGGGGATATCAGTAAACCAGGTCTGTGGGAGACTTGCAGCATGAAAAACAGAAAGTCACCTGGGATCTTGCCAAATTTAAATTATAATCTTTACTTATATTACCTCGCCTTGTTCTGAGGAGGATTCAGTCATTCAATTCCTTACTTAGAAGCGTATGATAAAACGAATCATTTTAATTGAGTAAGCAGACAATAAGAATGTAAAAGGAAGGTGACACCAACAGAGAAGCTAGAGCAATAAGCAGATGGCATGAAACCCTATTCACCTTGGGATGAGGTCCAAAATTGGACTCAAAGCCAAGAGCAAGAGTTCCTGTCATGGTGCAATAGAAATGAATCTGACTAGAACCATGAGGTTTCGGGTTCGATCCCTGGTCTCACTCGGTGGGTTAAGGATCCGGCATTGCCCTGAGCTGTGGTGTAGGACACAGAGTCTGGCGTTGCTGTGGCTCTGGCTTAGGCCGGCAGCTGTAGCTCTGATTTGACCCCTGGCCTGGGAACCTACATATGCTGCAGGGGCGGCCTTAAAAAAACAAACAAAAAAATCCAAGGGCGAAAGTCTTTACTGTGTGATGAGGAAAGCTCAACTCTGCTAATACAGAGACAAATTAATCACAGAGACATTCTCAGTGTGTTTTTTTAATTTGTTTTGTTTTCTTTGCCATGCCTGCAGCATGTGAAAGTTCCCAGTTGTGGGATCAAACCCCCACCACAGCAGCGACCCTAGCCATAGCAATGACAATGCCAGGTCCTTAACTGCTATGCCACCAGGGTGGTGTAGCTATTATGTAACTGTTCTTGGTCCTGTTATTTTAATATGGAATTTTAAAACTTTCAGTAGAAAAATAGAAATTCAGAGTAAGTTCTTCTGCTTAACAAACCACCACAAAGTGTAGTGGCTTAAGGCAACACCATTCTACCTACCGTAGCTCGTATTTTTGTGGGCTAGGAAGTTGGGCAGTCCTTGGCTGAGGAACCAATAGAAGCTTCAGTGACATCAGATGGGTCATCTGTGCTATTTAACTGGAGGTGGGGGTGGTGATGTTGCTGACAAACTTTGCTCACTGGGTGCTTGGGGTGGGAAGTCTGGAAGATTAGGCTTCGATGGACCCTGCTGTGTTCGTTTTCTCAGGTCCTCTCCCCTGTGATAGCGCAAGCAGGGTAGGAAGCAGTAGGAAACTCCACTCCTGCTGGCTGCCCCAAGAGTAGAGTTTCCCAAATACCAACAGAACAATTGCAAGGCTTCTCCTGATCTGTCTTTGGGAGTCACACAGCATCACTTCTGTACTGGGGACCAATGAGTTACAAGACCCACTGAAATGCAAATGAGGGAATCATACGAAGGCAGAAGTAGCAGGGGATGCAGTTCACTGGGGACTTGGTAGGTTGAATTGAGTCCCCTGGAAAGGAAATGTTCAAGTCCTAGACCCCAGTGCCTGTAAATGTGACTATCGGAAAATAAAGTCTTCGATTCACAGACTTTGAGAAACTTATGGTTACCAAAGGGGACGGGGGGCGGGGGGGGAGGGACTGGGGGTTTGGAACTGGCATATGCTCACGGAGGTCTATGGTATGACTGGCCAGTGGGGACATGCTGTGTAGCACAGGGAACTCAACCCAATATTCTGTGATAATCTATGTAGGAGAAGGATCTGAAAAAGAATGGATGTGTGTACATGCATAACTGAATCACTTTGTTGTACTGCAGAAATTATCACAAGATTGCGAATCAACTTTACTTCAATTAAACTAAAAACTGGAAAAGAAAATGGAGTTGCCGTTGTGGCTCAGCAGTAACGAACCCAACTAGTATCCATGAGGTCTCGGGTTTGATCGCTGGCCTCGCTCAGTGGGTTAAGGATCTGGCATTGTCGTGAGCTGTGGCGTGGGTCACAGACACAGCTCGGATCCTGCATTGCTGTGGCTGTGGCGTAGGTGGGCAGCTACAGCTCCAAGTCTACCCCTAGCCTGGGAACCTCCATATGCCAAAGGTGCGGCCCTAGAAAGAAAAAAAAAAATGAGGAAAATAAAGTCTTCGCATATGTAATAAAGTTGAGAATCTTGAAATGACACCTTCCTAGAAAGGAGTGGGAGATGTGAAGACAGGCAGACATTGAAGTGATGCAGCTACAAGCTGAAGGATGCCAATGGCTATTGGAAACTCTGGGAAGTGAGGAGAGAGGTATGGAATGCTCTCCCACAGAGCCTTCAAAAGGGACCCACCCTGCCAGCACCTTGATTTTTGACTGCTGGCCTCTAGCACTCTGAGAGAATGAACTTTCGACGTTTTAAGCCACCCAGTTTGTGGTCATTGGTTACTGCAGCTCAAGGAAGCTGATGCAAGGGACAGTCTGTCCACGCTAGTTATTATAAATGTTAAAACTTCTTCAGGGTTTTACTGTATACAGATTTTTTTTTTTTTTTAATGAGACTTGCAACGTTTATTTCAGATTCTCTCTTGGGTTGTTTTGTTTTTTTGTATTTTTATTTTCTTTTTTGCCACACAGGCAGTATGTGGGAATTCCTGGGCCAGGGATTGAACCTATGCCACACAGCAGCAACTAGAGCCACAGCAGTGAGAACGCAGGCACCTCCACCTGCTAGGCGATCAGAGAACTCCCTGTATACAGATGTTTTTATCATGTACATTGTAGTGCCATTGATAACAGCTCTCCACTCTGGGCTGTGCCTTTTTCTAACAGAAGTGCAGAGAAATCTGTAATTTATAAAAGTTGTCATGACGTGCCGTATTTAGCAGGCACTCGAAGAGAAATGGTGGAGTTCCCGTGGTTGGGCAGAGGAAACGAATCCGACTAGGAACCATGAGGTTTGATTGCAGACGCAGCTCAGATCCTGCATTGCTGTGGCTGTGGTATAGGCCAGCAACTGTAGCTCCGATTCGACTCAGCCTGGGAACCTCCATATGCCGTGGGTACAGCCCTAAAAAGCAAAAAAAAAGAAAGAAAAAAAGTGATTGTGAAAATACCTTTGGTGAATAATGTATTTAAATGAAAAGGAATAGTTTATTTTAAAATATTTCTAGGCAGAAATTCTGCAGTTCAGTAATTCATGGAAAAGAAAAGCTTGTGGTAAAGAAAATATGGATCCAAAAATTAAATGCATAATAGGCCTACAGTTTGAAAATACTAGCACATGACTCAGCGAAGCAAACACCCAATTTGCATTTGATCTAAGTCATCAGTTTGGAAAGTTGAAAGACGGTGTTTTCTTGTTCCCTGTCAGTATCTCCTCAGCGTTAGGGAGGTCTGCCAGAGGAAAACACTGCTTTCAGCATTAAAGTCCTTTGGAGTTCCCATTGTGGCTCAGCGGAAACGAATCCAACCAGTCTCCATGAGGATGTGGGTTTGATCCTCAGCCTCGTTCAGTGGGTCGGGAATCAGGCATTGTCATGAGCTGTGGTGTAGGTCGCAGATGGGGCGTAGATCCCGCGTTGCTGTGGCTGTAGTGTAGGCTGGCAGCTGTAGTTCCGATTCGACCCCTTGCCTGGGAACTTCTATATGCTGCAGGTGTGGCCCTAAAAAGCAAAATTAAAGTCCTTTACTTTAATGAACACAAATGAAGAGCTACAAAAGATTATGCTGGAAAGTCAGGATATGCACGTCCCTAATTTCAGAAGCTTCTGACTGAATTACATGAACTGATGCAAACGAACTGAGCACTGCCAACAGGCTCTGTGGAGAAATGATGTGTCAGTTTCTTCAGGGATACTTGGATGATGTTGAGAAATTGTACCTAGTCAGTGAGGAATCTGCTGATTTTGTAAATGCTGCAAAAGAGGGTAAAAGGATTAATTCCTAGGTGGAAAGCCAAATGAGTGAAAAAAAAGGAAGTCAAGGACCCGTGTTCTGAGGGCTCTCCCAGCAGCTCTGCTATGCTGGCTCTGGTGGACACAGTCCGCTTTAAAGGGCAGTGGGACCAGAAAATACTGAAGAGGGAGAATTTAAGATGAACAAGGATGTGAGCAAATCCATGCAGATGGTGAAACAAAAGTAGTCCTTTAATATCACCTTCCGGAGGGCTATGCCAGCCAGGATCCTGGAAAAACCATCCAAAGCAAGTACGATTTTGCTGATCTAGGAGTGACTGCGCTGATCTAAGCATGACTTTGCTCCTGCCGGAATGAAGTCAGTGGTCTGCAGGAACTTGAAGATAAACTTAGTGCTGAGAAACTAATAGCCTGGGCCAGCTCACAGAACATGAACAAGAGAGATGTGGATTTGTACATCAGTTCAGAATGGAAGAGAGCTCTGCCCTCAAGGCCATGCTGGGAGCCATAGGGGTGGTAGACGCCTTCAGCCAGTAGGTTGCTGACTTCTGAGGCATGGCCAGGAGCTGCGGCGTCATGGTGTCTGAAATCCTGCGCAGGCTCTACATGGAGGTGACTGAGGAGGGCATGGAAACTGCTCCAACGTCATTACCAATTTATGAAAAGTTCTATTGTCACCGTCCCTGCTCTTTATGCAGCACAGTAAAATCAACAGCAGCATCTTCTTAGAGCTGCAGCTGTTTCCTCTTAGATGCTATTAACCGGGCGCTGCTTTTGGGAAAAGTGCACGAAGTTGTTCCAGTATATTGATCGCTAGAAATAATAGATTCTCTTTGATTCATTTTCCTTTCCAGTATCATAGTCGTCATTAGGAATTTAGTGGTTGAAATAGAATGCCTGTAAATCTCTCTCTCCACACTTGTAAACCTGCTTTTTTCCACGGAAATTCCCTTTGGACAAAATGTTCAACTTGACAATAAAGTAAAGGGCTATTTCAATATTGTTATCTTCTGAAGTTGAAATATCATTCTGTTTGTGACCTGTTTTAAATGAACCAAAGCAAATTACACCTGTTGTCCAAACTTATTAACTTGGACACCTACATTTCTTTGAATTTAGGTGGTATCTGGAACCCTTACATGCCTACTTTTTTATTTTATAAATATAAATTATCAGTAAAACAATGACTATACGAACAAAAAAAGTACTAGCATAACTTTCACCTTGTATTATCATTGCATTGTTAACATCCTACATTTATCACCATTTTAGACTTACCATTTTACACGGTAGTTGCCTGTTTTGTCTTTTGTATTATTAACTACTTGCAGACTGTGCCTTTGTTTCATACCATTTATCTGTTTGCACTTTCCCTTTGCCTGGAATAATTTTCTCCAAGGTTTTCATGACTGATGTCTTATCCAGATCTCAGATCTGAATACACCTTCACCTTTTTTTGATGTCTTTAGCATTAAAAAAAAAAAAAAACTAGTATTTTCTTATTTGCAGTCTTTCAGACATCATTTTTATAGATTAATGTCTTTTAAATGTAATCACAGAAAGACTTGTATAAGATGGTCCCATAACCTGTTCAGCCTTGTACTTGCCATTGATGCTTTTTCTCAGACAGTAAATAAGCTAGAATGCTTTACTTGAAATCAGGGTAGTCTTAGATCCTCTTTTGTTAGATATTTCTTCTGTTTTTTATTTGTGCTTTTATTTTTATTTTATTTTTTATTTATTTTTTTTTGCATTATAGCTGGTTTACAGATTTCTGTCAGATTTTCCAACTGCACCATGTGGTGACCCGATTACATGTACATATATGGATTTGTCACATGTAATTAGTTATAGTTCCCCGTGCATTACAGTTGGATATTTGTGCTTTTAAAATGGCTCTTTATGCTGCCACTTCCATTCCTGGTTCCATTTTGGCCCTTTTATTGCATATCTGCTTTATTTATGATCATTTATGCATAATTTCATTCAAGTATAAAAGCAATGAAAGAACATTTTATTTTTCCTGGTCACAGTATCATTAATGGATAATGCCTGTTTTTCTCTCAATGTGTCAAAAAAGACTTTAAAAAATTAAATGAGGTAATGGCTTGGGGAAAAATAAGGAAATTGTAAAGTGCTGTGTGATTCCATTCAGTAAGAAGGAGGAAATTGTATTATTATGCTCAAAATTTTCTCTTGTGATTGATAAGAACCCCAAGGTGAACGTCACATTCCTCCATGATATGGGCACTTCAGGTGACCCATTTGGGGGTAGCAGCTATTCCAGATGTGGTCAAGCTTCCTGCTACATAGTAAACAATGTGTTTATACAACAATATGTAATGTGATTACTTACACATTATATTATGCGTTGACGCGTAATATTACATAGTAATACTATGGTAGGTTACTTTGATTTCCTTTTTTTTTTTTTTTTTGTCTTTTTGCCTTTTATGTAGAGCCGCACCCGCGGCATATGGAGGTTCCCAGGCTAGGGGTCTAACAGGAGCTGTAGCCGCCGGCCTTCACCACAGCCACAGCAACGCGGGATCCGAGCCGCATCTGCGACCTACACCACAGGGCATGGCAACGCCGGATTCTTAACCCACTGAGCAAGGCCAGGGATTGAACATGCAACCTCATGGTTCTTAGTCAGATTCATTAACCACGGAGCCACGAAGGGAACTCCGGTTACTTTGATATTTTGAAGTTGCCCTCTTCAAATATATTCCAGTTAGTCAATGCGACTTTTAAAATTCCTTTAAAATTACTAGGTTTCATAAAAGGCCCAACACAGTTTACTGCACATCACAAATGTGATTCACTATTTTTGAGTGGTTGAATTTTCCTATGTGATGTGTAGGATAAAGATTACTGTTTATTTGCTGAGAACTCCTCTTTTTAAGAGTGTTTTCACAGGTTGTCTTCTGCTATATAACACACTAGGGATGCAGATAATCCTGGACTCATTTACTCACCAAATGAATAACCAAATAATCTGTTTTTGAACACCTTCAGTGATAAGGAACTTAATACTGCCCAAGGCAGCCCCTTCTGTTTCCAACACCTGTTACTCTAAGGTTCACCTAGGAGTTCCCTCTGTGGCGTGAGATCGGCGGCATCTTGGGAGCTCTGGGACGATAGTTTGCTCCCCGGCTGGCGCAATGGGTTAAGGATCTGGGGTTGCCGCAGCTGCAGCCTAGGTAGTGACTGAGGCTCGGATCTGGTCCCTGGCCTGAGAATGCCATGTTGGGTCAAAAAGAAAAGAGAGATGTACCTAAATCTGCTTCCCTCTACCTCTGTCCACCCTCCTCTGAGGCTGAAAGGGCATAGAACCCTTCACGTGACCAGCTCTCATGTACTGAAGGGTCTCATGACGTCTCCTGTGGCTTTGCTATCGAGGATAGATGCCTCCGGTCCTTTCAACAATCCTTCAAGCGATAGTTGCCATCTTCCCCAGCTGCCCTCCTCCAGACGAACTCTTGTTAGTCGACATGCCTTTTGCAGTGGGATACTCAGAACTGAACAAAATGGTCTGGCTGTGGTGGGGTCCAGGCGGAGGGCAGGCAGAGGCATTGCCTCTCTTATCTGGCCCATTACAGTGCTACTAACATGAACACCGTGTTGGCTTTTTAAGAGCCACATTAAATTGTTGACTCAAAGTAGGATTGTCAACAGCTAAAATCCCCAGAGTTCTCCATCCTGTGTCTTAGACATGGTGTGAATTAATTTACCCTTATTTTGACCCGCAGATTTGAGGGAGCTCGTGTTCATTTTAAGTATTGCCAAATTTAAACTTCTGAGATCATTTTGGCCCCAGCTCTGTCCTACGTACAACTGCTCTTATCAAAGCAATACGGAAGGCTCTGAAAAGACCTGCAGCACGAAGCAGAACATTCCAAGTGCCCAGTGATGGGCCGAGTCCAGGGATGCTCTGAGTTCAGGAGAGTGAGACCATTCACCGACAAGATCAGGGATTAGTGCCAGGCAGCAGCGACTACTCCGTTTGTTTAGTTTTCCAGTCCCAGATTATGAACTCTAACCCGTCACCATTGTGTGCTTTACATCCCCAGATCACTGACTTTGAGGAGTATAGAATCATCAAGGAAATGATGTCCTCGGTAAAAACAAGGAATGTAGAGCTGTGGTACCCAAACAGAAGCCTGCTTTCAGGAAAGTGAGAGTCCTGAGTCTTAACATCACTGTCTGTTAAATGCTTTTATTGGTTCCAATAGCTGTTTTGGGTTTTTTTTTTTTTTGGTTTTGTTCTTTGTTTTTAGCTATGCTGTTTTCTAGATACTTTTTTCTTTCTGCCCAGTAGTTGTAGCTCTTAAGTCTTGTCACTTTCGTGGTCTCGGTCTTCCACAGTAGCACGGAACAGGAGTAGTGACAATGTTGAACAAGAGCGTGTTTGTTTTCTTCCTGGCTTTAGGGGGAATGTCAGTGCTTCACTATCAAGAATAGTGTTTGATTCTGCTCTCTAGATACTTATTATCCAGCCAAAGAATATCACTCTCTTCTTAGATCAACAGGATTTTTTTTTTAAAGAATGGATATTTTCAGCATGGACTGAGATTCAGACAACATTTTAAACTCTTATTATTATGTAATGAGCAGGATATACAGAGATGAAAGACCAGGTCCTTGTCTTCAAGAGCTTAGCCTTCTAGGTGAAAAAGTTGAGTAAATTAAGATTACTATACAGGGGGATACACGAAGCTACAGAAATATGTTCATTCTTCAAACGTTTTGGAATTTTGGAGAGTAAAAATAATAAACGTGTTTGCAAAAAGGATAAAGGTAGCTGAGAAGATGCAAAATGATTATCTACAGTGAATGGAGGAGGAAGAAGAAAAGAATAAAGGAAAGCCTCCAATAAGAGTGGATATGAGGAGTTCCTGTTGTGGCGCAGTGGTTAACGAATCTGACTAGGATCTGATGTTGCCGTGAGCTGTGGTGTAGGTTGCAGACGCAGCTCAGATCCTGCATTGCTGTGGCTGTGGTGTAGGCCAGCAGCTGTAGCTCCAATTAGGCGCCTAGCCTGGGAATCTCCACATGCCATGAGTGTAGCCCTAAAAAGCAAAAAAAAAAAAAAAAAGGGGGGGGGGAGTTGATATGAGGAGTTCCCGTCGTGGCTCAGTGGGCTAATGAACCCAACTAACATCCAAGGGTACGCAGGTTCAATCCCTGGCCTCGCTCAGTGGGTTAAGGATCTAGCTTTGCCATGAGCTGTGGTGTAGGTTACAGATGAAGCTGTTTTCCTTAAAATTTAAAAAAAAAGTGGTTTTTTTTTTTTTTTGAGTTCCTATTGTGGCTCAGTGGGTTAAGGACCCAAAGTAGTTTCCCTGAGGATGCGGGTTTGATCCCTGACCTCGCCTAGTGGGTTAAGGATCCAGCCCTGCTGCAAGGTGTTGGCGTAGGCTAAAGAAGTGGCTTGGATCCAGCATTGCCATGGCTGTGGCTCCAACATGATCCCTGGCCTCCGAACTTCCACATGCCTCAGGGGTGGCTATAAAAAGAAAAAAAAAATGTTTATAATGACGTGGCCCCTGCCTGCCTCCCAAACTTCACTTTATATAACACTTTTCCCTTTGTTCACCTTACTTCAGCCTTCTCTGGCTTCCTTTTGGTCTTGGGTTTTTTTCCTTCTTCAGAGACAATGCGTTTATTATTCCCGCTAGTAATTCCAGCTCTTGACATGGATGAGCTCTCATCACCCAGCTTTTGGCCGAGACACCCCCTCCTCGGAGAAGACATCCCCGCTTTTTCTACCAGGACACCCTCCTCCTGCCCGCCCTCCCGGCCCCAGCCGCCTCCCCGCTCATCTTCCTGCCTGATTTCCTTCACAGCATTTGCCACGTCTAATCTCACTTCCTCGTTTATTATCTGTATTGCTCCACAAGAACAAGAGCCCAACACAGGAACGGACTCAGGTCCCTGTTGAATGCTCAGTACCTAGAGCAGTGGCTGACATACAGCAGGGACTCAAAAGATATCTGCTGAATAAACGAATGATGGAAAAAAATGCAGCATGGGTCACAGACGCGGCTTGGAGCTGGTGTTGCCGTGGCTGTGGCATGGTCCTACCGCTGCAGCTCTGATGCAACCCCTGGCCCGGGAACTGCCATCTGCCATAGGTGTTGCCCACAAAAGAAAAAAATAATCACTGGGATGGCACCTGTGAATTCATATTTTCCTAGGTGATTTTTTTTTAGAATGATTATTTTTTCCATTATAGCTGATTTGCAGTGTTCCGTCAGTTTTCTATTGTACAGCAAGGTGACCCAGTTGATTCTGACATACAGTGGGTCCAAACATGACAAATTTAGACTTCTTGCTTAACCCAATTATAGAGAAATTTATTTAAAAGCACGAGACAGGCACCTAAAAAACAAAAATCTAAGCAGAATGTCAGAATAATTTTGATAGCACATATTATAATCTCCCTTTGCAAGAAAGAGAGCAATCACCTGACCCTGCAGAGTTAAGTAGCATAATGATGCCACAGGAATAAAGTAATGCCCACAGTAGAGAATATATCATTTTCAAATACTTAAAAAAAGCTGGTGAAAAACGGCCAGAATTAAATAATTGATTAAAAAGAAACTTTTCTCCAAAATCTGTTTCATCAACATATATGATAGCATTTTAACGTACTCAAAATTTTTTACTGTGAAAAACCAGGAGATTCAGGTAGCCACTTGTGGTTCTGTGCTAGAGGAATCTTGTTTACAAAACAGGAATGTTGACCGGGCTAGCCAGTCGGAGCTAAACTTTTCTTCCATTTCTCCAAATAAACGGAGAGAAAGAAATGGGACATATACTAACTCCGTACATTTTCCTGATATCAAAATTGGTCTGGTTGATTAATCAAGACATTTTTAAGTCTCTTTCTACTCGTAAGTCAACAGTAGGAGGAAGTCAGGGGGGAGCCGTGGTGCCGCGCAGTTAGCTGTAAAATGCGCTCTCGAGAGAGCAGGTCCTTTTCCCGGCTGAGTCCTGAGATTTACCCTCAAGGTACGAGTGCGTTCCTAACGGACTGGGGGACGCGACGGGCATAGTAGTCGTGATTCCTCAGCGTGGCCAGGACGCCCGCTGAGTTCATGTGCTTCACCCCCTTGTCATACTGCAGCGCGTTTCCATGGATGTCGGTTAACTTGCCTGAAGAGGAAACAGCAGCACGACAAGGTCAGTGGCCGGTCGCATCACTGCTTCCGGTTATGTCTAAGTGCCTCCTGCTCCCAAAGGTAAGGCTAGCCAAGGAATTCTGGATAAAACAAGGACTACAATGAGTGACCACAAGGGTTAAGTATGAATGCACTTGCAACAGGAGATCGCAGAGAAACCTAAAACCTAACTAAAATCACCTTTTTTTTTCTGATTAAAATAATTTCATTTAGCATTTTCAATTTGTATTTCTCAGTATTGGTTAGTTTCTCTTTTCCCCGAGTGACTACTTTTCCTACTTGTCATACTCCGTCACCACTCTTCCTGGGTTCAAAAGTGTTCTCTTCATTCTGTCTTTTATTACTAATACTTTATTCAGTCAGTTTGTTATGTTCACAGGACATATCTATTACATTATGGTTTCATTTAACATTCTAATGACAGTGGATTGTGATGTGACGAATTTAACTTCCTTGTCATGTAATTTGCTAGCGAGGTATCAATACAATAATGTACCAGGAGAAATGATAGGGTAAAAATCAAGTGTTTAAGAGTTGGTGTGACCTGATGTCTATTTGAAATGGAAAAACCATCTTGCTAGGCATATATATCTGTAACATTTTTGCAGTCAGATTAAAAAAAATCCAGTTCTTTGACCTTCAACATAGTACTGAGATATTTACCAATATCACATTACAGGAAATTACTGAGATAATAACGATGATGAATATCTCACTTTTAAGGAAAAAAAAATCCTAAAGGCATTAAAGCCACATATTAATAATGGCTTACATAAACTAACTGCGTGCAGACCAAGGCCCCAAAGAAAAACTAAACAAAAATGAATTAGCTGAAAATCTGCTTTCTCATCTATGGAACTCAGAGCTTGGACTGGGTAAGCTCCAACTTTCCTTCTGTTTTCCACAGCCTAAGAGTCTAGGTAAAGCAGTATTACTGAAATACCAGCATAGTATGAAAACAGTACATAAACTGTAACCCCTCCCAAAAGAAATGGACTGACCTCCCACAGCGTGTAAAATACTTTCTGGAGCACAGGTGTCCCACTTCTTACACCCAGGACTTGCAAATACATAAGCAGAGGCTTTGCCTTCGATCAGCTGGATAATCTGTAAGGTTAAGATAATAATTATCCCTTGGCCATGACGGGACTGAGGCACAAAGAGAGAAGCTGCTTGTTTCTATCAAGTATATTTCAGTTTCTGTCAGGTGTAAGGACGCGAGCATCCTAACAAAAAGATGGGAGACGTGCACAGTATTGTAGTGATCCGAGGGAAGGAGGCTCTCTGAATGGTCTCTGTGTTCCACGTTAGGAAATAACGTTTTCTTTTTCTATGTTTTTCTTTCTTTTCTGTAAAAAAGCAATTTATAATTTGTTGTAGAAAAATTAAAGTTTTCTAATCTTATAAAGATTTGACCACTATTCCATAAAGGATACAGAAATATCAAGCAGTGCAATAATATCTAAGTTGCAGTAAGTCCAAGTAGCTGGGGGTGTTGACTAGTCTAGCAAGCAGTTTCCTAAGTCTTTGTTTTGGAAGAATATCGATTGCTGTTTCTGCCACCAAACTATGAATTTTTAAAGGGTCATCCTACTAACTTCTGTATATTCATACAAAACCAAGGTCACTTTTTTTTTGTTTTGTTTTTAGGGCCACACCTGTGGCACATGGAAGTTCCTAGGCTATGGTGGAATTGGAGCTGCAGCTGCCAGCCTACACACCGCAACCCACCAAGCTAGGCTAGGGATCGAACCTGCTTCCTCATGGATACTATGTTGGGTTCTTAAGCAGCTGAGCCACAAGGGGAAATCCGAAACTGTGAGACTTAACGGTAACTTGCTGTCAGCTTTTCATCAATCATTTGACTTATTTTCTGGTTATACTGTAAAATAATTAGTACTGTAAAACTCAGACGTAAATACTGAAATGAAGGACCAGCCTGGGAGAATAAGGAAAACTTCAGTGAACACAAGCAAGCAGTTATTCTTTTTAGGCCTCACTGTATATTCGAGAACACCTTCACACCGATAAACCCGGCTCTGAGTGACAACTTTCTCTTTCTTTAAAGAAATAAGTGTCAGGTCTTATTATGCACCAAGAACCAGGCCAGGTATCTATTTTGAGGGAAGAGGGGCTGTAGCTTTCATTAGATCCTCAAAGAGGTCCCTGATACAAAAAAGTCAGGGACTGCCCGACACGGCCTTGCCGCCGGAGAAAAGGCAGGGGTTGTGCAGGATGGAACTTGTTCCCAGGGGCAAGGCTAAGAGCTGACGGGGCTTTTGCAAGCACAAAAGTAGGAGCACGGAGAAGTCATATTTGAGTAAATACTGGGAATGTTATTTTTACTTTAAAATGTTTTTTTCCCATTGTTATTTTTAAACTTCCACTTTTCATCCTCTAATAAATAAACGCTTTCAGAAAACCTAGTAATTGATTGCTTCCAAAGGGTAGGTGAGGAGAAACGAATTCCATTCGATCCGATAAATATTACTCGCCTCCACTGTGCCAGGCACACAAGCGGGAGATGCACGGGCTGGGGGCGCTCAGGGGTCAGGAGATGGAGGAGCTTATGTCCCAGTTTCACAGATGTGGCATTTCAGTTGCTGTCACCCAGGGTTTGGGGCAGGGGAGTGATATATGGTGAGTTCTGTATATATATATTTTTTTATTTTCATTAAAGTAAAGTTAATTTGGAGTGTTGTGTCAATTTCTGCTAAGTTCTGCATTTTCATCGCCTTAGCGGCACTGCGAAGATGTGGCACTGAACAGAACGGCCACCCTGGAAGCCCCTGTGACGTCTGGTGCGGGATGACGATAGGTCTGAACCAGGGCACTGGCAGCTGAGATGGATGGGACCTTCGGGGAGAGTTCAGGAGATCCACAGGTAGGATCCCATTGATAGGATGAGGAAGGGAATGCAGGAAGGCTTTCGGGTGGAGACAGGAGGAGGAAAGCCTCTGGGCACAGGCAGAGGGTGAGCTCAAACCGGGCGGCTGAATTGGAGAGGGGATGCCAGGGGCCATCAGATGGGAGGAGATGAGGGAGAGGGCGGAGCTCCAGGTGGGAGGACGGGAGCCCAGATGAACACGTGGAGGGGGGATCCAGGAAGGGGCAGGCAGCCCATCTTTAGAGGCTGTAGAAGAAGGTCTAGGAAGGAATCAAGAGGGTCCTTGAGGAAATAATGGCTGGCAAGAGCACCAGGTCTTATTCGAATGACTGAACTCTCTTTTGATGAAAGTCTTCACTTAAAGCCTGATTAAAATGTTTGCTGAAATGTGTTTTTAATGGCAAATAAAAACCTTTAATCCCTTTTCCTAAACTCTTATTTCACTTTTTTTTTCTTTTTTTGCTATTTTGGGCTACACCCGTGGCATATGGAGGGTCCCAGGCTAGGGGGTGAGTCAGAGCTGCACCTGCCAGCCTGCGCCACAGCCACAGCAATGCAGGATCTGAGCCATGTCTGCAACCTACACCTCAGCTCATGGCAATGCTGGATCCTCAACCCACTGAGCGAGGCCAGGGATAGAAACCACATCCTCATGGATACTAGTCAGGTTTGTAACCCACTGAGCCACGACGGGAACTCCCCACATTTTGAAACTCAATATTTCCGTCGGTGATTCAGCTGCTTTTCAAAGGGGATGGTGGACGGACACTCGTACCTTATTTCCTGCTCCTCCCACACGAAGCACATCATCGGGATTCATAGCGGCCACACAGTCTACCACCAGCTGGTTGCTGTGGGACCGGGTGGTTGTGATAATGTGTCTCCCGGCAGGCACTTCTTTCAGCTGAAACCCAAAGGCCCCTAAGCCTAAAACTCCCCAGATGGTTCTTCCCAGCACAGCATCTGGTCCTGCCTATGGAGATGGGGAAACAACGGCAGAGCTTGTCATCACTTGGAGAAAAAATGTTCGCTGTAAACAGAACCGTTAGTTATATGAACAGTGTGATTTTTTTTTAAAAATGAAAACACGATAATGTTACAAAGTACAAAAACAGTATCGCCGACAAAGGAATTTTCCTGAGAGGAACAACTGATTATTCTGATTGTTGTTTTCATTAATAATTGGGTTTCAAAGGTACTGAAAGGGAAGCAGCGAGATTGGGGGCATCCTGGGAGCGCTGGGACGCGAGTTCGAGCCCCGGCCCAGCACGGTGGATGCCGCACTGCCGTAGCTGTGGCTCAGGTCGCGAGTGTGGCTCCCATCTGATCCCAGGCGCAGGAACTCCACATGCCATGAGCGGCCAAAAGTGAAGAGGAAAAAAAAAAGGTACTGAAAGGAACTTCCGGCTCTTCCCTGGAGTGCTCAGGAAGGACAACTTCACTGTTCGTTCCTCTTGGAATTATCCAGTATCTCATTACTGCATTTGCAAAGCGCTGTTTGCAACAGTTATGTAAGTCCCCAGGAAATGAAATACTGTGTACTGTTTGCTGCTTTTCATTGTCCAAGGAACAAAAGGATCATGGTTACCATGGGAATAGGCAACGGTGATAATGCATTTTGCTGCTGTTGAGACAAAGTGACTGAAGAGGCCGATTCTGAAGAGTGGCCGTGGAAATGGGGTTAAAGATTTTACTGACAACTTTCAGTAGGAAAATGACAGTGATAATACGAGCCTAGAATCTGCAGTTTCCTTTGCGGAGCTCAAAGACTTTTCAGCCACGTGGTTCTAACTCCACGCTTCATATAGAAAAACATAACCTGTATTTCACGGGAAGCAAGCGGGACACGCAAAACCATGAGCACACGCCACGGAAACAGCGTTAGATGAGCACGGCAGATGTGCGGGTATCTGTCTTACTAGAAACTACAGCTCCGCTCTGAGTGCTGTACCGCGTACTCTCTCATTTAGTCCCCGTGACAAGCCCATGGTGCAAGGACTATTATCGTTCTTTTACAGATAAGAAAGATGAGATCTGGAGCCATAAAGTAACCTAAACAAGGGCTCCGGAAACACTGTAAATAGGACTCAGGCTTGTCCGCGTTGAAAGCCAATGTCTCTCATCACCAAACTACCCTACCTCGGTTCTTGCCAGAATGCCTTCAGACACCTCATCCTATTTCTCTGTCAGAGTTCTCTGGATGCTCTGAAGTGACATGAGCTCACGCTGCAGAGCTGGGTCCCCGGGAAGGGGGCTCTGAGACGGGAGGCAGGGACACAGACAGAGCCTCAGGGCAGCGGCCGCCAGGGGGAGCCCTGGAGCTGGAACGCGTTCCACCTGCGGGGCGAGGCGGGCCTCATCCCCTCCCAGAACCGGCTGCTGGAAACCGGCTGCCTGGGGAAGCGCCGTGTCCCAGGCAGGCTGCTCCTGACAGGTGAGGCGCTCCTGGAAGAGGCTGACAGCCTCCCAGCACACGGGCCACAAAGGAACAAAGAACAAGCACCGGGCGCTCAATATAAGTCCCTGTGCTTTCCTGCTCCCTCTTATTTTTCTTTTCTAGGGCCGCACCCGGTGCACAGGGAGGTTCCCAGGCTAGGGGTCTAATCGGAGCTGCAGCTGCCAGTCTGCGACCGGCACCACAGCTCCGGGCAAGGCCAGATCTTTAACCCACTAAGCGAGGCCAGGGATCGAACCTGCATCCTCCTGGGTGCTAGTCGGGTTACCGCTGAGCCGCAATGAACTCCTTATTTTTTTCTTCTTGGCCATGCCTTGGCCAGGGATTCAAACCCACACCGCATAAGTGACCTGAGCCACAGCAGTGACAATGCAGAGTCCTTAACCTGCAGGGCCACAGGGAACTCCCCCGTTCCCCCTGGAGTCTACACTACAGGAAGAGGCTGGGGTTTGGCTCTGCTTGCTTCAGCTTAACTGCTGAGACTTATTTCATCTCGCAAGAAATCTATTAATTCAACACTCCAGTTGTTCTGAAAAAGGAAGGAAAGCATACTAAATGGTGGGCATGAGTATTCTGGGCCCTAAAACTATCGCCTGTGCAGACGAACGTGTAGGCAAAGAGAACGGCCATGGAACCTGGCGCCCTGGGGCTGCGGACAACCCCGCGGCTGCCTTCCTCTGTGTGCCTCATCTCAGCCTCCCGCTGCCTCCCTCCTGCAGCCTCCACAGCAGCTGCCTGAGGGTAACCACGGCCAGCGTTTCCACCGTGCTGAGCGCTGAACGAGCTTCGAAACGGTTAGGAAGCTTCAGCGTCTGCCAGGCGCCATCACCGAGTCCGAACCGTGAGGTCTGCGATCTGGCTCAAAACAGCAACAGAGAGCAGTGGCCAAGAGTCTGGACCAGAGTGTGGATCCCAGATCTGACCCTGCCCGACTAAGGCAAGCTGTCTCAGTTTCTGCTTTTTTAAAACAGGGATAAGGTTTCCTCCAAGGACCATGGGTTAGAATGAGATCATGCACGTAAGTCACATGCATCTGGCGGTACTCAGGGAGCGCCTGATAAATTTTAGCTGTTATGATGATGACGATTTATTTTATGGCTGCATCTGCCACACATGGAAGTTCCCAAGCTTGGGGTCAAGTCAGAGCTGCAGTTGCCGGGCTACACCCCAGACACAGCAATGCTGGATCTGAGCTCCCTCTGTGACTTATGCCACAGCTTGAGGCAATGGCTGATCCTTAACCCACTGAGAGAGGCCAGGGATCAAACCCACGTCCTCATGGACATTATGTCTGGTCCTTAACCCACTGAACTAAAACAGGAACTCCGATGATGATGATTTTAAATTGAATCTTCAGCCCCGAATACCACCAACAAGGCTGAGCAACTTTCTACTCGCTGCAACACATTTAAGGCATAAGCAAGAGAAAAGGAAGGGAGAAGAGGGGGCACACAGAAAGGGAGGTGGAGAAGGGACAGGTCACTGGGGGAGGCACAACAGGGGAAAATGAACGGGGCCATGGGGTGGACCCTGGGGTGGCCCCAAGCTGCCCACCTCTTCTACCTCCTAGTGGAGCCAAAGCCTGTTTTTCTCACCTTTGCTTCATTCTTGGGTTCCCTTAACTTTTGATTTTCATTGTTCTGTGGAAAACGAATACAGTTTTTTCTATAGAAGTGATGGAAATTGTTAACAACTCCTAAGCACTCAGATCTTTGTT
The DNA here is from genome assembly GCA_004024745.2 of Catagonus wagneri. Classification (NCBI taxonomy): domain Eukaryota; kingdom Metazoa; phylum Chordata; class Mammalia; order Artiodactyla; family Tayassuidae; genus Catagonus; species Catagonus wagneri. The sequence goes on from PVHT020000061.1 coordinate 12,288,860, forward strand.
GATGCAAGGTGCCATGCACTGCAATATTATCTATGAATTAAATGCCTCACTTTAAGTAACAGTATTAGCTCACTTTAAAGTTTACGTGATAACCACAAACTTGCCTCTGAATGTAATACTGTGTAAACATTAGAGTCACAGTAAAAGAATTAACGGAATATTAAGTAGTTCAACATGAGAGGCTTTTCCAATAATAAATACGTAGCCATTTTTGCTAAATAATCCTAAGAAGCACATGATGATACATAAAAAGTTATCATCATACAAATGGCAGGGGAAAAAAAAAGCCTCGATTTATCTTAGAAGTAGAGATTAATCTTGCCTTTAACTCAAAACTCAGAAGAAAGTCCCCACTCTGGTTACTTTGTTTTTCCAAAGATCTATCAAGGTCACATTAATGCAAATACCTTAAATATTCTATTTCAACAATTTCCTTTAACATTTAACATGATCAAATGCTATATTCCTGCTCTGGAATTACATTAGCCTCTTGCTTCAAAGGAAAACAGTTTGTTGGGAGTATCATAGAAAGTCAAAGCAGATCAAAGTCAAAGTCAGAGAAAAGAGTGCAGGAGCGTATTTCATTAAGACTGACTATAACTGAGGCACCATGTGGTATTACCTGGAAAACAACACGGCTAACATCTTTTCCCGGTTGAAATGGTTCATTTCTTCAATGTGCTTCAAGCACCACCTGTAAATCAGGTGTCTCAATGACCGAGCTAATCAAAAACTGTATCAGTAATTCCCAAACTTTTGCTTCTGGTTTGAGTCATAAGGCATACATGAAAAAGTCTGTGTAATACACGGTGTGTCTGTGTACACACACACGCACACACGCTACTGTATCAATACACCCAGAGGCTCTGACTCGGTGTGTCTGGTGTGTAACCTGGGTATCTAATCCTTAAAAAGCTCCTCCAGGTGATTCTATGTGGAACGAAGCTAGAAACCACCGGATTAGATAATATTAGGAATGATAACACCATAATTACTTATCTACCAAAATATTTTGGCATTATTTACAGTAATACCTGGTAGTTGTAATATGGCTGGTTAATAACTCCCGCTATGGCTTTTCCTTCATAAGCAATTCCAATAAGAACTGTTACATTGTCAAGAAGACCTACAGGGAAGAAATTAGCATCAATTATATAACTTTCTCATGTTATGACTCTTCAATAGCACATCAACTGCTCCAAGTTATTTTTGCAGTACAGGTAAGAAATTTGCAATGATTCATCCATGATCAAGCCTACTTCTGGCAAAATACACAAATTATGAGAGCTGGCTAGAGACAGAAGTAGGGACAATGGTTACTCAAATATATCAACTGAACAGATACATGTAATCTCATTAATACGATCTATAAACCAAGTAAGCCAGCTCCTAAAACTCTGAAGCCATCATTAGATTCCTCTGTGCCCCCTGTACCGCCACCTCCCTCACTCCTGCCTGCTAGATCACGCTTGACTCCAGAATTACTCTCTAGGCTTGCACTTCAAGCCTCTGAATTGAGATTTCTCACAGTGGGGTGGATGATCTAAAGAGCAGCTCAATTAGAATAAACGGGCTCGTTTTTTTTCCCCTTTCTTTTAGGGCTACACCTGCGGCATATGGAAATTCCCAGATAAGGGGTTGAATTGGAGCTGTAGCTGCCGGTCTACGTGGCAGTTTGCAGTTATACCAGATCTTTAACCCACTGGGGGGGAGGCCAGGGATTGAACCTACATCCTCATGGACACTATACCAGGTTCTCTTTTTTTTAATACCTCTTTTTTTTGTTTTGTTTTGTTTTTTCTTTTTGCCTTTTCTAGGGCCGCACTCGTAGCATATGGAGGTTCCCAGGCTAGGGGTCTAATCGGAGCTGCATCCACCAGCCTGCGCCAGAGCCACAGCAACGCAGGATCCGAGCCACGTCTGCAATCTACACCACAGCTCACGGCAATGCGAGATCATTAACCCATTGAGCAAGGCCAGGGATTGAACCCGCAACCTCATGGTTCCTAGTTGGATTCGTTAACCACTGAGCCACGATGGGAACTCCTATACCAGGTTCTTAACCCCGAGCCACAGTGAAACTGCCCGGGCTCAATGCTTACAGTACAGATTCTCAGGCTCCTCCCCGACACAGGAGGTGGATCTCAACAGGATGTTTACATGTTCTTACTCTAAAGCTGCCTAGAGCTTCCCTTTTTCTCAGCCCACTACAGAGACATTTTTCGGGACACACACATGTACCATGGGATTCACTTCCTGGAGATAATGTCTCAACCGAGGACAGAGAAAGAGCTTTTTTCTAGTAATTATGAGAAATTTTCTTTTTTAAACCAGGAAGCTGAGAACCAATATAAGATAAACCTACATAGATCTTCATGTCAAAAATAAAAATCTAAGCTTGTGCTACCACGCTCCTAAAACCTAAAACTTCTCTGGCTCTGAGCCTGGTTCTTCTCCCTTTAATGTTGCCAGTTTTGTTTTCATTTGCTGCTTTCAGATTTTGCTCACCTTAGATGATTTCAGAGAGGAGGAACACTGTGCTGTCTTTCTAAACCGTCATCAGAGATGAGGCTGTGAAGTGGGACAGCAGTTCACGGGTGAGAGGGGTAAGCAATGGGCGTGGAATGGTGGTGGTGGCAGAGTAAGGCGGTACCGCTACGCTTTTCTTCATTTTTCTCCCCCAGTAAAGCAGGGGGTTCAGTATAGTCCCTTTGGTTACACTGGTTTAAGGTCAGTTATTCTTACCTAGGGGACATTAGAATTGAGGGGCTGGTAGAGTGTTGAGGGACTGGTATTTGAAAGAGAGTGAATGTTTACAACTAAATTCCATATGCTGGCCCTACCACTGTCATGTACAAATTCAAAAGATACCAACCTTCAGTATATTCTTTGGTACCATCCAGGGGATCAACCCACACTACAAGCTAAAAAAGAGGAAATATCCAAATTAAGTATATAAAATTAAAAACAGTCAATTCAAACAGATTAACTAATACTATGTTTTTCATTTTGGAAATTCTATTATGGATGGTTTAAGCCAAAGTCGTCAGTTTTGTAGTAGAAAAATTATTTTGTAATAAAGAATGCTAATACAACACTAAATCAGAATGCTTAACTGAGGAGTTCCCACTGTGTTGCAGGGGTTGAGGATTTCACTGCAGGGGCTCAGGCTGTTGTGAAGGTGTGGGTTTGATCTCAGCTGGTGCAGTGGGTTAAGGATCCAGTGTTGCCACAGCTATGGCATAGTTCACAGCTATGGCTTGGATCTGATCCCTGGCCCAGGAACTTCTATATGCTGCAGGTGCAGCACCACCACCCCCCACCGGAAAAAAAAGCTGAACTGACAAAGTGCATTATCATCTGAACACTAAACATATTGCACAAACATCCTGAGCTCTAGACAGCAATAGAAGGAAAACTTTAAAGTGGCATCCAAAATGCTGTGAACAATGTGTGGGTGCTAATCATTTTTATATTCAAATACTGATGAAGAAAAATAATGACAGTCTGATTATCGTGAGAACACAGTGTATATACAGCAAAGAAAAATGTACAGTTTATAAAACTGGCAGTAGAATAAAAAAGAAATCCCCTCTTCTTAGGACTTTTAATATGATTCAGGATAGGCAGCCATTAATTAACCACTAGGATTACAACGTTTGATGTGAATTTGTGAGGGCATATTTCTGATGCAAGACACCATGTCTTTTTTTTCCCCTATAATCGATATCACAGAACAAAGTACCTTATTCCAAGTAAGTGCTCAACAAATGTGTATTAAATAAGTTAAAATTTGAAAATCAAAGAACTATGACAGTTCTCTGAAGTCATAGCTTTTAAGTAGCCATACAAAGCAAACGAGGTAATTTTTATGGCCTTCCACAAACATACGGTAGCAATCTCTTTTATCTCCTTCCAGCTCTAATTACCAACAAAATGTTTTACTACCAAACCACTAAATGATAAATTAGATTTTCTCCCTCGGAGGTCTTTTTTTTTTTTTTTTGCTTTTTTTTGTCTTTTTAGAGCCATACCCTCGGCATATGGAGGGTCCCAGGCTAGGGGTCAAATCAGAGCAGCAGCTGCCAGCCTACCGCACACCCACAGCCATGCAGGATTCAAGCCGCATCTACGATCTACGCCACAGCTCAAGGCAATGCCAGATCTTTAAGAGGCCAGGGATCGAACCTGTGTCCTCATGGATACTAATCAGATGTGTCACCACTGAGCCACGACGGGAACACCTCAAAGTATTTTCAATAAGAGGCTTAGAGTAGAGAGGACATCAATAAGATTAGAGACTGAACTTGAAGATTAACAGGTGAGACGTCCTGCTTGGCTGCCGGACACTTCTACGCTGGCGCTGGAAGACAGCAAGTTCCTGGGCGCCAGCACTTTAAAACTACCAGCTGTTCATCATTAGGGCAAACGTTAGCTCCTCCACCGTGAGAGAAAGTTACGGTAACAAAGAGCTGGGCAGACCGTACATCCTCCTCCTTGATGGCGCTGTACTGCGACGGGCACGGCTGCTTCAGGATCTCCTCCCACTGACCATCTTCAATCAGCGCTTGATCCACGTCTTCAGGAGGCAGGTCCTAAAGCAGACAACACTGGTCAGCACCGCGGCTGGCTCCCGTTTACAAAGGACCCTCTGTCTCGGCGACGAAGAAATGCAGCATCATGGTTTTCACCAGTCTCTCCTGCTCACCACTCCTGCTCAGCGCTTTTAAAGCAAACTGAATTAAAACTGCGAAATCAACCACACGTGGCTCATCAAAGTTGACTGCAAAGGGTCCCAGCTTCATCATCCCGAACCAGGATTAAAAAGAACTTTTAGGTCTTATACACCTGTTTTAAGCAAGTGGCTCTGACATCAGCTATGCCTAAGTCTCAGTTACGTGAGATGTCAATTCCTTCACCTTCAAGTACTAGTCTGTGAATACGTATGCAAATAAGCCTGAAGTCAAAAAAAAAAAAAAAAATCCCCCAATCAGAAACAATAAAACCCATTTTATTTCAAAGGTCTAGACCTCTGCCCATCTTATACTTTGTATGCTGAATGTCAAAACAGCAACCACATCATCTAGGGTCAAGAATTGAGACATCTGGCCTTAGAAATGGACCAAAATGTTAAAATCAGCCATTTCCTGAAAGTCCAAGGACCATGACAGTTATTTTCGAGTTCAAACACTAGATATAATGCTCAAAATCATAAAAGTAGTGTATCAGTCATTAAAGTGGCAATTCCAAGTCTTACGGTAAACAGGGATTTAAAAAACTACGATGCCCGCGACAAGCCTTACCTCCTCCCCTATAATCGTTAGTTTGGGGAACTTCCGTGCCAGGGAAGAACATATGCTCATTTGAACCAATCGGTCTGCCTTGGTCTGCAGGTCCGTGGCACAGGTCTGCAAACAAAGAACGCACGCATTAGCGGAACTAATATGCAGTCAGCGGTTGTCTGATGCCTAATGCGAGAGTATCAATATCATTTACATTTCCCTGCCTGTTTTAAGACTCATGGAGCTTAAATTAACATCACATGTTTCTTGGCTTCTGTTTTCTCATGGGATTTATAGCAGTTAAGTTTGGAAAGGAGCTTTTATTTATTTTAAATGATTTTCATTTTTCCGTTACAGCTGGTTTACAGTGTTCTGTCAATTTTCCACTATACAGCAAAGTGACCCAGTCATACATACATATGTACATTCTTTTTCTCACAATATCCTCCATCAAGCTCCATCATAAGTGACTAGACAGAGTTCCCAGTGCTACACAGCAGGACCTCACTGGTTATCCTGGAAAGGGGCTTTTAAATTATTTGGAACATTTTCTCATTGAGTCAAAAAATTCCTTTTATGGGGAGCTCCTACTGTGGCTCAGCAGGTTAAGAACTCAACATAGTGTCCGTGAGGATGCAGGTTTGGTCCCTGCCTTGCTCAGTGGATTAAGGATCCAGAGTTGCTGCAGGCTGCTGCTTAGGTCGCAGATGTGGCTCAGATCTGGCGTTGCCTTGGCTAAGATGTAGGCCGGCAGCTGCAGCTCCAATTCAACCCCTAGCCTGGGAACCTCCCTATGCTGCAGGTGTGACCATAAAAAGAAAAAAATTCCTTTTATAAGATCTCTAGATTAATCTTTTGCTTGAACAGTTTGAATAGGAACTTCATAACTTCTCAAGACAGTTAAAGCTAAAGTTTATATTTTCAGTTTTTTTGGCCCCACCCACAGCATGTGGAAGTTCCTGGGATGGGGAATGAACTCATGCCACAGCAGCAACCTGAGCCGCTGCAGTGACAATGCCAGGTCCTGAACCTGATGAGACACCAGGAAACTCCTGAGTTATTTAAAAGGTATTTGTTATATGGATCCTTCCGTAAATTCCACTCACCAAACCTAATTCTTTTTTTTTTTTTTGGCTGCACCCACAGCTTGTGGAAGTCCCTGGGTCAAGGATCGAACCCTCGCCACAGCTGCAACGTCTGCCACAACTGCAGCAATGCTGTGCCCTTAGCCCACTGCACCACCAGTGGACTTCCATTCATCCTGATGCTAATCACTCAAGAGGTCCTGAGAATGATTCATTACTTCTTACTTCGAAATGCTTACTTCTAAACTGTAATAAACAGGAAAACGAGTGGCAGTAATATCTAATACAAAACTCACATATGGCACTGAACTCAACCCGTATGTCACAAGCCATGCTTGTGAAAGACAGCTACCACTTCCTGCTTGCCGGCTGGCTTTCAGAGAATTAGGGCATGTTACAACTTACACCTGCCCGGTTCAGTGGTTTGAAACCATCCACTTACTTCATCTAAACAGATTGTTTTATCTTCTACAGAACCTTTGTAATACTTTGTAATGAGATAAGGAAGGATTACGAAAACCAGATTCTTTTCGGTCGCACGGAAGCTGCTGCTTATCTCAATGCAAAGAACAATTCTGCCAAAGCAGAGTGTGCCACCAAGGCAGAGATCTTGGCTTTCTTAAAGAAACTGTGCCTGGCACACAGCAGGTGCCCTAAAAATATCTGTGCCATGAAGCTACTTAAAAGAATGGCTGAATTGGAAGAGGACTTACCTGTGAATCCAGATGAGAGACCACAGCCCTAGAGGTAAAAAGACACGGTGACAGACGTTCACCCCCATGGGGAAAGCTCTCCCGACTCTACTGCCTCCTGCTCTCCCCACCGCCACGGTGCCAGACCCCACCGTTCTGGACACTGTCTCATCTGGAGCCTGACTTGCCTGGTCTCTCTTAAAATGAGGGTGAACAGGCAGATACAAAGTATTAGCAGTGCCCACCGGCAGAGAGGGCTGGGCGGCTATTACCTCTTCTTTCTGACTTGAACGCTGTGTGTCTATTACTCTTGGGCCACAGGCTACAAAGCGCTCCATTTCCTATCATCCTAACATGTACAGTCCGCTTAAATGAAGTCAGCGATACTAAGGAAAAAAAACACGGAAAGACAGGATCCAAAATATTGGCAGTGGTGGCATGACAGACGACATGGTGGTTTTTTGGCTACTTTCTCCACTGCCTGTTTTTCATAATAGAAAAAAATGATAAAAATGGAAAGAGAGGAAGATTAGCAGCCTTCTGAAAGTGGCCGTTTTACACTGTTGCTTTATCACCGAGCACGTATACGGGCAACCGCAACCTCCTTTTCATACAAATTCGACCCGGATTTACTTACTACTTGAACATGAATCCAGGACTTCATCATTACTCCTGTTCTAACATCCTGCTGAATCCGGCCTACTTTTCGCAGAGTTTGCAACTAGTCCCAACACTTACTCGGTGATCCAATACGTGAACTAGTCCTCCGAGCTAGTACCCTCTCTATAGCCTCCCCTGTCACAGCACTTTTCCAAAGAGGCAGCCAGTCAATTTTTTAAGCTGTATTTAAGGTAACAGCTAAGGAGAAGACAGCCAGGGGCGAGAGTCCTATGATCTGCCACTAATGACCCTTCCCCATGTTGCAAGTGAATCGTGAATAAAATCTGAGGACACCTAACGGTGGCCCAGGATGGGGGGTGGGAACGCAGGATGCCTGGATGCTACCGTATCTCATGGAAATGGAGGGTGACTGGATCCCACCACACAATGAGAGTGGTACGTTACGTGAGGATATGAAGCTCGGTCCCCGTGCTCTGCAGCTGGACTGCAGTCACATCAGTAAAGGTTTTGGCGGTTTTCTTTGTTTTGTTTTGTTAATTTTTTAATTATAGTTGATTTACAGCGTTCTGTCAATTTCTGCTGTACCAAAGTGACCCAGTTATATGTATACATACATCTTTTTTCTCTTATCTTCCATCATGTTCCCTCACAGGTAACTGGATGTGGCTCCCTGGGCTGTACTGCAGGACCTCATTGCAGGACCTCATTGCATCTACCAACCCCACACTCCCAGTCCGCCCCACTCCCCTTGGCACCACAGGTCTGTTCTCTATGTCCATGAGTCTGCTTCTGTTCTATAGGTAAGTTCATTTGTGCCATATTTTAGACTCCACACATAAGTGAGAGCATAGCAATAAAGGTTGTGAACGTAGGAAGTCTGGAGTCCTTTTCAAAGCAGAAATGGAGCCCATTTGAACTGAGTCTGCATGCGGGAGCCACTGATAATTTCAACAATTAAAGTCTACCCAGATTTTTCCAGCCTTTTAGCTAAACATCAGGGAACACACACAGAGGTGGAGTGAAATGAGACGAGACTTTCAGCACCTTCTCCACGATACCCAGGTCTCCTTCGGCAATAACGTGCCTGACTATCACTCCTGCCTTCTGAGCGACAGAGTACGCCGAGGCCACCAAACGCATCAACACAGTGTGGCCGGAAGCCATGACGTGCCCTAAAGGGAAACCAAGAGAAACTGTTACTTTCAAAGCCAACTACTGATTTCCTTCACTTGAATTCAATTCAGCCCATACATACTGCGTCTGCTTCAATTAAGCGTACAGTTTTGTTTGGCTTTTTTTTTTTTTTTTGCTTTTTAGGGACACGTCTGCAACATATGGGGGTTCCCAGGCTAGGTGTCGAATCGGAGGTATAGCTGCTGGCCTACACCGCAGCCACAGCCACGCGGGATCCCAGCCGTGTCTGTGACGTATACCATAGCTCACGGCAACACCTGACCCTTAACTCACCGAGCGGGGCCAGGGATCGAACACACATCCTCACGGATCCTCGTCAGGTTTGTTCACCACTGAACCACGGACAGAACTCCAAGTGCACATATTTTTTTAATAAGTATTAACTAAAAGAGACTTGGAAAAAGACTCCACTTCAGCACTGGCTCACGCAGTAAATGCTAGGGTGCTCCTTCTCTCTGCAGGCGGGGCATTTTGACGCCTGGGGGAAACCGGCCCGGGCCTACGAGCATGTGAAAAAGCTTTGTGTGTGAGGTGCGTAATAAGCAAAGGCTGTGTAAGGTGCTTCGGGGGCTACAAATATAAGATATAATATCTGCCCTTAATGAGCTAATATTTTGGTGGGCTGCAAACTGCAACCTAATGTCTATAACACAAAAGTGGCAAGTGCCAAGAGATGTGTGGACAGCATAAGGAATGCAGGTCTGTGGGAAGTAGTTTAAAAGGGGAGGGACTGCATGTGACTATATTTCGTTTCTGAAACTCAAGGAGCATTCCTTTAGAGATTAAATGAAATTTAAACTGCTGGTTGTTCACTAGTTATAACCTGCTGGTTATTCATGAATCGCCAAAGAGAACAAGCAACATAAAGCACTCAAGTGAAGACTGATCATTTGGGAGTTGCCGCTGTTGTGGCTTAGAGATAACGAACCCAACTAGCATCCATGAGGATGAAGATTCGATCCCTGGCCTCGCTTAGTGGGTTAAGGATCCGGTGTTGCCGTGAGCTGTGCAGATGCAGCTCAGATCCTGTGTTGCTGTGGCTGTGGCGTAGGCCGGCAGCTACAGCTCTGACTGGACCCCTGGGGTGGGAACTGCCATATACTGCGGGTGTGGCCCTAAAAATACCCCCCCCAAAAAGACTGATCATTTGGAAAAGTAATGAGTATCAAGTAGCCCCTGGCCCATAAAAAAATATGAAAAAAACAGTCTTTAGACAAATTCGGGAGCTCCTGTTGTGGCTCAGTGGGTTAAAAACCCAACATAGTGTCAGTGAGGATGTGGCTTTGATCCCTGGCCTCGCAAAGTGGGTTAAGGATCTGGTGTTACTGTGGCTGTGGTGTGGGCCGGCAACTGCAGCTCTGATTCGACCCCTAGCCTGGGAATTTCCACATGCCACAGGTGCGGCCCCAAAAAGAAAAGGAAAAAGGAAGGAAGGAAGGAAGGAAGAGAGGAAGAGAGAAAGAGAGAGAGAAAGAAAGAAAGAAAGGGAAATTCAATCCTGCAATGCTATTGCTGGCGTTGAGGCTGAGCTACACCACCCAGACCGCTTCTGGGGCTGAAGGACTTATTTCCCCAGCTGCTGAGAAGGCTGCCAACAGGTGGTCTTTGGCCGCCACCTTTCTTGGGGAGTTTATCTGTTGAGAAAAGTCATTTCGGCAGGAACTGGTCAACAGGGGGTGTAAAGGCCACCCCCCTCTCCAGCTGGGCCCCGGGTGATGCCCATCCCAGCTTGCAAAGGCCAGTGGCTGGCGGCGGGGGGGGGGGGCTGAGTCATTCTCCCTCCGCCCCCTGCTCATTCCTGTTTCCTTCACACTCCCCTCGGGGATCCCAAGAACACTCCTTATAAGCCTCGTGAAGTTTGTCCTGTGCCTCGTGAAGTTTGTCCTGTGTCTCAGAGCACTTACAGGAACCAACCTGTGACAAAAACTCTCCCACTTCTACTCAAGTCAGCAGGATTTCCACACGATAAGGGAACACAGCACAGAAGACAAAGGACACGATCAATGTCAATTCAGCAGCACTTATCATCCCACTGCCAAGTTCTGACTGCACACCCGATTTCCCGTGCCTTCGATCTCACCACATCCCTTTTTTTCCACCATCTGCATCCCGGCCACGGCGATTATGAACGTAACTGAGACGATAAACAAGTGAAACATCTGAAACCCGTCAGAAAGAAGCCCATTGAAACTGAGGTCAAGGAACCAATATCATACTGTGACCATTCACGGTCCGCCTGGAGTTAAGATAAAAATAAAATGGGTCTCCCCGTATTTGAATCCTGTTTATATTATTCCATCACAGTCAGACTGGATTCACTTTCTTGGCATACTAGCCGCTGCCTGTGGAAAAGCCCTTTCCGAGGATGACTAATTCCGGAGCACCTCAAACAGAAAACACGAGAAATAAACCAGCCAGCGCTCCGCTGCCCTAGCTCTACTCCCTTATATCCAGAACCAGCCCCATACCTGATTTATTCTGGGCCGGAGAAGGCAGCCTGAAGGCGGCCAATCTGAGCCACGAAGGGTATTTTAACGTGTGCTGTTGGGCTCATTTAGTCCCCATGTTTCATATGATGCCATCTGTGAAAGGCACAGCATTTTCCCTCACGGGACAGCTCTCTAACTTTTCAAAGGTATCGTTTACCTTTGAACTTGTTTGGCCATCACCCCGGCTCATAAGGCTTCATATAGGACTAAACCACTTCCTCCTCTGCTCGCCAAGTCCAAGGTAGCTTCTTTTCAAGAAAACCTTTAGGCTTTGTCTTTCGACCACGTTCCTCGTCAAATGCACACCGCATTTGTGAATCACCGCTTAAAGTTAATACCAGTTACACAGGAATGTAAAAAATCAGGTTTGATGTACAGCACACTGATTTATAAAGAGATCCCGCAAAACACTTAGCCTAGGAGAAAATATTTCTAGCATTTTCTCTGAAGCAATTCTTTGGTCCAAACTGAATTAGTAATAAATTACTTAAATTTACCTACCTTAATACTTGCCTTACATATGTTTTCAATAAATGAACACAATTTGGGCTCTTTAAAGAAAATGCAGTCTAATCATGTTATTACAATGCAAAAACTGCAGAAGAGGTTCCTATTAGCCTTTGTGGCGTGAATCCACTCCAGACCCCAGACCCCAAATGAGAATTACCTGTTCGTGGCAAAGGTGAGCACAAAGCAAGGCCAAAAAGCTACCTGCAAGTCTGACCTGCTTCCAGCAGTTCCTATTACACTCACTGTACTTCTTTCTCCGTCAGTTTCACACCTGCTGGGTCCTAAAACACTACCTTTCCTGAACATGTCTTTCTGAAAGCTTATTCAAAAACTATAGAGTGCCTAAAGGCACAAGCGCTGGATCCTACTTCCTGGCTCCGGCACATCTTAGCTGTGTGACCTCAGGAAAGCCACTTAAATTCTCTGGGCCTCATCGGTAAAATGGACCTAAAAATACTCTTATGACACAGAGTCGTCGTCATTATGAAATCAGTCACTGGCACCAGGTAAGCACTAAGTTAATACCAGCTAACCATTATTTTCATGACTGTTCTCATCACTGGATATCCTGCAGGGACATTAGGTTCAGGGCAAAAAATTCCTGTAGTTTCTGTGACATTATTTTGACTGTGAGAATATGATAATCGATATGACTGAATTGCAATATAGGTTCCTTTTCATAACACTCTGGGCTTGAGGCTTAGAGTATGGGAAAAAAGCTGTAGAGGACATTCAAGCCAATCAACCTAATGTCCTTTTTTTTTTTTTTTTTTTTGCTGCACCCGAGGCATTCAGAAGTTCCCGGGTTGGAACTGACCCTGAGCAATGGCAATGACAATGCTGGGTCCTTAACCCACTGAGCTGCCAGGGAATTCCCTAACATTCCATCATTTAAGAAATCTTGGCAGCTGCGAACAAGGGTAGCTTAGCACAAAACCAACAGGAATCAAATGATTCATTTAGAGAGGTATCTTGAATTCAACATAAAGGCAGTGAGAATATGAGGATTAGGATCTTATTTATTTATTTTCGGCTTTTTTGTTTTAGGGCTACACCCGTGGCATATGGACGTTCCCAGGCTAGGGGTCGAATTGGAGCTACAGCTGCCGGCCTATACCACAGCCACAGCAACTCGGGATCCAAGCCACATCTGCGACCTACACCACAGCTCTCAGCAATGCCAGATCCTTAAGTGAGGCCAGGGATCGAACCCGTGTCCTCATGGTTACTAATCAAATTCGTTTCTGCTGAGCCACAACGGGAACTCCTCAATACATGACTTTAAAAGAAAAGAATGAAGCCACAAAGTGTGGGAAGAAAACATGGGTGAAAATGTTTTATAAATTTGGCAAAGAACTTTTAAACATGACTAAACCCAAGAATCCATTATAGAATATACTGATAAATATGACTGCACAAAAATTAAAACGTCTATATAGCTAAAATACCATAAGCAAAAAGATGACTGACAAAATGAAAAAAAAATTTGTGTCACATACTAAACAAAATGAGCTAATTTTTGACCTAAGGGGCTTACATATATCATCAGGTAAAAGAGGAATAATCCAATAGAAAAATGAGCAAGTGGTACCAATAGGTAATTCTTAGAAAAATAAAAGCAAAGGCCATCAAATCCTGAAATGCTCACCATTATTACTGAGCTCACTAAATGTGCATTATTTCACTGATAAGGGAAAAAAATGCTACTTAAATCAATGAGAAATGATTGTTCATCTGTAAGACTGACTTGGGTAAGAAAGTTTGCCCAGCGTTGGCTAGAGTGTGAGGAAGATCTTCCTTTCTATTTTAAAAAAATATTATTAAAAGTCAAATGTACATCTCTTTTGACCTAGCACTTACATTTTCCGGGGATACTAAATAAATCAAGCAAATCTACATCCAGAAAAGGCAGCAGGAAGAACGTCTGCAATTTCAGCGAAAATTAAATTTTAGGCACAAGACAATCTCTAAATCTGGGTGCACTAAAGGTACGCACTGTCTAGGTCTGCCTTGTTATTTTAAAAATATATCGCCATAAAAAGACCCCAGGGCAAGAAAACAACAATACAGATAAACAATCGAAATGCTGACACTCAAGAATCCAGCTCCGAAACTGGAATATCTGGAGAGGCGATCTTGATTAACGTAATTTTTAACATAAATGCCCGGAATCTCTTCACATCTGCGCAAAGACGTGGAGTTCAGGGACCAAAAAACTGCTCAGATCTGCCAAAGGGCCTTGCGCCGACCCTCAGGGGAGAAACGTACTTACGGTGACAAGACTGGGATCAAGTCGGACGAAAGACACTTCAGGGGTAACCAAAAAGAGCGCTACCAAGTCAGAGGTCCCCGCTGCGAGCAGTCCAGCGTCTGCCCTCCTTGGATAGGTCGGCGGTGGATGCAGAACAGACCAACCTCAGCTACTGAGCATGCGGGAAACTCGGCGCAGGCGCAGAACAGCTGCTTCGCCGTGGCTGACTCCCGAGTCTGACTCCCGATCCGCGGGCAAAATCCACTTCTCCGTGTTTTATCCGAGCTCTCCATAGGCGCCAGTCACCTGAAATGAATACCCAAGGTGTAGCCACTCTGAAGGGTTCGTTCTGCTTTCGGGTATCTTCCAGTCCACTTTGTGTTGGGTGGATTAGAGAAACCGTCCTGCGGGAGAGGGCGGCTGCCCAACCTCGAAACCTTGGGGGTCCGTGGACTAGCTTCAGGTGGTCACGACACCCCTACCTCGGCTCCCCATAGAAAAACTTTATGCTGGTGCTGCTAGCGCTTACGTGTGTGAGACCACATCTTTATCCATTCATCTGTTGATGGACACTTAGGTTGATTACTTACTTTGGCAGTTGTAAAGAATGCTGTTATGAATGTTGAAGTACCCGTATCTTTTCAAATTGGTGTTTTTGTGTTTTTCGGATGTGTATTCAGGAATGGAATTGCTGGGTCATGTGTTGGACGTATTTTTCGTTTTTTGAGAAACCTCCACACTTTTTTCCACTGTGGCTGCACCAATTTACATTCCCACCAACAGTGTGGGAGGGTTTAGGTCTTTCTTAGAGCTTGGGCCCCCGCATTGGAATTTTTCTTTACCTTTCCTAATGATGAAGAGACATAATGCACCACCTGCATCATTTTGTAGGTTAGACACTTAGAAAAACTCTTAACGGAATCTTTATAAATTTCTTACAATGTTTTCCCTACTACTTTACCTTCACCTAATTGAGCAGGTGTTTTATCTTCACCTAATTGAACAGCAGGTTGTTTTTACTTTGCAGAGACTTGCCTTTACTGGATTCTTCTGAACTTCAGCTTAGTTTTTACTAAAAAAAAGTTGCCTGGGGGGAGACAGCAGCTAGTGAGCAACTCTCATTTATGTGCTCTTCTGTAACTCCGAAACTTTTGTAATTAGAAACAAACTATACTTTCTATAAAAATAAAAACAACCCAGCAGGGAGGGGAATCAACAAACGGCTACCATTACATGGAGGTTTAGTTTGAGAAGGTTTTATCAACACCATCTTATTTGATTTCCATAATAACTATGAGTTAAGTCAGACCGTTTATTGTATTATGTTAAAAATACATGTATAGCAAAACTTTTCATCTTAACCATCCGCTGGTTTTCATAATTAACTTGTATAATTACGTAACAAGTACTATTGGTACGACTAAGGTTAAGGATAAACAACTGACTGTAGACGCAGGTGCCCCAGAGAGAAGCCTTCTGCTCAGATCGCTCAGTGTACCTCAGTGCAGGTTTCAGGGGAAAACAGCACCGTGCAGTCAACCACATGTTACGTGGAGTTGGCTGTATTCGCTAAAGCAGTGCCTCCCAGTAAGTAGGTAGCCATCAGCCCCCAGTAGTAGTTGAGCACTTGGCAAGGAGTCAAAAAGGAGATGTGCGCTACTTAAAAATACGTACCAAATTTCGAAGAGTCAGAAAGATTTCTTATTAACTACATGTTTAAGTGATGATATCTTGGTTCTATTGGGTTGAATAAAATGTATTCTTGAAAAAAAGGCAAGGCACTGTGATTGAAAGATGAGCCAGTAGGGCAGGCCACACCTAGCCCCGCCCCTCAGAGGCAGCCCTGCCCCGGGGCGGTTGCTGCTAAGACCCGGACGTGGCTCCGCCCTTGCCGCGCTCCCCGCCCCTTCCCCGCCCCGCGCGCGTGCGCACTCCCGTAAAGCTCGCGCAGGTGCTCGGGGATTTCGGGTCCTCAGAGCCCGGGCCGAGTTGAGGCCCTGGCACTCACCTGGAGGCTGGCGTCGGCCCACCATGCTTTGGGGACTGCGCCCTAGTGGGCCGGGGGCAGCGGCCCTGGCCGCGGCCCGGAATTTGTGGGTGCCGCCCCGCCTTTCCTGCGGGCCGAGCTGGCGAGGGACGACGGGGAGGCTTTTGGTGCGGTCGGTCACCGGGGCCAATAACCAGCTGCAGAACTCGCGGAATGGCAGCTACCGGGACACGGTGCTGCTGCCGCAGACCAGCTTCCCCATGAAGCTGCTGGGCCGCCAGCAGCCCGACACGGAGCTGGAGATCCAGCAGGTACAGGCCCGCCTGTGCGCGGCGCGGGCGGTTAGCGGGGCCTCGGCAGGGCGCAGGGACCTGCCGGGCGGACCGGACACGGGCCCTCCCCGGAGCCACGCCCGGGCCACCCACAGCCCGCGCGGGGCGGGACGGGGCCACGGGCTCCAGGCTCCTTTGGGCTGGGGGTGTTGTGGCCAGCTGAGTGGAAATCATCCGCTTCCCACAGGTGGTGTGGACGGAAAACAGGAGTGAGGAACCCTCTAGGCAAGTCTGGAGGCGTTGCCTTCCAGAGCGGATGCTGAGGGGCGCCCTCGCGATGCCCGGGGAGCGGGGATAGACTGCACATCCCAGGTTCAGCTTAGGCAAAGCAAGCCGAGTTTGGGCGCTTTTCCGGTGTCTTTATAAGAACTAAACATAGACACAAATGAAGAAACATTCACTCATGAGGGGAAATTGAAGCTCACTTTCATGGTGTCAGTAGGTCCCTAGGTGGAATCGCGGCTTGTTTGAAGGGCAAGTAGCGCTGCTCAGTCCTCCGAGTCCTCTTCCGAAACTGTGTCTGTCTCCTGCGTTAGATTGAACTTTCTAAGGTCAGAGAGTTACTGGTTGGTTTCTGTAAGTCTTAGTCTTTAAAATCCTTGGTATTCTGGATGCACTGGTTAAGTAAATGCGCTTATCTTAAATATTCTTATGACAGCTCTCAGAGTTCCAGACTCACAAACCTGTTTTGGCCGTCTAATTTTTTTTTTTTTTTGTATTTTTAGGGCCGCACCCGCGGAATATGGAGGTTCCCAGGCTAGGGGTCGAATTGGAGCTGTAGCCACTGGCCTATGCGACAGCCACAGCAACACGGGATCCAAGCTGCATCTTTGACCTACGCCATAGCTCATGGCAACGCCGGATCCTTAATCCACTGAGCAAGGCCAGGGATGGAACCTGTGTCCTCATGGCTGCTAGTCAGATTGCTTTCAGCTGAGCCAGTAGGGAATTCCGGCCATTTAATTTTTTAAAGTGTTTTCCGCAGTACCTTCTGTATTTCTGGAACTGACAATTTCACATATTTTTGCCTGTAATCTTCACAGCTTGGTGATTTGGATATTATTAACTTTTTTTTTCACCTGAGGGCACTGGCCCACAAGGGCCAAGTGACTTGACCAAGGTCATATAACAGGTGGGGGAAGGGGAGTGGGATCGCAGCGAGTGTAATTCCAGATTGAGTTAACAAGTGCTGAGACCAAAGGATAGTAAAATGAAGGGGTGTGTGTATGTGTGTGTGGTACATGTTGGGGACTCTACAGGTCCTTCAGCTTGGAGTGGAGGGCGGGTGGTGTGTGTGTGTGTGGGGGGGGTGAGGGATCCACAGCCTTCAGCATGGAGTGGAGGGTGGGTGGTACTGAGAGACTGCCCAGGAACTTAGCGGTACCAAACCTTTAGAGGATCCTATATACCTTTAGGTTTGAAACTGAAGTCTGCAGAGAAGCTGCTGAAAAGTTTAAGGAGTTCCCTGGTGGCCCAGTAGGTTAAGGACCTGGCATTGTCACTACTATGGTGTAGGTCACTGCTATGGCATGGCTTTGAAGCCTGGTTTGGGAGTTTCCACCTGATACAGGGGAAGCCGAAAAAAAAAAGAAAAGAAAATGAAAAAGTTTTGAGAGATGAGTCCTCAGATATGCATATGAGAAAGCATTTGTGTTCTAGAGTTGTGGGGTAGGGATAGGAAATAAGAAGGTACTGGCAGTTTATGGTAAGACTCAGGAGTATGTCTTTAAATGATGTTGTGACATTATTGTTCTTTTTAAACAGAAATGTGGATTTTCAGAACTTTATTCATGGCAAAGAGAAAGAAAAGCGAAGACAGAATTTTGTCTTCATGATGGACCTCCTTATGCAAATGGTGACCCTCATGTTGGACATGCTTTAAATAAGGTAATTATAATTTAGGTTATAAGACAGAAGAAAACCTCTATTTAAATATACTTTGCAGAGAGTTCCTTTGTGGCTCAGTGGGTTAAGACCCTGACTGGTATTGATGAGGATGCAGGTTCGGTCCCTGGCCTTGCTCAGTGGGTTAGATATCTGGCATTGCTGTGAGCTGTGGTGTGGGTCACAGACAAGGCTTGGATCCCATGTCGCTGTAGACCGGCAGCTGCAGCTCCAATTGGACCCCTAGCCTGGGAACTTCCATATGTTGCAAGTGCAGCCCTAAAAATAAAATAAATAGAATAGAATAGAAAATACATAGAATAAAATAAAGTAAAATCTTCCTTGCAGCCAGTAAAAATATCCAAGAAATTTCCCACGTGGACAGCTTGATATCGTTTGCCTCAATCAGGTCCAGCTGCCCTAACAATATTTCTTCCTTTCCACTTTTGATAAATGTGAAAGGAAGAAATATTTTTCTGGACTACTGTATTATTTAGTTTTGGGAAGAAGGAATTGAGCTCAGAGCCATATCTGTCCTTTGACCATCCATGAGAATGTGGGTTCCATCCCTGGCCTCGCTCGGTGGGTTAAGGATCCGGCGTTGCCGTGAGCTATGGTGTAGGGCGCAGATGGGGCTTGGATCTGGCGTTGCTGTGGCTCTGGTGAAGGTCAGCGGCTACAGCTCCTGTTAGATCCCTAGCCTGGGAATCTCCACGTGCTGCAGGTGCGGCTCTAAAGAGCAGAAAAAAAAAAAGAAAAGAAAAGAAAACGAGGAGTTCCCATCGTGGCGCAGTGGTTAACGAATCCGACTAGGAACCATGAGGTTGCGGGTTCGATTCCTGCCCTTGCTCAGTGGGTTAACGATCCGGCGTTGCCGTGAGCTGTGGTGTAGGTTGCAGACGCGGCTTGGATCCTGCGTTGCTGTGGCTGCGGCACAGGCCATTGTCTACAGCTCCGATTAGACCCCTAGCCTGGGAACCTCCATATGCCGCGGGTGCGGCCATGAAATGACAAAAAGGCAAAAAAAAAGAAAAGAAAACGAAAAATTAAAAAGTGATAATTAAGAAGAGACTATATTAGAAAGAAAAAAAAATTTAAAAAGAAGAGAATATAAATTGTAGGCCATTTTTGTGTGTGGGGGTGTGTCTGTGCTTTATAGGGCCTCAGTCTCTGCGTATGGAAATTCCCAGCCTAGGGGTCAAATCAGCTGCAGCTGTGACCTACACTACAGCTCACGGCAAAGCCAGCTCTTTAACCCACCGAGCAAGGGCGGGGGTGGAGACGGGTCATGGACACCAGTCGGGTCCGTTTCTGCTGAGCCACGGCCACATGTTTTATGTACGAATATGACTATCATTTTCTCTTGGCAGATTTTGAAAGATATAGCCAATCGATACCACATGATGAGAGGCTCCAAAATACATTTTGTGCCAGGCTGGGATTGCCATGGGTTACCCATCGAAATAAAAGTATTATCAGAACTCGGAAAAGCTCAGAATCTTTCAGCTCTGGAAATTAGAGAGAAAGGTGAGTGATCTTTCTGCTTTAACACGATATCTGTAAATAGTGGTTCTTCGGAAAAGTCGGGGCTTTTTTATCAAAGAAACGTTCTGTTGTTTTGGAAGTTTTGCTGTTGTTTTCTTCACTTAAAATGAGATCTTTCGGATACCACTTTGTGTCACATAAAATTCAGGTTTGGTTTAATTGACTTTTGTGAGACCTTACGTCCTAGAAATGAAGAAAAGTTTTGTGATCATTTCCAGGTACATTTTTTATTTCTTTATTCTTCACATTTTATGAATTATTATTTTAGTCACCGTTTTTATTCGCTTTCTTAGCTAGGGCTTGTTGACCTATTTTAGGTACTAAACCAAGAGTAAGTTCTTAATTAAAAAATTTTAAAAGAATCTCTTTTTTGATCTTTCTGTCGAATGGGTCGGGGAGGATTTCTCTGTTCTTTTATATTAAACTTATATAATTGGATGTGGTTGTGAAGACTTTTTTACTTGCTTGTGAAACATGCTTATTGGTTGTACTGATTAATTTTTTACGTGTGTATATAATGAAATAAGAATTCTTCTTTGACCTTAAGTTAAAAAATAGAGGAATAACTTTTCCAGTTTATTTTTTCTAAATGTAAGGTCATTGTATGAAGTCTAGAAAATAGAGGAGGTGGTAACAAAATTTCAACTTTTGAAAAATTTTAGAATTATATTTTTAAAGTATAGTTGATTTACAGTGTTGTTCCAATTTAACTTTTTTTTTTTTTTTTTTTTGCCTTTTGTCATTTTATGGCCGCGGGTTCCCAGGCTAGGGGTCTAATCGGAGCTGTGGCCACCGGCCTGCG
>PVHT020000061.1:12310533-12333220 GCA_004024745.2 Catagonus wagneri
CTGAGCCATGTCAGAACTCCTCTTCTGAACACTTTTAACTTTCAAGATAATTTTCATATTAAAAAAAATTTATAGTCTAAATTTTGTACAATACTTGCATTTAGAAAGGCACATGCTAAACAGTGTGTAAGAATTGGAACTGGGAGTTCCTGGTGTGGCTCAGCGGGTTACGAACCCTGCTATTTTCCATGAGGATGGGGGTTTGATCCCTGAATTAAGGATTCAGCGTTGCCGTGAACCGCACGCGTACACACACACACACAAAGAATTTGAATGAATTGGTTTTCAAAAGCTCTTTTATTTATTTTTTAGCTAGATCATTTGCTAGAGCAGCAATTGAGAAGCAGAAATCGGCCTTTATTCGTTGGGGGATAATGGCAGACTGGGACAATTGCTACTACACATTTGATGGAAGATACGAGGCCAGACAGTTGAGAATTTTCTACCAAATGTATGATAAGGTAATCAAGTTTTTTTTCCCCTTTGAGTATGTTAAATTACCTTAACAAAACACCAGCCTTCATATGTCTTTGTCTTTTATAGGGCTTGATTTATCGATCTTACAAACCTGTATATTGGTCTCCCTCTTCAAGGTATTTATGTGTTTTTGGTAATTAAAGGGGAGAATTTGGTGGGGCTTCCAAATATTTATGTTTAATTATTACTATTTTTTTTTTGGTCTTTTGAGGGCCACACCAGCGGCATATGGAGGTTCCCAGGCTAGGTGTCGAATCAGAGTTGTAGCTGTCAGACTACACCACAGCCACAGCAACGCCAGATCCAAGCCGCATCTGCGACCTACACCACAACTCATGGCAACTCCGGATCCTTAACCCACTGAGCGAGGCCAGAGATTGAACCCGCAACCTCATGGTTCCTTGTTGGACTCATTTCCACTGTGCCACGGATGGGAACTCCTATGATAAATATTTTTAATTTTTTTTTTTTGTCTTTTGTCCTTTTAGGGCCACACCCATGGCATATGGGTGTTCCCAGGATAGGGGTCTAATCAGAGCTGTTGCTGCTGGCCTACGCCAGATCCGAGCCGTATCTGCAACCTACAACCACAGCTCACAGCAACGCCAGGTCCTTAACCCACTGAGCGAAGCCAGAGATCAAACCTGCAACCTCGTGGTTCCTAGTTGGAGTCATTTCTGCTGCGCCACGACGGGAACTCCGTTTTAATTTTTATTTTTTTTTGTCTTTAATATTTTTAAACCTTAGGACTGCATTGGCTGAAGCAGAACTTGAATACAATCCAGAGCATGTCAGTCGCTCAGTGTACGTCAAATTCCCTTTCTTGAAACCTTCTCCTAAGTTGGCATCTCTTATAGGTAAGATTTATTTGTTGCTTGAGCTTATATACAGTTGGGAAATCATAACATTTGATTTACTAGTATATTTGAAATTTTATTTTCATAGACGCTTCATCTCCTGTTAGTGTTTTAGTGTGGACCACCCAGCCTTGGACAATACCAGCCAATCAGGCTGTTTGTTACATGCCAGAATCAAAGTAGGTACATTATTGTGTCTTTTGTTTTATCCACAGATAGGATCAATTCCACCATTAGCATTATTTTGATCTCATCCCCGTTATCTTCTTTAAATTTAGTGAATTATAACGTAGTTATTATGTTCATGTAGATTTCATAAGCTTTAGAGGATTCTACTTAAGGTCTTGTTTCCAACTTTTTTGGAAAAGAAAAGTGTAAAGGATGGGAGTTCCTGTCGGGGCGCGATGGGTTACAGCTCTGACTGGTATCCATGAGGATGGGGGTTCGATCCTTGGCCTTGCTCAGGTTAAGGATCCGGCATTGTTGTGGCTGTGGTGCAGGCCAGCAGTTGCAGCTCTGATTCGACCCCTAGCCTGAGAACTTCCATAGGCTGCAGGTGCACCCCTAAAAGAACAACAACAACAGAAGATGTAAAACATTTAAAGTGTTATCTGTGAATTTTTTTCATTATTAGTAATTTACTCCTAAAATTTTATTTTAGGTATGCTGTTGTGAAGTGCTCCAAATCTGGAGACTTCTACATTCTAGCTGCTGATAAAGTGACACCCATCGCTTCTACTTTGGGAACAACTTTTGAGGTTATTTCAACATTCTCAGGTAAAGATTTATAGATACTCTGACCACTAAAGTCATCAAAATACTGAGTTGATGTGAACTCAGTACCTTGCTGAATATTGTAGATACACCCTCTGCCTTTTTCATTGATTAAACTGAAGGAGAGGTGTTCCCATCATGGCGCAGCGGAAACGAATCCAACTAGGAACCATGAGGTTCCGGGTACGATCCCCGGCCTCGCTCAGTGGGTTAAAGATCCAGCGTTGCCGTGAGCTGTGGTGTAGTTTGCAGACGTGGCTCGAATCTAGCATTCCTGTGGCTGTGGTGTGGGCTGGGAACTGTAGCTCTGATTTGACCCCTAGCCTGGGAAGCTCCATATGCTGAAGGTGCGGCCCTAAAAAACAAAATAAAAATAAATATAAAAATAAACTGGGAGTTCCTGTCATGGTGCAGTAGTTAACAAATCTGACTGGGAACCATGAGGTTGCAGGTTTGATC
This sequence comes from Catagonus wagneri, assembly GCA_004024745.2. NCBI lineage: Eukaryota > Metazoa > Chordata > Mammalia > Artiodactyla > Tayassuidae > Catagonus > Catagonus wagneri. The sequence continues at coordinate 12,313,101 of PVHT020000061.1, forward strand.
CCTGGCCTCGCTCAGTGGGTTAAGGATCCAGCGTTGCTGTGAGCTGTGGTGTAGGTTGCAGACATGGCTCGGATCCGGTGTTGCTGTGGCTGGTGTAGGCTGGCGGCTACAGCTCTGATTCAACCCCTAGCCTGGGAACCTCCATATGTCGCAGGTGCGGCCCTAAAAAGCAAAATAAGTAAATAATAAATAAACCAAAGGAGAATATACATTAAATGTGATAGGAGTGTAGGAAACATGAACATTGACAAAGGCACAATAGATTAAAAAAATTTTTGGCAAATATCTAGTGCAAAATTGGACAAATATCCTTTGTACAACATAGAATGTACAAATTTCCCTTTAAAATTATATTCAGAATTGAATTTCTGAAAGTTATCTTTATCTGATTTGAACAAAGAAGCAAGGAAATAAATACATATATTTTGGAGTATGTGATTTGAATGAGGAAATTGAATAAACTCTGAAAATAATTCCTGAGACAGTGCTTTTGTCTAAAAATCTTTAGTAAAGCTATAATTTGAGACTCCTGAATTGAAGGCTAATTTTGAAATATGACTGGAATTCTAGCGAAGTTGAAAATTACCTTTAATCCTTGGGGATAATATATCTTTGAGTTTCTTATGAAAGAAAAAAAAAATGACAGGAATAGAGATATTCCTTATTTGGCCTAGCCTTGTAAGGAAGGCTTCTAAATGCATCGGTTCAGACATAAGCCAATTAGAGGTTAGGTGTCTTAAACAAAAATAAAAAGGTTTTTGATGTCGAAGGCCTGAAAGAAGCTACAGAATGTTTAATGTTTAGTACCCTTTGGTCCTATTGGTGCTTTAGGTAGGTTGCAGAGACCAGTATATTCTCTCTCTCTCTTTTTTTTTTTTTTTTTTTGTCTTTCTGCCTTTTCTAGGGCCACACTCGTGGCATGTGGAGGTTCCCAGGCTAGGGGTCTAATCGGAGCTGTAGCCACCGGCCTACACCACAGCCACAGCAACATGGGATCCAAGCCTCGTCTGCGACCTACACCACAGCTCACGGCAACCCTGGATCCTTAACCCACTGAGCGAGGCCAGGGATTGAACCTGGAACCTCATGGTTCCTAGTTGGATTTGATTACCACTGAGCCACAATGGGAACTCCAAAGCCAGTATATTTTTTTATACCCCTTTCCCACGTCATTTTTTTGGGGAGCCATGCCTGTGACATGCGCCAGGGATCAAACCCATCACCTGAGCCACAGCAGTGACCACACCAGATCCTTAAGTGCCAGGCCACCGGGAAACCTGTCACCTCTTTTTATTTGGTATGTAGTTGATATATAACACTGTATTAGATTTAGGTGTTCAGCATAATGACTCAGTATCTGTATGTGTTACAGAGTGATCACTGTAATAAGTCTGGGTCACGTCCATCCCCACACATAGTTGCAGCTTTTTTCTTGATATGAGGACTTTGAAGGTCTACCCTCTTTGCAGCTTCCGAATATACTGTACAGTGTTATTAACCACAGCCCACCTCTTTTTTTTAAGTGTAGAAGGTATATTAATAGACTTCACTGATATGTTAGATGGTTGCCCTAGAAGTTGAATGGCATTCTCAAAAAGATTTTGAAAGTATTAAGTTTGGATTTAAAGATCGTTTTTCTAGACTGCACAGCTGTTTCACATTATTATTATTGAAATTGGTGGAGAATTGTTGGGTTGCCGCCGTGAGCCACCGTGTTTCAGAGGAATGTATTTACTTCTCGTTCCTGGCGAAATTGGTGACAGCTGGCATACTGGTTATTGAAGTAGTCGAACGGTTGAATAGCTAAAATGGACTGTTTCGTATGGGGTAGATTTTCTTTTCAGAAGAAGTCGTCAGTTGTTTCTCCTTAATCACCTGGAAGGAGGTCTCTGTTTGGAGGTACGGGAGGACCCCCCCATCTTAGGGCTGGGTCCCCTGAGTTTGCGGATAAGGGAAAGTGCACAGGCGCAGTTTATTTTCGTTCCCATACTAAAAATGCATATAAAGGACGCATAGAGTTGTGGGACTTAAGACTCTAACTCCGAGAGAGGAAAATCAAAGTGCAAAAACTAAAGAAACAGAAGAACTGGTTTCTCTAAAAATCAGTGTTGGCCCTTGTCTTCCTTCACAGAATTATGAATTATGTGGAAGAGAAAGCATCTTGAAATCTTCAGTTTATCCTAGTAATTCAGCTATTTCCTAGTGTAAAATGCCAAGTCAACCCAGTCAGATAGCAAGGAGGACATGTTTTTTTTCAGAAAAGGGAATTTTGTTGTCATCAGTTATAAGGAGATGTTAGTTTTTTCTCAAGCCTCTGAATTATTGTGTTTTTTTTTTTTTTTTTTTTTTTTTTTTTTTTTTTTTTTTTTTTTTTTTTTTTTTTTTTTTTTTTTTTTTTTTTTTTTTTGCATTTTAGGGCCACAGGTCCGGCATGTGGAGGTTCCCAGGCTAGGGGTCGAATCAGAGCTACAGCTGCCGGCCTATACCACAGCCACAGCAACGTGGGATCCAAGCCACACCTGCGACCTATACCACAGCTCACAGCAACGCTGGATCCTTAACCCACTGAGTGAGACCAGGGATCAAAACCACATTTTCATGGGTACTAGTCCTGTTCTTAACCAGCTGAGCCACAAAGAGAACTCCTTTTGTGCTGTTTTAACCAAAATGAAGTCAGCAACATGGCTATTCTATGAAATGTCAAAGTTAAAAGATTTTGTGTTGTTGTTCTTGTGGTATGGATATGTTACATAGTTTTCATTGCTAGATGGCTAGAAAAAGGGATCATAGAAGTGGAGAAATTGCTCTATAAGGACATTTTTTTTTTGCCTTTTTCTAGGGCCGCACTTGCGGCGTATGGAGGTTCCCAGGCTAGGGATCTAACCGGAGCTGTAGCCACCAGCCTTTGCCACAGCCACAGCAACGCGGGATCCAAGCCGCATCTGCGGTCTACACCACAGCTCACAGCAACGCCAGATCCTTAACCCACTGAGCAAGGCCAGGGATCGAACCCGCAGCCTCATGGTTCCTAGTCGGATTCGTTAACCACTGAGCCACGATGGGAGCTCCAGAACAGATTTTTTTGTTGTTGTTAAATATATAGCTTGTAGAGATGAAGAATGTTTGTGGGGAAGATCTGGGGAATAAGGGGGCCATTGACCTTTAATTATTAAAGAGTAGATAAGGTAAACAGACTTATTTAATGTGTTTGTTAAGTGGGTGGGTAGAACCGGATGATTTTGTTTTATTTTTGTCTTTTTAGGGCCGCACCCACAGCATATGGAGGTTCCCAGGCTAGCCTGGAGGTTCCCAGGCTAGAGGTCTAATCAGAGCTGTGGTGCCGGCCTACACCACAGCCACAGCTATGCCAGATCCGAGCTGAGCCTGCAACCTACACCACAGCTCACGGCAACACCAGATTCTTAACCCACTGAGTGAGGCCAGGGATCAAACCTGCATCTTCATGGATACTTGTCAGGTTCATTTCCACTGAGCCACGATGGGAACTCCCAGGCGATCATTTTAAAGTTTGAAGACTATTATTTTTAGAACATGTGGGAAAGAGATCAGTTTGTAGAACTCAAGAGGCAGTAAAAGTGGGAAACATTAATAAGGGAGTAGAAAAATTGACAGATGCTGGTTATGGAGTTTTCTTAAAGGGAGCTAGAGTTATGTAGAACATTAGAGTCAGACTTGCCTTTGATTAAATCAGTGATAACTGTGTGACCTCAGGCAAATTGTCTCTATTTTCTTGTTTTCTGATTTATAAATTGGACATAAATGTTCATAAAATGTATGAAGTTTATGTTGAGTCCAGTACCCGAGGGGTGCACAGTAACTTGTCAGGGGTTATTTATCGTCTCTGACGTTTTTGGGGTGACATGAAAAGTGACAACAGTGAGTCTTACAGAGAAAGTATCAGAACCTGCTGGTCATCGACCTGTTGATCTGGAATCTTTTTGTCCTTTATTCTAAAAGACACATAACTGTATATAAATTAGAGAAATTTTCATGGGTTCATTTGATTCCTTGTTCGTTTATTTTAAAGCATTTACAGTGTGGCAAGAATTGTGGTAAGTGTCCAAAATGCTTAACATGCCTTAACTCCGCTTGTCCTCACAGCTGCCCCTGGAAGTGGAACTGCAGTTACTCCCATTTTATAGATTCCTGAAGGCCACAGAACAAGTGAAAGCGAAAGCCGGAATCTGAGTCCAGTCTTGTCCCAGATTCTGTTCCTTTCACCTGATGTCTCCTGCTGTTCATAAAGAAGAAGAAGAATTGCCATGTAAAATAACGCTTAACCCCAGTTCTCTCTCCCCGTAGGTACAGACTTGGAAAGTGGTACTTGTGCTCATCCTTTGATTTCTGGGAGAGCGTCTCCTCTTTTACCTGCCAATCACGTGACCATGGCAAAAGGAACAGGACTGGTTCACACGGCCCCGGCTCACGGTATGGAAGATTACGGTGTGGCGTCTCAGCACAGCTTGTCCACGGTACTGCTCCTCTTTTTGCTCTTACGATTTTGCTTTTCTAGAATCCAGGCAGTACGTCTTAGCCAGCAGCTTTCCTTTCTGATCATAAACAGTAATGTTAGTCATCATAATTAAATTATGAAGTACTTGTGCGCAGTACTCCGAAGCCTCATTAAGTCCTGCTCGTTGAGAGAGATTTCCCAGGATTAGCACAGAAGACACCCAGAGCTGGAGCTGAAGACTGTGTAGTCGATAGGGACTTGTTTTTTCAAGTATTAAGTCAGACAAAGTACTTTCCACTCCCTGAAGAATGGCAAGTGGATTTTGCTAAATAGTTGAGCCAGTTTTTTTTTTTTTTTAGTCTAAGTCCTCTCTATTTATTTTACACACGTCCATTATTTGGCAGGTTTTTAATTTAAAGTCAAGCCTCAGAGTCATTGCATCTGTATGCTGCCATAGATCTGTAAATTAACAGAGGTTTTTAGTATATTTTGTTACTCTTTGTTATTAAACTTTAGGGGTCAGCTTTTAATAAGATATTGTGCCTTTGGTGATTTAAATACGTAAATTCACACATTCTGACCTACTGAGAAGAGGTAACTGCATTTTCAGTGTAGTGAAAGCCTAGACTGTAGTGTGATGTTTTATGTATTGTTTTGCCAGGTATAAGAGAAAATGACTTTATACTTTATCTTTTTTTTTTTTTTTTTTTTTTTTTTTTTTTTTTTTTTGTATTTTTAGGGCCGCACCTGTAGCATATGGAAGTTCCCAGGCTAGGGGTCGAATCAGAACCGCAGCTGCCGGCCTAAACCACAGCCACGGCAACACGGGATCCGAGCTGCATCTGTGACCTACACCACAGCTCATGGCAACGCCAGATCCTTAACTCACTGAGCGAGGCCAGGGATCGAACCCGCATCCTCATGGATGCTAGGCGGTTTCTTCACCCACTGAACCATAACAGGAACTCCTATACTTTATCTTAATTGTTCACAATGACTCTTTGTAGGATTGTTTAGTGAACGAAGATGGAGTTTTCACAGAGGCTGCAGGTCCTGAACTTCAAAACAAGACTGTTCTTGAAGAGGGATCAGATGTGGGTGAGTACTTTGTATGTCGATATCACATATATGTATTTCCTGAAAAACAACCAGCAGTAACCTTTGCTGACTGTTCTCCCGTATTGTATTTTCAACAGAAGCAAAAAGCTAGAATTATATTTTGCTTACATTTTACTTGCCATGTGCTTTAAAATGGAATTTGGTGCTTTTTCATCATTGCTTTGAACTTGCTCTGCTTGTCTAAGCAAATCAGGGCAGTCGGCAGGGAATGGTGTTCTTGGGACCATTCTTGGGAATGGTTTGGGGAAGGGTGACATCAGTCTTGGGACTGGATGTTGAGTGTGAGTCAGACACTCACTTCTTTTGTAACCCTTGTATGTCACTAGCCATACAGGATAATTCATGTATTAACAGTCTTAAGGGTCCTCCAGTCCTTAGTCCTGCAGCCTGCAAACCCCACCTGCCGGTAGTTGGCCCGCCCTTACCCTGAGATCAGCTGGGCCCTGCCCTGTCCACTGGCAGGTCAACTCAAGCTTTGGGACACCCCCAACCCCATCCCGTGATCTGACACTGGCTCTGGGACCCCTGGGCCCTGCAGCCAGACTCCAGGACCAGGTCTACCTGCCAGTAGTCCAGCACTAACTGCAGGACTTGGTTCACCCACCAGTTGGGGGGCAACAGTCCTCAGTCTCCTGGACCCTGGCCCTGTCCACCAGTGAGCCAACACCAGCCCCAGGGCTCCCGGGGGTACTTCAGTCAGCCGCCTTATAACTAAGCAGTGTAAACAGAGCCGGCAGCATCCACACAAGGCAGAGGCTGGCACCCGGCCGAGGGAGGGGTTGATAGTTTGTCCTGCACCTGTGGCATATGGAGGTTCCCAGGCTAGGGGTCAAATTGGAGCTGCAGCTGCCAGCCTACACCACGGCCACAGCCAATGAGGTATCCGAGCTGTGTCTGTGACCTACACCACAGCTCATGGCAATGCCGGATCCTTAACCCATGGAGCAAGGCCAGGGATTGAACCTGCGTCCTCATGGATACTAGTTGGGTTCCTAACCCACTGAGCCACAGTGGGACCTCTTGTCTCCTCTTCTTATAAAGACTCCAGTTTTGGGAATTAGGGCTCACTCTGGTCTAGGATGACTGCATCTTGACTGCAGGTTGTACCTGCAAAGACTGTGTTTCCAAGATAAGATCACATTCACAGGTACTAGGGGCTAGGACTTGAACATACCTTTTGTCGGGATAAAAGTCAGTCGGTGTACCTAGTTTCTTCTGGATCCCCTGGAGATTGTTCTAGAATTCATCGTATAAATCACTGTGGCTCTGAATTTGAGATGTAGAATTCTAGATGCATTCTGTCGTCTTTGAAAAGAAGAGCTATGGAAATGGCATAATTTGGAGTCTGATGAAAGTTCTGCAGTTTTGTTTTTTTTTTTGCCCAGAGATTCCCAGATTATGCCCTTTGCTCCCTGGTAGATGGCTCCTCTTCCTGTTGCCAGTTGGCCCAGATTTAGAACTTCCTGGGAGGTTAGAGAGTTATTAGGATTTTCATAGTACTTTTTAATCATGTCTAATGTAAATTGTTATTGTTCTTTAAGTTATAAAGATGCTTGAGGCTGCAAAGAATTTGTTGAAAGAGGAAAAACTGGTGCACAGCTATCCCTATGACTGGAGGACTAAGAAGCCAGTGATTATTCGTGCCAGCAAGCAGTGGTTTGTAAACATCACGGATATTAAGACTACAGCCAAGGTACAGAAAGCATCCTACTGTGAGGCTTGGGTTCATAGTCCCTCAGTGTGAAAAGTTTGCCTTTGCGATTGGGGCAGAGTTTGGGGAATAGAAGGGATTGATGCAATTACTGTTTGGTATCATAAAATTGTAGAATTTTATTTTTTATTTTTATTTTTTTGCTCTTTAGGGCCGCACCCGTGGCCTATGGAAGTTCCCAGACCAGGGGTCGAATCGGAGATGCAGCAGCTTGCCTACACCACAGGCACAGCAACACAGGATCCGAGCTGCATCTGCGACCTACCCCACAGCTCACAGCAACACTGGATCCTTGACCCACTGAGCGAGGCCAGGGATCGAATGCACATCCTCATGGATACTAGTTGGATTTGTTTCCACTGCACCATAAAGGGAACCCCGAAATTGCAGAATTGGAAAACTGGAAAGCCCTTCGGTTACCATCCCCCCATTACACACATGCGGAAAATCAGGCTTGGAGAGGTTGGGTGACTTGCTCTGATTTCTTGCCCAGCATAGTGAAAATGGCATAGAACGCGCACCCGAGTTCAGCAGGCTGTCTGAGCGCTCAGAGCCTCCGCTTCCTCGTCTGTGTGAAGGTGGGAGGCTGACCTCATGACTGAGTGAACACGGGTTTTCACAGCAGCATCTGGCCCATGATATGCGTTTAGCAAAACTCTTAAAATAACTCTGCTTCCTTAAATTGAAATTGCAACTCATTTGAAAAGGTACTGCTTTGAGTTAACAAATACTTTGTAACTGGCATTTAAAATATTAATATACTTGAGCTCTTTCATTCAGAGTGTGTGTGTATGTGCATATGTATCTCACAATCAGTTTGATTCTATTAAATGAAAGCTCAGCTATATCTTTCTTAATCAGGCTGAGTATGCAGATATTTTGCTTTACAACTTGCATACAGCATTGCTGTTGGGTCATTTGTCAGCCTAGCAATTCAGGGCTCTTGCCAAAGCATGGCAAGCCTTTTTCGTTTTCTACAGTCATGTCTAGTAGACAGCTGTGCTGTGGACTGTTTCTTTTTACATTTCTGTGAAGCCTACTTTTCTTATGTGTAAGTGTTAAAATTTGTCACTTTCAGCTTTGCACAGATTTTTTATTACAGAACATCTAAGTGTGATGGTTATACAATATGCTGAAGTCAAGTTCTTTTTTTTAACTTCTTCATAGAAAATTTTCACTTGTTCCTTATAGAAATAGAATAATCCACTGCCATGTTTCTGTCGCCCAGCTTCAGCTGTAATCAGCTTTTTGTCAGTTTTGTTTTTGTATAATTCCCTATCTACTTTCTGCACTTCCTGTCCCCTGGATTGTTTTCAAGCAAATTGTTGGCGTTATGTTTTCCATAAATATTTCATCATGTGTATCTGACCTTTAAAATTGAAATATAATTTTTTCTTTTTTCTTTCCTTTTTTTTTTTGGTCTTTTTAGGGCCGCACCCGTGGCATGTGGAGGTTCCCAGGCGAGGGGTCGAATCCGGGCTGCAGCTGCTGGCCTACGTCACAGCAACGCCAGATCCGAGCCGCGTGTGCAACCTACACCCCTGCTCACAGCAACGCTGGATCCTTAACCCACTGAGCGAGACCAGGGATCGAACCTGCGGCCTCGTGGATACTAGTCAGATTCGTTTCTGCTGAGCCACGAAGGGAACTCCTGAAATGTAATTTTCATGCCATCATTATCACCTTAAAAAAGTAATCGTTATTCCTTAACAAAGTCAATTACAAATTCCCTGTCCACGTTTCTTGGATATTTAATCAAAGTAAATTGCAGTGTTGCCCTTATGCCAGCAGGTGGCGCTACAAGGGCTTTGGGGGGGTTTCCGATGGTCAGGTAAGTAAGGGCACTGTTTAAACATGCTCTGAAAATGTAAAAATGCTTTCCTAATGGGGAGAGAGAAAATGAAAATGATTTACTTTTTACTTATGGATGTCTTAAAATGCTTTGCTGTACAGTTCTTTTCTCGGTAACAAGTGAAATCAAACGCTGGTAGTTTACGACTTTTGTGGGGGAGGAGAGTGTTGTTGAGAAACAGTGAGTGAGGAATGACTTACTTTGAGGAGGTGTTTTGTGTTGTAAACGGTATTATGTAAAGTTAGGTTATATGTGATCCACATTTGTCCGCCTGAGCGAGTGGCTTCTTTGAGTCTCACCTGGGAGAGAAGGAGCCTGTAAATGACCCTAAACACCGGATGAAGAACCGCATTAGGGTCATTAGTGACAGTTCTAGACAGTTTGTTCCGTTCCCTTTCACTGACTCAACTTGCGAATCAATTGCAGGACTTACTGAAAAAAGTGAAGTTTATTCCTGGGTCGGCGCTGAATGCCATGATCGAGACCATGGACAGGCGGCCGTACTGGTGCATTTCCAGGCAGAGGGTTTGGGGTGTTCCAATTCCCGTGTTCCATCACAAGACGAAAGACGAGTTCTTGATCAACAGGTAGAACTCTTTCTGCAATTTTTCAGCATTTTATTTTTGTTTTGTTTGCTTCTTAGGGCTGCACTCTCGGCATATGAAAGTTTCCAGACTAGGGGTCTAATCAGAGCTACAGCTGCTGGCTTATACCGCAGCCATAGCAATGCCAGATCCGAGCCGCGTCTGTGACCTACACCACAGCTTATGGCAACACCAGACCCTTAACCCACTGATTGAGACCAGGGATCAAACCCTCTTCCTCATGGTTCCTAGTCAGATTCGTTTCCGCTGAGCCACGATGGGAACTCTGAAATTTTTCAGCATTTTAAAGTGAGTTGTGTTTTCTTTAAAAATGCGGCAATAGTGGACTGTTGAACTTGCCTGATACATGTTCGAAATACTCCAAAATGACGAATTTTTTGGGGGGTTAAATATAAATTTCAAAAAGATATATGATTGAAATGTTAACAAACCCTAGATTTTTTTCAATATTGATACTTAGAAGCAAAGGCTCTGGTTTTTTTTTTTTCCCCGTGAGAATTCACTATTCCTGACCGTGTTCTTGTCAACAACCCCAAAACGAACTGTATTCAGTGGTGGAACCCAGCATGTAATTTTTCTTTCAGAATTAGTGTCATTGTCTTATTCTGAGTCTACTCTTCTCTCAGAAGTGGCGTTAGGTAATTGTGTAGGTACTTACAGTTTAAGAAACTGTAATATAGTTGAATGCTTAGAAATTAATTGTACTGATGATTACATTCCATTATTTCTTCTTTTTTTGTCCTTAATTTTTTTTTTTAATTTGGAAAGTAAACAATTCAGAGTAGAAAAGCTTATACAGTAAAAAGAGGTCTTTTTTTTCCTAACCACACGCCAGCCCTATTTAGAGGCAGTAGACGAGACTGGCTTGTCCCTCTTCCTAAGGAGCTAACATACCAGCTAGTTTATCTTCTAGCAGATTCGGGAGGCCATCGGCATTCTTACTGTTATTACTACTGTTATTATATTATTACTGTTTACTGTTATTAACAGATGTGGAAAGGGGAATACCTTCTTTGGGGGGTACGCTCTGGGCTTTCATTTTTCTGGAGTAATTTTCTTTTAATTTGGTTAATGGATTTTTTACTGAGTTTTAACATGAAAGCAGAGTTTGATGACATGTTGGTAAGTATGTTCACATTTCATCAGTTGCGGATCCAGTGAGGGTTTTGAGGGCACGGAGGCCAGCAAGTGATGGAGAATTCAGCAGATGACAGAGTTGACACTGTTGGGCTTTGTTGTCATTTTTGTAAAAAGCGTCTACTTTTCATTGTCAACATTATTAGTATTTCTTTCGGTGGTACTGTTATGAATATATGTATTTAAGAAGTTTTAAAAATGACTGATTACCTTTTTTTTTTTTTTAATTATCTTTAGCTACATATAAGGTAGTTCTTGGTATCCTTGGTGTGAAGGTTCCTTTTCAGTTTGAAATATTCCTTGTATCACTGCCTCGTTGTAGTCTGACACCTACTGGCAACCTGACTCAGAGGGAAGCACTGAGGTCTGTACCGTGGACAGATACTGAGCAGCTTATTTGTTTCGCTTGTAGAGAACATGGCATCTGAGTAGGGCCTTGAGTGTTGGATGTTTTGCGAATAGTGGGGTCAGGAGCCGAGGGCCCAGAGCGGGAAAAACGGCACTTGTGTAGGATCCGGCAGGGGCTGCATGTGTTTGAGGGGACAGACAGGGAAACCCCTGAGGAGGCTGGCTGGGGCAGACTGGACTGGGGCTCAGATACCAGGCCAAGGAGTTTAAGCTCTTCCGTAGGCATGAGGAGGAAGAGGTTTTAGGAGAAGAATCTAGAGTTAGATACCAGGAGTCATTCTGAGACTACTGCAATATTTTTACAGTGTGGATCCGAGAAAAGCCTCTTTGGCCTAAATACTGTTGCTTATGTTGTTTTTTATAATTTAGAGCTTGATCACATAGAAACTAATATCTTACTGCTCCTATAGGGATAAGTTGAGATAAATTGACGGAAGTAGCATTTAAAATTCCACACTGGAGGGAGTTCCCGTTGTGGCTCAACGGTAATGAACCCCACTAGGATCCATGAGGGTACAGGTTCGATCCCTGGCCTTGCTCAGTGGGTTAAGGATCTGACGTTCTGGCATGGGTGTGGCTGTGGTGTAGGCCAGCAGCTGCAACTCAGATTCCACCCCGGGCCTGGGAACCTCCATATGCCCTGGGTGCAGTCCTAAAACACGCACACATGCAAATCTACACTGGAGAGTTCTCTTTTAAGGAAATGTTTATAAGCCACTGCCACTGTTCGTCATTCTTTTCCATACTTAGAAATCAAGATTTTTAGGGAGTTTCCTTGAAGCAATTGGACCAAGTGTGCATAGTAGTAAGTAGAGCAAGCTGGTTTATTTGACCTTTATTTAATCACTACAATAAAATGGTACATAGGTGGATCGGTCAGTGACCTATGTGCAATAAACGTAAGCTTTGTCAGAAAAAAACAAGCAGATGTTCATTAGCTATCATTTATGTTTTATTTGTGGTCAGTACATTTACATGGAGTGTTAACAGACGTTTTTTCCTTCCATCTACTGTTGTGTTACTTGCGGAGTGTAGTTGATTTCAGATTTTGGAGTAGCGGAGACATACAGAATATTGGCCTACGGAAATGACAGACAAACTTAGCCACATTGTCTGTCAATTCATAGGTCATTTTCCTGTACACCGTTTCTTGACAGTGACTCTGATCCTCTTCCATTTTGGGATCTTTTCTAAAGTGACATAACAGGTGATTTAAGAAAAAATGGATGTTTATTCTTAATATTCATCAATTTTTTTTGGTCTTTTTTTTTTTTTTTTTTTTTTTTGGCCTTATCTAGGGCTGCACCCACGGCACATGGAGGTTCCCAGGCTAGGGGTCTAACAGGAGCTGTAGCTGCCGGCCTATACCACAGCCACAGCAACGCAGGATCCGAGCCGCGTTTGCAACCTACACCACAGCTCACGGCAAAGCCAGATCCTTAACCCACTGAGCAAGGCCAGGGATCGAACCCACAACCTCATGGTTCTTAGTCGGATTTGCTAACCACTGAGCCACAATGGTAACTCCAATGTTTGTCAATTTTAGAAGACTGCATAAAGGCTGACTTTTTTTTTTCACCTCCGGAATCAAATGAGGATCAAGTGACCATGATTTTTTTTTTTTTTATTGTCTTTCTTGGATCTTGGCAGTGAGCTGGTCGCCGTCAAAAGTAACAGCATCTCCACTGGAAATTGGGGCACAGTCCACATGGAGTTGCTGTTACAGCTGATGGCACCGGTCAGCCTTTCCGAGGGTTCCATCTGCTCTTCTAGATGAAAGCTTGTAGATTAACACTTAAGTATACTAGTTTTACAGAAGAAGGCCTTGATTTATTCATGCTGTAAGTAAGTTTAGAGGCTGATAGATCTGAAACTCTGATGTTTAATTTTGAAATAATGTTCTCGTTTGTACTTTATATATGTGTGTGTGTATATATATATATATATATATATATTTTTTTTTTTTTTTTTTTTGTCTTTTTAGGGCCACACCCACGGCATATGGAAGTTCCCAGGTTAGGGGTCCAATCAGGGCTGCAGCTGCCAGCCTACACCACAGCCACAGCACCGTGGGATCCAAGCTGCCTTTGTGACCTACATCACAGCTCATGGCAAGGCCAGATCCACTGAGCGAGGCCAGGGATCAAACCTGCATCCTCATGGATGCTAGTCAGATTCGTTTCTGCTGAGCCACGGCATGAACTCCAGTACTTTATATTAATATTTGTATTTTCTCAAGAAATAATTCCTCTTTTGACTTTAACATCATTGATCGTTTTTCTGAATCTCTAATATAATGCCATTATGATTTAGAGGGATATCTATTCCTAATTAATAAACACATACTTTTTAGCATAAAAAGATAAAATTTAGAAACAGTTGCCTCCTAAGAAGGAAAAGAAGTTGTTAAATTTTTTCATTTCAGATTAATCATGTTAACAGTATTAATGCAGTAGTTAACACGCATTTAGGAAACTTAGCCCCTGATTTCTGGGAATTATGAGAAATTGACTAGAAACAGGCAAGGAATTTTAAGTATTAGCTTTAGCTATGCCAGAGTTTTGCTCATGTTAATGGGTTTTTGGTAAATAAAAACTGGTGATGTTCATTGAATAAAAATTTCTCCAAAACTTTTCCCTGTCCTCTTTGATGTAAGTATAGGATTAAATTAAAAATAGATTCCCCCCCCCTCAGATTTCATTGTGTTCTAGAATTAAACTTAGTAAATCAGTGTGAAACATTTAGCCTCTTACCTCATTCCAGTATCTCCCAGAAGAGACGGGGACTGCAGTCCTGAGTGGTTTTGCTCTTATAAAGACCAAGTGCGGGAAACTGAAATGACAGCAACGGTTTCTTTGTTACCTCATGGTCTTTGTGCTGCTTAATTTCCAGTAACGTGCTAAGTAAGCTTCAGCCCAGTTGACAGCGAAGTTAAGAATGATTGGTTGGTGTTACAGTGGCTCCTTCTACCTAGTGAATTCATGGATCAAAACCTGAGACAGGCATATAGTGCGTGTGTCTAGATAAGGGTGTTGCACAAAGTACAAAGTTTTATAGTGGCCTTATTGCTCCGTGAACTGCAGCGTCGTGATAGGCAGAGAGATTATGTGGAGATGATGGTTTCACCCACTTTTATCAGCAGTAGTTCATACTGAACTTTAGGTTATAAGTTAACTGTATGTTTGTGTTAAGTGTAGGGTATTACTAACAAAGGGGAGAATTCTTAATTTCAAAAGACAAATTTTGCCCACTTGTGTTTCTTTCAAATAATATTTAATATCACTAAGAAATGCCTTTAAGGTTGTTTTAAAACTTTTTTAAGCACAATCTCAGTTTTGCAATAAAAATTACACTTCTAAGTATTAGTCATAATACTTAAGGGTTTTTTTGTCTTTTTTTTTTTTCAGGGCCACACCCGCGGCATATAGAAGTTCCCAGCCTAGGGGTCGAATTGGAGCTACAGCTGCGGGCGTACACCACAGGCACAGCAACAACGCAAGATCTGAGCCACATCTGTGACCTACACCACAGCTCATGGCAATGCTGGATACTTAACCCACTGAGCGAGGCCAAAATTGAACTCGAGTCCTTATGGATGCTTGTCGGGTTTGTTACCACTGAGCCACAAAGTGAACTCCCGTAATACTTGGTTTTTTATATTCTCAGAATTGTTTTTATTTTGTTTTTAAAAATTAATGTGTTTGTGTAAGATCTCAGAACGAAGTCACAGGAGGTAATGCCCATTAAAGTACACCTAGTACGTCATATTTTTCTATTTCATGATAAAAAGTCAAGGAAGCAAGTTTTTCTCTAAGCATCAGTAGGACTTGCTCTGTTAAGAAAATAGAGCTTTTTCTCTCCCCTCTTTTACATTTTCACATGTCTTTTGGATACGTGGGGAAAAAAACATGTTTTTTTGGTCCATATTCATCTGTATATGTTTGAATGGACCAAAAATAAATGAGTCATTTTCTTAGTGTGTAGTTTTCTTTATGACAGCACTTTGAAATTAGGTTTTTAAGAACTGCAGGTTTGTTTTCATTGGTATAGATAACATTGTGTGGTTATGTCATTTTTAGTAAGTATTATTGGATAAACTAAAAGAAAAACAGCCAAACTTTTCTCCTCAGGGAAGGAAGAGACTTTTATGAATTAAAAGATTATATTTGCAAATAAGGCTAATATAAGATTAAATTTCTTCTTATATTGAAACATTATATCGTATATCTAAGTGAATTACCAATCTTTTTATAAGAAAATGTAGCAATTAAAACTTCGATTTTAGGAGTTCCTGTCGTGGCTCAGTGGTAATGCACCTGACTAGCATCCATGAGGATGCAGGTTCAATCCCTGGCCTCCCTCAGAGGGTTAAGGATCCTGCATTGCTGTGGCTGTGGTGTAGGTCGGCGGTTATGGCTCCAGTTTGACCCCTAGCCTGGGAACTTCCATATGCCGTGGGTGCGGCCCTAAAAAAAACAAACAAAACCGCATAATTGTGTATGTATATGTATATATACATAATTTACGATATATTCATAATGATTTTATTTTGATTGCTAATCATGTTAATACTGTTTCTACCTTATTTTCTGAATTAATATGAAAATTTGAACCATTTTCCTTTATTTTCGTACTATTTTTTATGTTTACCTCCAACACTTTTATAAGTACTTCACTGTTTTACCATTACCTAAAAATTACAGTCTAATGATATTGTAAAAATAGAAAAGCAAAATGACACTGGCATTTAGAATCTTCTTAAATGAAAGTTTCATGGTTGGTACGAAGCCTATCTGTAAATGGGCTCTGCTAGGTCCTTCTCTCCTTTAAGAGTGATAGCATTAGGCTTATTCAGATTTTCTGTTGTGGTATGTTCATATTTTCTTAACTGATAAAATGTTTTCTGCAAACTATAAAACGTAATATGTAACTAAATGTTGTCATATAACTAGGTAGTTATTGTACAGTTTTTATGGTCTCATGTCACAAAAGTTTGTCTTTACTGTTAAAGTCCATCTGAAGTGTGTGACTGTTTCAGAAATATGGACTTGCGTCCTTTTAAATATTCTTACTCTTATAGTTTCTTCAAAATAGATTCTGGTAACCTGATACTTTTTCAATCTGTCCTTCCTACTATAGCCAAATGAAGTATGTCAGATTTCAATTTGTAAAACATATTGAATTTATAATACACAGTTGATTTTTGCTTCCCACACAGTTTTTCAGAGCACTTCATTTTATTTGCAAATTATCAGACACAGGTTAAATGACAGTCGTGATTAAGAAGCAGCAGATCCAGGCTAAGAACTTAGAGCTTTTCCTGCTCACTACGCTTTCCATTGCTGTCGACTTTCTAATGAGCATATAGTAGAAAGGAGGGTAGTCCAGAAGTCGTCTTTAGGTGTGTGTGTTCTCATATTTACACATTAATATGGATATGTGTTTGGGTAATTGTTAACAAAACTGTCTGTGTTTACCTGATTTCAAAGAATCAGTTTAAATAATAGCTGACGCTTACAAAATACTTGTTAATATGAACCAGACACTGTTCTAGCCCCTGCCTCCCCTTTTTACCTTTTTAGGGCCACACCTGCGGCATATGGAGCTTCCCAGGCTAGGTGTCTAATTGGAGCTGCAGCTGCTGGTCTACACCACAGCCACAGTAACTCAGGATCCAAGTCATGTCTGCACCCTATACCACAGCTCACGGCAACATCGAATCCTTAACCCACTGATCAGGGCCAGGGATCGAACCCGCATCTTCACGGACACTAGTTTAGTTCATTTTTGCTGAGCCACAACGGGAACTCCTTGTTCTAAGCACTTTATGTATAAGTTCGGTTAGAATCTTCTGATTCATAGTCAGACGCATTATCCATGGCACCACTGGCCCACCTTATAAGCCCTGTTCAATCGTAGTAGCTCTCGTAAAGATATGGTTGTTTTTTGCGTTTTGTAAACCGAGGTACAGAAATGTCGAGTGCTCTGCCCGGGGTCACCGATCGCGGTAGAGCCAGGGATTCAGTGAGCGCTGTGGCTCCAGGATCCACATTCCTGACCAGCGTTTTCTGTGACTCAGGAAGGCAACCAGAGGAAGCTGCGAGGTCAATAAAGCTGTGATAATAAAAGTGTGTTATTCCTGTGAGAAAATCTACTGTAAAATTATCCCTGAGTTGAATTTTCAAATAATTTATAACTGGGTTCATCCCACAGGTGGGTCGGTATTCATTTGATCCGCGTTTATTGGCTTTCTATTGTGTGAGGCATGTGCTGAATTTTACTGGACCCTCTCGCTTAGTTTGCAGTCATCCTGAGCGCGCAACCGCTGTCACTAAAATGTAGGTTCCAGTTGGATGAGAATCTTAACTGCTTTGTTAACCGCTGTCTCTCCAGTGCCTACGACAGTGTCCACGACATTGGAGGCTTTCAGCCAAGATTTTTTACAAAAGTTGTCCTGTTCCCCTTAACAGAAGGGGCCGCCAAGACCTAGGGAAGGTTCAGTGCCCGTGTGTGGCCATGAGCATGCGAGGTGGCAGAGTCTGGGTGTAAGCGGGGTGTCTGTTACCCTGGCCTCCGGCTGCGAGGGGGGTGCGGGATGTTTTTGAGAGGGGATGGGTGATAAAAGCAGCCGTCTCAGAGACGTGTCATTTCAATCAAATTAGGCATGCCACGCATTAGTCTAGCATTGAAGCAGTGAGGGGGGACTGACAGTGTCAGAACCGAAGAACAAATTTGAGTCATATTTCAGAGGTAGAACTGACAGGACGTGCTGGCTTAATTTGAGCAGAAATTGGAGGAGATAGATAATTAGGAGGTTTTGAATAAAGGTACTTGGATAGGAGTTCCTGTTGTGGCGCAGTGGCTAATGAATCTGACTAGGAACCATGAGGTTGCGGGTTCGATCCCTGGCCTTGCTCAGTAGGTTAATGATCCGGCGTTGCCGTGAGCTGTGGTGTAGGTCGCAGACGCGGCTCGGATTTGGCGTTCTTGTGTCTGTGGCGTAGGCTGGCAGCTGTAGCTCCCATTGGACCCCTAGCCTGGGAACCTCCATATGCTGAGGGTGCGGCCCTAAAAAGCAAAAAAAGAAAAAAAAAAGAAAAAGAAAAAAAAGAAAGTACTTGGATAGAAAATTGATAGAAAAAGGGAAGTGAGTAACTGAAATACGGATATAAGGAGTCTTTTTTTTCTTTTAAAGGTTACATGTGATCTATTCGATTTTATTTGTATTGAATTTAAGAGGACAGCAGGAGCTAAGTAAGCAAGTAATTGAAGATAATGCCACTAAAATTTGGGTGAAAAGATAAGGAAAAAAATCTTGCTATATATATAGAGAAAAATATCCCATAGATAAAAAAATGTGTTCCTTAATTTTAAAATGCTTGCCATTAGTCACAATAAAACATTGAACAATTTTGCCTCCCCCTACGGTAGCCAGACTGTTGAGCACGTTGCGAAGCTCGTGGAAGAACACGGCAGTGACATCTGGTGGACTCTTCCTGCTGAGCAGCTTCTCCCCAAAGAAGTTCTGTCACAGGTACATTTCTCATTTTTTGCTTTTTAGGGTTGCACCCGCGGCTCATGGAGGTTTCCAGGCTGGGGGTCGAATCAGAGCTGCAGCTGCCGGCCTACACCACAGCCACAGCAACGCAGGATCTGAGCCACGTCTGCAGCCTTCACCACAGCTCACGGCAACACCGGATCCTTAACCCACTGAGCACGGCCAGGGATGGAACCTGCGTCCTCACGGATCCTGGTCAGGTCCGCAGTTGCTGAGCTGCTGCGGGCACTCCTCAGCTGAGTTTCTGTCTGTATGTCGCAGTCTCTGTGTGTCGTGTGGTTTAATGACAGCACGCGATTCCCAGGGGTTGAAGGGCTGACACTGTCATGTGCGCTTTGTTTAGCGCGGAGGGCTTGGTGTCGGTGCAGCGGCGGCGCGCGAGGGGCGTGTTAGAACGTTGCGGGCCAGCATTGGTCCTGACTGGTCTGCTTGTGACTGTGAAGCGGTGCTGTCAGCGTTGGTCCGTCTGGACTCGGGGACATGAGGTCGAGTTACCTGGTGGTATCAGACTTTGAAAAATCCAACTTGGAAGACAGTTTCAAGAAAATACGGTTTATATTTACATTAGTAATGTGTAATTAAGTGACCACAGTTACTCTTATGTGCAGATGAAGCAGTTGTTCTTAATATTTTAAAATGTCTTAAATTTCATTTTAAATTGTGAACTTAGGAGTTCCCATTGCAGCTCAGTGGGTTAACCCAGCAGTCTCTGTGAGGATGCAGGTTCGATCCCTGGCCTTGCTCAGTGGGTTAAGGAACTGGTGTTGCCGCAGGCTGCGGTGTAGGTCGCACATGTGGTTTGGATCCAGTATTGCTGTGGTGTAGGCCGGCAGTGGCAGCTCTGATTTGACCCCTGGCCTGGGAAATTCCAAATGCTTCAGGTGCAGCCCTAAAAAGAAAATAAATAAATGCGTAAAATGTGAAGTTAATGGTTGTAAGAGTCTCGTTTTCTTAAGCTTTTGAATATTAATTGTAAATATTGTCATGTTTGCAGAATTAAAATGTTTCTGCATGGTCTTACTAGGTCGGTGGCCCTGATGCTTTGGAATATGTGCCAGGTCAGGATATTCTGGACATCTGGTTCGACAGTGGCACTTCATGGTCCTACGTTCTTCCAGGTAATTTAAAGTAGCAGGTTGAATACCAGCTAGACAATTTGGGAAATACGTAAATGCTGTCAGTAGAAATTTATAAGCAAGAACTTTTTTGTGTGTGTTAATTGGAAGTATATCTCCTGTTAAAATGTAATTTTACAT
>PVHT020000061.1:12334220-12364302 GCA_004024745.2 Catagonus wagneri
GGTCAGGATATTCTGGACATCTGGTTCGACAGTGGCACTTCATGGTCCTACGTTCTTCCAGGTAATTTAAAGTAGCAGGTTGAATACCAGCTAGACAATTTGGGAAATACGTAAATGCTGTCAGTAGAAATTTATAAGCAAGAACTTTTTTGTGTGTGTTAATTGGAAGTATATCTCCTGTTAAAATGTAATTTTACATCTGGAAGAGTCCTTGAATTCATTTAATCCAGTGGTTTTTAGACTTTTAAAAAAATTTTTTTCCAAATGAAATTTTATGTAGAACCATGATACATAAGATAAATAAAAATGGGGATTTTCTTCCTCCTCTCAGCTCATTCCCCTTGACTTACTTGGCAGCCAGCCTTCAGCGACTCAGTTCTGTAAAACAAAGTTTGGAAATCACTGAAGTAGTGTGACCCCGTAATTATTCAGAAGAGGAAGTGGATTGAATTAGAGTCAAATGAGGTGACGGCCACACAGCTTAGTGTCAGACTGGAACTCGGGTGCCTGCTCTTCCTTTATCCTTCTCCCGTTCTCGTCACAGCTGTCTCCCTCCACGGACAGCTAACTAACTTAAACTTGCTCATGGTTGGGGTCAGCTTTTTCAGTGGCTGAGAGGAAGGGGAGATTGGGCAGGAATTAGAGGGAGCAGCCGCAGGCACACGTGAGAGGATGCCTTTAGGTGCGAGACCGATTTCATCAAGGATGCTAAGTGAGAAGCTGGAGTAAACTGCACTACCGCTTATCCGCGCTGCGACCTTAAAGACAAGTGGCAGCAAAGCACCAGGACATCAGCAGTTCCGTGCATTGCTACCGAGGGCTGGCTTTTGCCCAACAGATCCTGCTTGCTTTCTGGAGCAAAGGAATGCGGGAAATGGCTTGCCTGTCCGGCTGGCCACTGCTGCAGGGCTGCTGCTGGTCCTCGGCCTCGTTATCAAGGGCTGCAGCGTGATAGCTAGCAGGTCAATGTGGCCCTCCATTTGGGCCCTTCTTTCAGCTTTGGAAGTTCGAAAAGCAAAATACAAATACAGCTTAAATATACATCATGATTCATAATGATCAAATATAAGTTAACATTTTAATGAAGTTTTTATGTAGTAATTTTCAGAATTATTATTTCATAAGCTTCTCCCACTGTTCTTAAGAGAAAATACTTCCAGTTTAGGAACCTTGTTACCCTATATTATACTGAAAACATAGACACACAATACTACATAAGGTAGGTATTAGGTTAGGTAGTGTTCTAGTATAAACAGAAAGAAGGCTACCTCCTCCCGCGTTTGGGGCAGCATCCTGAATTTCAAAAAAGAGGATGTTGGGTGTGAAATCATGCTTTTATAGTATGTTTCAAAGTTCTGTAGCTGCTTCAGCCCTGGTGAGAACTGGTTCTACTGGTGTTGCTGCTTTTTAATTTCTGCAATGGGTTTACATTACTAATTGATGTCTGCAGTGGGTTTAGTTACTGAGTGCCGCAAGTGCAAGCTATACCTGGAGCCATTGATTCTATTAAACAGCAAGAAGACTGTCATTAAAACCTGTCTGTTCTCCTGTTCATAGAGTTCAGTGTTGCCATTTCTAGTTTGTGATGTTCTTAAACAACTATCTGACAGGGACAGAAACACTGTAGTAAATAAAATGTGGTAAAAATGCACGTGATCGAAAAATAATTTTTCCTTCCATATCATATTTAGGTAACTCAAAGAAAGAAATTGTCATCCAAACACGCACAAGCATGTTGTGTGCATGGCAGACTCCCAGAACATAAACCATGTTCACAGATGATACACAAACGCGAATGTGGACTGTAGTTTCTCCTTTGTCACTCGGATCTTATATTCCTCTTCCTCAAAAAAAGTAAAGAAATAAAATAAAAATCTTAGGAGATTGATCAGCAAGAGTGAGGTTAAGTGGTTTCTATTACATCATATCTTCCTCTCATTTATTCTTTCATGATGAAGCATTTCAGAAGAATAAATAGGCAGAAAGAATGAGCTGGAAAGGCTTCATGTTACTGGATGAATTCTTGGTTCAAAAAGCCATGGAACGGAGTTCCCGTTATGGCTTGGTGGTTAACCAATCAGACTAGGAACCATGAGGTTGTGTGTTTGATCCCTGGCCTTGCTCAGTGGGTTAAGGATCTGGCGTTGCCATGAGCTGTGGTGTAGGTTGCAGACGCGGCTTGGATCCCGTGTGGCTGTGGTGAAGGCCGGCGGCTACAGCTCCGATTCGACCCCTAGCCTGGGAACCTCCATATGCCGCTAGCGCGGCCCTAGAAAAGACAAAAAAAAAAAGCCATGAAACAAGGTGATTTTCCTTTAAAATAAAAAATTAAAAAAAAGAGCGGTCACCTACAGTCCCGGGGAGGCTTACTGTGCTTTTCCTTCTCAGATGGCTTGTGCTAAGTCTGATATGAAGTGACTTAATGTCTGCATAGAGTACGTGATTGCAGAGGAAAATCAGCTTGATTTTGAGTTTAATTTTAATGACCCATCTTCACTGATAGCTGCTGGTGTTTGATGAGGTGAATTTGATGATTATGTAGCATACATAGCTAGTTTTACATTTGGCTGGCAGATTTTTGTGGCTGTGAAAGAGATTTGGCTTCTGAATGTTGGCACCCAGTCCAGTACCAGGTGCGTTTCATTGTGAATTTAAAGTCAGTAGAAGTTAAGGCATTGAAACTTGAACGCTTTCTGAAAGGGAATGGCATTTTAAAGTAAATTATATATAGGTAATAAGTCGTATCTCTATTTCTAAAACATTCTTTGAACGTTTACCAAAGACATTAATTGTTACAGTGATTTAAAGGTAATTAATGCTCAGTTTTTTAAGAAGATGGCTCTGTATCTTGGGTCAGTTTAAGCAGCTGGTCCACAGTTGACGTGAGCGTTCACGCTCGATGATGTGCGTTCTGTGGGTTCTAACAAAAGTGCAGTGACACGTATCACACGGAATAGTTTTTTTGCCCTAAAAACCTTCTGCTCCACACATTCCCCTCCTTCCCGGCTGATCCGGGGCGGCCTCTGGTCTCTGCACTGTCTCCTTGGTTTTGCCCTTCCCGGAGTGTCGTGTAGCTGGGGTCATGCCGTGTGTAGCCTTTTCAGGTCGGCTTCTTCTACTTAGTAACACGCCCTCGAGTTTCCTCTGTGTCTTTTCATGCCTTGGTAGCTCACGTCTTTTTGGTGCCAAACAATATTTCATGGTCTGGATGTACCACAGTTTATCCATTCACCCATTGAAGCAATTAATGTTCTAAATACTTATTCTGCATCATTTCAGACTTTTTTGAAAGGGAGAACTTGAGAAGAGATCAGTTTTTGAAACAGAAACTTAGATTTACAAATAACTTTTTTTTTGCATTTTTTGTTACTCAGTTACATCTACAGTTGTACGATGATCATCACAACCCAATTTTATAGCATTTCCATCCAAAACCCCCAGCACATTTCCCCCCCCACAACCTGTCTCATCTGGAAACCATAAGTGTTTCAGTGTCTGGGTCAGTATCTGTTCTGTTCTGCAAAGAAGTTCATTGTGTCCTTTTTTTAGATTCCACATGTATGTGATAGCATTTGATGATGGTTTATTTTGTGGAAGATTGCCCCTCAGTTTGGGTTTGTGTGACGTGTTCTCATGACTGGATTTAGACTGTGCGTTTTCGGCAGGACTGTTTGAAAAGTGGTACCGTGTCCTTTTCAGTGCAGCATGTCCGAGGTCACGGGTTTCTTACTGGCGATGGTCAACCTTGATGGCTTGGCTGAGGCGCAGCTGGCCGGTTTTCTCTGTCGCAGTTACTCCTCCGTCTCCCCCATAATAGTTGCTGTGACAAGTACAGTGACCCCTCAACAGCTTCGGTAGGGCACCGGCTCCGTGCTGTCCAAGCACAGCCTCACAGCTGGGCCTCCACTTCCCTCGCTCTGTGTCTGTGGATTCAGCAGCTGCAGATCACACAGTGCTCAGTGTGTAAGTGAGAAATTCCGCGTGTGACTGGACCCGTGCAGTTCAAACCTGTGTTGTTCGGGGCCAGCCGTGTCTTGTAGGCAGATACTTCAAGGCTGCACGTATCCAGTTTTCTTACCAGGTGTTCACCTTGTTTTTAAGTATTTGATGATTTTTTTTAATTTTTATTTTTTCTGTTATAGCTGGTTTATGGCATTCTGTCGGTTTTCTGCTGTACAGCAAGGTGACCCAGTCACACGTGTATATACTCTTTTTCTCACATTATCCTCCATCATGCTCCGTCATAAGTGACTAGATATTGTTCCCGGTGTTATATAACTGATGATTCTGAACTGAAATGATTGCTACTTGTGATATTTAGCCACGGTCCCTTATTTCAGATGTTTTAACTCTTGAATTAACTGTTGTTACTTGTTAAAGGCTAAAGCGGCTCTCAAGCTTGTGCACGTATGTGTCCCCGAAACCTGAGAATAAATTTGTAGAGCAAGTAATTTTCTTTTGCCATATCTTTTTTGAAAGGCTCCACTTTTATTTCTGTTTATTGAAAAAAACTGGGGGGCATGCTTGTGGCGTGGGGAAGTTCCCAGGCCAGGGACTGAACCTGAGTCCTTAACCACTGGGCCACCGGGGAACTCCAGAGACTTAATTTTTAAAGAGCAGCTTTAGGTTCGTATCAAAATGGAAAGGCAGCACAGAGGTTGTCGAATGCCCTCTGCCCTCGTGCGCACGGTCTTTCCTGGTTCACAAGGTCCCGCCACCGCGGCGCGTGTGTGACAGGTTTTCAGCTGACACATCATCGCCACCCAAGGTCCATAGTTTACAGGTGTCCACACTTGCTGTCGCGTGTTCTTCGGGTGTGGACAGATGGGTAATGACTCCTGTCCGTCACTGCGGTATTGCTCAGGGTGTTCGCGGCCCGAAAACCGTCGGTGCTGCCTGCTCAGTCCCCCCCTGTCCACCAGCCTCATGTCTCCGGCTCAGGCTCGTGGGGCTTTTTTATGGTTTGCTTATCTTCTGATTGGGCTGTTGTCAAATTAGGAGTTAATAATTTGCTCTTGATAAGACATTTCTTTCTAACTTGTGTAATACCTTTGTTAAGTGCATTCACTCCCTGGTCAGAATGTCTGGGTTTATTTTTTATTTTTTAATATTTTTTCTTTGTGGTTGTTGTTTTCTTTATTTTGTTTTGTTTTTTTAGGGCCATACCTGCGGCATTTGTGGTTCCCAGGCTAGTGGTTGAATCGGAGCTGTAGCTGCCGGCCTACACCACAGCCACAGCAACGTGGGATCCAAGCCGAATCTGTGACCTACACCACAGCCACAGCAATGCCGGATCATTAACCCACTGAGCAAGGCCAGGGATCAAACCTGTGTCCTCATGGCTACTAGTTGGGTTCATTACCATGGAGCCACAATGGGAACTTCCAGATTGTCCAGGTTTAGGCTCCATATCTACTGCCTACTGTCTGCGTAAGCTTGGGCAGTTATACATCCCCTGAGGGTCTCACTTTGCTCATCTGTGAAATGGGAGTGATAGTGATACCTGCCTTAGGGAGTTGCTGTGAGAATCAAGTGAGTTAACGTATAAAGTTGGTAGATGCTCAGCAATTAATTGTTGAATTAATAAAATTTATTTTCATTAAAGATTTAACTGGAAACATTGATTATTATGAGTCAGCCCCATAATTTAGATATTTTAGTTATCTGTGGTTTGGGAGATCATACTCCAAGGTTTATTTTCTTAATCTTGATTAATATATTGGCAGTTACAGCCCAAGTGAATGCAGTCTAACCATTGGGGAAAGCATGATGCAAGAAATGAGTGACGTGGTTACTTTGAATGTTTTAACACTCTGATAAATTTCATTTCTGTTTTCCTATTTTAATTAAGCTTCTGTGTTTTCATATTTGTTTTTGAGGTACTGACCAAAGAGCAGATTTGTACTTGGAAGGAAAAGACCAGCTTGGGGGTTGGTTTCAGTCTTCCTTGCTAACAAGTGTGGCAGCAAGGAACAAGTCGCCTTTTAAGTAAGTACAGACCTGAGCTAAACAGATCAGCACACTTCAAGGGTCTCTGCTGAGTCCTGCCAGCGTGTGAAGCATTGTGCTGAGTAATCTGTGTGTGTGTGTGATTAGTGTGCGGTCTTCAGTCTCATGAGGAAATAAGTGTGAGGTTAAAAAATAGAGACAAAGGGAGTTCCCATCATGGCTCAGTGGTAACGAACCTGACTAGTCTCTGTGAGGACATGGGTTTGATCCCTGGCCTCACTCAGTGGGTTAAAGATCCAGTGTTGCCGTGGGCTGTGGTGTAGGTCGCAGGCGCAGCTTGGATCTGGCGTTGCTGTGACTGTGGCGTAGGCCGGTGGCTGTAGCTCCGATTCGACCTCTAGCCTGGAACTTCCATGTGCTGCGGGTGCGGCCCTAAAAAGCAAAAACACACAAACCAGTGCAACAGCCGCTGTATTTCTCAGATTATCTTTTTGAAGATAATTTTGTGGTGGTAACTTGCTTTTGTTTTTGGCCACATTCGGGACATAGAAGTTCCTGGGCCAGGGATCGAAGCTGAGCTACAGCCGTGACGGTGCCAGACCTTAACTGCTAGGCCACCGGGGACTCCGTAATGTTTGCCCTGTTTTTTTGGCTTCCCAGAAGCATGTGGACTTCCCAGGCCAGGGGTCGGATCTGAGCCACCGTTGTGACCTACACAGCAGCTGCTGCAACACCGGATCATTTTACCCACGTGCCAGGCTGGGGATCGAACCTGCATCCTGGCTCTGCAGCGACACCACCAGTTCTGTTGTGCCATAGCGGGAACTCCAAAATTTTTTTTAGACATCCTTTTTCCTGGTTAGCTTTTTTTTTTTCCCCTCTCTTTACCGCCTCAACTGCGTCTTGTGGGAGGGATGTGGCAAGCAGGCTAGAGGCTGGATGGGAGCTGCAGCTGGAGCCTACGCCACAGCCACAGCCACGCAGGATCCCAGCCGCATCTGTGACCTTTGCTGCAGCCTGTGGCAGTGCTGGATCCTTAACCTACTGAGTGAGGCTGGGGATAGAACCTGTACCCTCATAGACACAGTGTTGGGTCCTTAACCCACTGAGCCACAGGAGGAACTTCCTGGAGAGTTTTAATGATCAACATCAGTACATAATAGATGCTCAGGTAATAATTGTTCAGTGAATATAAACATAAAAATTTTTTGGGAGTT
Source organism: Catagonus wagneri (assembly GCA_004024745.2). NCBI lineage: Eukaryota > Metazoa > Chordata > Mammalia > Artiodactyla > Tayassuidae > Catagonus > Catagonus wagneri. The sequence goes on from PVHT020000061.1 coordinate 12,341,387, forward strand.
CACGTCGTGGCTCAGTGTGTTAAGGATCCAGCGTTGCCGTGAGCTGTGGTGTGGGTTGCAGACGCGTCTCAGATCCCGTGTTGCTGTGGCTGTGGCGAAGGCTAGCAGCTACAGCTCCTGTTAGACCCCTAGCCTGGGAACCTCCATATGTCACAGGTGCGGCCCTAGATAAGACAAAAAGACAAAAAAAAAATTTTTTTTGGCGTTCCTGTCGTAGCTCAGCAGAAATGAATCTCACTAGCATCCATGAGGATGCAGGTTCGATCCCTGGCCTCCCTCAGTGGGTTAAGGATCCAGTGTTGCTGCGAGCTGTGGTGTAGGCCAGCTACGGCTCCGATTTGACCCCTAGCCTGAGAACCTCCATATGCCATGGGTATGGCCCTAAAAACCAAAGAAAAAAAATTTTTCTTGTATAAATAGAGAGTTGACTGTTTAACAGTCAGGATGAGTGGGCAGTTAGGAATTAGACATTGGAGCTCCCGCTGTGGTGCAACAGGATTGGTGGCGTCTTGGGAGCGCTGGGGTGCAGGTTCCATCTACAGCCCGCACAGCGGATTAGGGATCCGGGATTGCTGCAGCTGCGGCTCAAGATCTGATCCCTGGCCTGGGAGCCCCACATGATGTGGGGCAGCCAAAAATAAATAAATATATAAAAGAATTAAACTTTGAAGAAAAGTTTTCATACATAAACTTTCAAGAAAAACTTGTTTTTGTGTCAGACTAAGATAACTCTTTTTACGCTGTAAGTCAGCTTCAGAAAGACCATCATAGTCATGTTTCTTGGGTCAGGGATTGAACCTGTGCCAGAGCAGTGACCCGAGCCACTGCAGTGACAGCACTGGATCCTTACCCTCAGTGCCACAGGGGAACTCCTGTGTTGGTTATTAAAATGGCCAATGTGTCTTCTTAGGACGGTGGTTGTTCATGGATTTACGGTTGGAGAAAAGGGAGAAAAGATGTCCAAATCTCTTGGGAATGTCATTGACCCTGATGTGGTCATCAACGGAGGACAGGTAGGTGGCTCCCTGACAGTTCCTTTTATTTTTGTTTTAAGGCTCTTTAGTTGGCAGCCAGAACCCTTGATGTAATTTCTTCGGTGGAAAAGAAATGTCAGAAAACTACATTTTATGCTAATAGCAAATGTCTGACCATGTTTTAAGTGTAGACTCTTACGTAATGTGATTTTTTTTTTTTCTCCTAAAGGGAAGTGTTGGGATTGTGGCTCTTCTGAGCCATTTCAAGTCTTAATCTCCAATTAGGTCCCGAACCGTGCTCTGCCTTTTTCCATTGTCTGAACTTTAACCGCTTTATAAACGTTAGTCTCACAGTTAAACAGGATAAAAAAAAAAAAAAAAACGGGATCACAACTTCTAAATGCATGTTTCCTTACTGTATTCTTGGAAATTGTACACTTTAAAACAAAGCATTAATGAACATCAGTCAGATCTGGGGTTCCTGATACTTTTGTTTATTTCAGAGCTGCTTTCAGAAAAGGAAGCCCTTGTCTGTTACCTCCTTCCCTGGGCGTCTTGCTGCCCTCGGTCATTTCTCGTTGTCAGGGCTGCTTGGGAACACTGAGCGGGCAGAGCGGTCTTCCCTCGCCCGCACCTGCTGCCCCGTCCCAGCAGCGCCCAGGGCGGTTCAGGGTCTGTCCGCCTGCACGACGGCGAAGGTGGGCGTTAGCTCCCGCACACTGAACTGGACCACAGCCACACTCTCCTTTTTTCCAGTTTTGTTGTTTTTTAGACGCAGGCTGATCTCTGAGATTGTTAGCCCTCATTTCATTGCAATACGGGTGTGTTTTGTGTTTATACTGTGCACTGACACTTCTGAATAGGAGTCTCACCTCCAGTATTTGTTCACCAAATTGTAATCAAAAGCCATTTATGTGTTTGTTTTTTTTTTTCCTCAATAAAAAGGATCAAAGCAAAGAGCCTCCCTTTGGTGCTGACGTCCTTCGCTGGTGGGTTGCAGAGTCCAACGTCTTCACCGAAGTGACCATTAGTCCATCTGTCCTCAGTGCTGCCAGGGACGATATTAGCAAGGTCAGAGTCAGTGTCTTTAGTCTTCCTGTCACTTACTACTCCTGAATGAACGTTTACTGAACTGTTGTTAAAAAAAAACGAGGGGAGTTTCCATCATGGCGCAGCAGAAACGAATCTGACCAGTACCCGTGAGGACGCAGGTTCGATCCCTGGCCTCGCTCAGTGGGTTAAGGATCTGGTGTTGCTGTGAGCTGTGATATAGGTCACAGATGTGGCTCAGATCTGGGGTTGCTGTGGCTGTGGCGTAGGCCGGCAGCTATAGTTCTGATTCAGCCCCTAGCCTGGGAACCTCCATGTGCTGCAGGTGCAGCCCTAAAAAACAAAAGACAAAAAAAAAAAAAGGAAGAGGCACATTTTGTTGGCACTGCATAATTGAATGAAAGTGAGTCCCCACTTTTAAAAAAATCCAGTGCTGATTATTTGTTTAAAAATATCAGTAGCAATGCTAATAACTTTATACACTATCTTTTTATATTATGATATGAAATTATACTAGTTTTGTATACTTTATATGTGCCTAGTAGCCGTTCACATTTATTCCATTTATTCTTACCTATACAACCTTCTTACCTACACAACTGAACAAACTGTGCCACTGACAGGTGATCTGACGAAAGGTTATAAAGAAATAAAATGAAAATCAGTTTTTATGTGTAAAGTACAGTGGTTGCTTCTGTAACTGGGCTTTTCAAGTGAGAGGTGTTGTGTATACATGTGTGGCCTTGTTTACGAACGATGGAACGTGTCCCCTTAAGAAAGTAACATGAGTTGGATGAAAATCATAGAGAAATAAAGTAGCTTTTCAGTGATAACGGGACTCGTTTTTTTAAATTGCATTTTTCCCTCCGTCTTCCTAGCTTAGGAATACACTCCGCTTTCTTTTGGGAAATGTGGCCGGTTTCACCCCAGAAACAGATTCTGTTCCCGTGAACGACATGTACGTCATAGACCAGTACATGCTGCACTTGCTCCAGGATCTGGCCAACAAGGTGAGTCCGCCCTTCACCAGCTCTTGGAAACAGCGCTGTTGGGTGTCGAAATGTGCTTGTGAGCGGAGCAAACCTCGCCAGACACAGTCACTGAAGAGCTGGACTTGATCAGTTCCAGTCATTCCTAGGGAGACCAGGTTTGAAGTCTTAAGTCTTCTTAACTAGTTTCCCGAAAGCCTAGAGCAGTTCCTGGTGGAGACAGTGGGCCCAGGCTTCCCCCCAGACCACACTTTTCTCTCAAAATCAGCTCCCTGTATTTCGCTAATTGGAAGGAATAAATTGGAGTTGTACTTCATCAGCAGGTGTATAGCAGTACACGTCTCAAAGTATACAAATGACAAATGATGATTCCTGTGTATCTTGTATAATATCTTCTCATGTATAAACACAGATAACTTGTGTTCTCTCAAAAACTGGAATTTCTTCCACATAGCCTTAAAGTCAGAGTTGTTCATGCAGATTTTTGCCCAGTTTTACTTTTCAGCCATAAATATGGAAACGTTGGTAACTCACACCCTTTGCTTTGCTGTTTTAAAGCAGTGTGGTTCCAGCATTTAAAACTGACCTTTTGCAGTTTCCAGGGTCGAATGTTCAGTGTTTTCTTAGGATGCTAGGCTTTGACATCCAGAAATGACGTTTCCAAGATTCTTTGGAGCCTCACATCTTGTTGGCGTTGTATCTGTCTGCCTCCGAAATTTATTTTCCAAGGGAATGTATTTTGCTTGCGACGACTTAACATTTTATTGCTTATCCCGGCTTCCGAATTTATTTTGGCTTTGCTCCCCAGATTACTGACTCATATAAGCAGTATGATTTCGGAAAAGTCGTTCGGCTGTTACGAGCGTTTTATACCAGAGAACTCTCCTCCTTTTATTTCAGCATAATCAAAGACAGGTATGTATGACCGAATGCCAAAGTACTGCGCACACATTTCTCGAACTTCTCCTCTGCTTGGCAAACGCTGGGAAGCGGAGGCGAGAGAGAGGCTGCCCTGTGCCCTCCTTCGGAGCCGGGCTCTTGAGTCGGGTCTGATTGGGAGGGCTCGGCCGCCTCTTTAGCTGTGCGTGTTGGGGCAGCTCCTTCTCTAACCTCAGCGTCTTCATCTGTGAAGCGGTGACAGTAACACCTGCCTCTCGGTGTGGTTATGAGAAGAGGGAGTGTCACTAAGTGCTCCGTGCTGCGCGCGTGACTTTAGGCACCTGCGCTGTAGCCGTCGCGCTTGTTCTCAGGAGCTTGCAGACCTCGGGGGTGGGGGAGAAATACTCAGCCAGTTGTTAATACAGTTCCGTGTTTAACACGAGTGACAGCCTTTGGGGGGGAAAGCTTGGTGCGGAGTCTTCATTTCCTGCGTCCACGTGCGGGCAACACGCATCTTTATTTAGTGGCTCAGCCAGTGCGAGGTGTCAGCCCCCATCTGTCAGCGCCTCGGGGACCTTCCGCGGCGACCGGGACTCCGGCCCTTCCCTGAACACAGACAGGGCCCTGGGGACGGCAAGTCACGTCTTCGGTGCCGTCGGCGCCCTTACTGGTTTCCCGTGAACACACGATCGGGATTCGAGGGCCCTGTGTCCGCGCGGCGGGATCGCCGCGGCAGAGCTGTGCGGGGGCCCCGCGGGGAGGCCGGAGGGTCGGGGGCTGCGCGCGCCGTGCGGCCTAAGCCCGTCCCGCGGTTCCGGGCGGCGGGCCTTTGCGTTACCCCCGGGCCGAGCGCAGCCTGAGGCAGGGCCGGCCTGGCAGTCGTGTGAGTGTTGTCCTCTGCTCAACACGCTGTTCTTGTCCAGGCTTTACTGTGAAAGTGCAAAGGATCCCAAACGCCGCTCTTGTCAGACGGCGTTAGCTGAGATTTTGGACGTGATGGTTCGCTCCTTTGCGCCCATTCTCCCTCACCTGGCCGAAGAGGTGTTCCAGCATGCGCCGCACAGCAAAGGTGAGAGGTGGCTGTGTTCCCGAGGGGCGGAGACCCTGGCTGAGCGGGCAGTTTCTAATTCTATCTACTTCACATTAAGAGGCTCTTACTCGGAGTTCCCATCGTGGCTCAGCGGAAATGAATCCGACTAGTATCCTGGAGGATGCAGGTTCGATCCCTGGCCTCGGTCAGTGGGTTAAGAAGGATCTGGCGTTGCCGTGGCTGTGGTGTGGGCCGGCAGCTGTAGCTCTGACTGGACCCCTGACCTGGGAACTTCCTTATGTCATGGGTGCGGCCCTAAAAAGACCGAAAAAAAAAAAAAGAGGCTCTTCATCTACAGTGAATGCTTTGAGACAGGATGTGTCTTGACCATGTAGTTGTTCCTGAACCTCCTTAGAGCAGAGGAATGGCCTTCCAGCCACGTGAAAGTGCTCTCTGAAATGTATAAACAGCTTGGCTATATTGAGAAAACTCTTTCTCTAAAATACCTTCATAAATGTCAGGAATACATTTTAGGTTTGACTAAAACAAAGTATAGTGCTGTTAGCGAATAGTTTTATAATAGTTTTTTTCCGATTGTATTGAACTTACAGAAACTATAGAATCTTAGAGTGAGGATGAAAATTCACTCATGGTCCTACTTAAAACCCGGAGACAACAGTAGTACTGGGATATTTCTTTCTGTTTTATTTTCTCCTGGGCGTCCTCTGAGATCTTACTGTATATCCTATCCTTACTGTATATCTTATCCTTTGTTTCCCTTTCCAGATGTTGATATGAACTGTGATAAATACTCAGGATGGCTCCATACTAACCACCGTGAATAACAGTTCTTATTTCCCATGAATAGTAAATAGTGGCTTGAGCTTTGTATACAGTTTAGAATATATGCAAATTCATTAATTTCTTTCTTTTTTTTTTTAAAGAACCCAAGAGTGTTTTTCGTACTGGCTGGATTAAAACCAGCCCTATCTGGAAGAAGCCGGGGCTGGAAGAAGCGGTGGAGGGGGCGTGCGCCATGCGAGACGCGTTTCTCGGCAGCGTCCCGGGCAGAAACGCTGCCGAGTTCGCCGTCACGCTCGTGATCGAGCCGGGGCTGCTCTTTGAGATCATAGAGGTGAGTGGCGCTTGGATCGCCTCGTGCAGCGTCCTGCGCAGTTTGGTTTTTAAAAAACCTCCGTGTAAATAAATCTATTTCTTAAATTTAGGATTTCTGTCTTCTAATATTAATCACTGCCACTTTGTTTCCTACGCTCAGTGCTGCCTTTTTCTCCTCTTCTAAAACGTATACTCTGTTGCTGCCTCCTACTTCTTTAGCATCCGGCGTCACCGCGAGCTGCGGTGTAGGTCGCAGACGTAGGTTGAGCCGTGACGTTGTGATCAAGTTCTGTTTGACGTGCAGGGGCTGTTTAGATGACGGGTGACATCTGGCAGGAGCATCAGATGACACAAAAATTCAGAGTTCTTTGTTAAGGGTCTAGTTTTCTGAGAATGTTATCCATTTGGGTTAGATTCAAAACAAATCCAAAATAGAGTTCTTTTACTCATGGGACCTGAAGAAAATTCATTTGCTCCAGCAAATGATCATGTGACTTCAAAGCATTCATCCTGTTTTTGACTTTCAAGAGGTCCTCAGAAGTCTCTTCTCGGGGTTGATTGGCCAGGCTGGCTTATAGCATAACAGACCGACTCCAGATTTTTCTCTAGTGTTAATGTTTGAGAAGAGAATTGGCAGTGAGTGTGTTTTTATAGTTTTACTAATATCACAGCTTACTAATAAATGACCGTCTTAATGGGTTGGTGAGTTCAGTGTAAGTTTTTAATAGTGTAATTGAATTGAGATTTGAGGCTTGAAAGAGCTAGGTGGTTTAAGATTCTTGGTCAGTAAGCCAAATTTTTTTCTAACAGAAATGATCCAAGCAAGCTGTATTTTTTTTTTTTTTTTTTTTTTTTTTTTGGCTTACTGATGCAGCTAATGAAGTCCGAGAAAGCAAGACAGGTAGAGGAAAAGGCCGGCACTGGGCTGTGTAGCCGCGGCTCAGTTATGGCTTCACTGGTCCTCAGTTTCCTGGTCCATAAAATGGGGCCATGAGCTTCCCAACCTGTAGGTTTAAAAAGGTGAACATCTTATCAGAATTCTGTTACCGGACCAAGAATCTTAGACCAAAAATGTGACTGTATTTTCCCTAGGAATTACAGTACCTAGCTGTCTAATGGAGTCCTGGATCTGTCACGTACTAATTGTATGAATTAGTTAAAACCAAACTAATATCATTGAATCTCCTGTTTTCGCATGAGCTTTTGTGAAAGGAATTTCATATTAGCTCACACACTCATTTTGAGGATCACGATTGCAGTGAAAACTGCGGAAGCGCATGTCCCCTCCAGGTTCAGCAGGCCCCCGAAGAGCTGAGCACGGCCTACATCGCCCCCATCGGGTGGCACTGTCCAGCTTAACCCCACTCCTCTGTCGGAAGCGTCACACGGGGCAAAGGATGGGCTCTGAGGCCAACAGACCAGGGCTGGAATCGCAGCTGCCCCTCAGGTTGGGAAGCTCTGACGTGACGGCCTCTCTGAGCGGGTTTGCGCCATTGTGAAGCGGGGATAGAATACGTGGTGGCTGTTTTGTGATGATTAGAGATTCTGAATGGACGTTTAGCATCTAGCAGAGTGACAGACCTGGCAGCGAGCATATTCTCAATAAATACTTTTTTTTTTCCCCCTTTTTCCAGCTACACCTGCTACATACGGAAGTTCCCGGGCCAGGGATCCAACCCACACAGAAACATCAGGTCCTTAACCTACTGAACCACAGCGGAACTCCTCTCGATAAATACTGTTGAGTAGCTTTTAGTGAAAACCTTTCGTACAGGTAGTAGTTGATGTATTTAATAATATCAGCTCGGGGGTAATAGGTCCAAGGGCTTCTTCACCAAACACAAGGATTTGCAGTGTTTATTTTTAGAACCTGTTTAGGGTGAGAATTTAATGGTAACTTTCAGTGCTCTCCTCAGATGCTACAGGCTGAGGAGACCTCCAGCACCTCGCAGTTGAATGAACTGATGATGGCGTCCCAGACCACCCTGCTCCCTCAGGAGCCGCGGACATTAGCTGCAGATGTGATCGAACGTACAGGGACATTCCTGATCAATTTAGAAGGTGAGGAGGTGAGCGTAGCAGTGGCGTCTGGAGAAATGAATAGTAACCACAGGTCCTCTCCGGCTTCGGGCGAACTGCGCGTCTGCCCAAGGCAGTCTTCCTGGATGCGTCTTTCTGTAGAAACGGTCACAGCGGCCGGGCTTCTGAGCCAGCCGGCCCGGTGTCCTCGCCGGCGATCTCGGAATACAGTGCTGGGGGGAGGGGAGGGGGGGGTCCGTCAGTCGGCCGTCCTCTGGTTGGCTTTTGTGTCCCCGTCTTCTGACACTTAGTCCTGCCCGGCCCTGCCACCTTCCCCACTGTGGAGTCTCATCCTTTGTCTGGTGCCGCCCCAAATGAAAGCATTATTCTCAGGAGCCGAGGAGGAAGCTCTGTGGAATGCATTCTACAGTGGTCTCACAGGCGAGCTTTTTGAAGCTGTTTGATAGGGGATTTCCTTTTTTTTTTTGTCTTTTTAGGGCCACACTCGTGGCATATGGAAGTTCCTAGCGAGGGGTCAAATCGGAGTTGTAGCCATCGGCCTACGCCACAGCCACAGCCACAGCAACACCAGATCCAAGCTGTGTCTGCGACCTACTCCGCAGCTCACGGCAAAGCCGGATCCTTAACCCCCTGAGCGAGGCCAGGGATTGAACCTGCGTCCTCACGGATACTAGCTGGTTTCATTACCACTGAGCTACCATGGGAATTCCTGATAGAGGATTTTTGTCAACCTAATTCATTCTCACTGATGCAAACACACACAGAGCAACAATAACAGACAGGTAATGTGTTTTTCAGAGTAGTTTTAGGTATTAGCAGGAAGCAGGAGGCTAATTTATAGGCATCAGTTAAAAACTTTGAGGCCTGGCAGCACTGACCGTGTCGTCCTGCTTTTCAGAACGTTGGTGACCATCTGTGTGCAGGGACCAGGGGTCATTTACCTTCTTTGCTGTGGGTCCCGGCGGAGGCCCTCTCTCAGTTGTGGAGTTTGTTTCCTTTTGTCCAAACCAAGAAGTTTTAAGTGGGGGCACTGGTGTTGTCACTGTAGTCAGGCTTTTTTAAAAATTCTTAATCAAGTGTGTAGCTGGAGAGGCGGTGCGGGTTTATCAGAACAACACCCCATGCAGAGCCCGAGGGCCTGCTCTCCTGTGTGGACGCGGAACTGACTCTGACCCTCGGAACAGCCAGCCAGCCTTTGGGGTCTGATTCCTCAGCTCTCCCAAGGCTTCAGGCTGTGCGAGTCCAGTGCTGGGGCTGTTTCTGCACAGATTATGCAAAGGAAGCATGTTTTCCAAGGCAGGAGAGAGGAGGCTTTGAAAAGGCAGTTCCCGTTGTGGCGCAGTGGTTAATGAATCTGACTAGGAACCATGAGGTTGTGGGTTCGATCCCTGGCCTTGCTCAGTGGGTTAACGATCCAGCGTTGCCATGAGCTGTGGTTGCAGACGCAGCTCGGATCCCGCATTGCTGTGGCTGTGGTGAAGGCCGGTGGCTGTAGCTCCGATGAGACCCTTAGCCTGGGAACCTCCATGTGCCGCAGCTGCGGCCCTACCCGGTTAGGAAATAGTTCCACACTGTCAGAAATAGCCCTCACGCATTTTTCTGTCCCAGGTGGTGATATTCGTGAAGAGTCTGCATATAAAGTTATTGTCACGCCAACTACCAAGGAGAAGTGCCCCCGGTGCTGGAAGCACACGGCCGCGGCCGCAGATGCGCTGTGTCCCCGCTGCGCGGACGTCGTGGGAGGAAAGTAGCACCTGAGCGTGGACAGCTCTCGGCGCGACAGCCCCCGCCACGGCTGCAGGGTTTACACGGCTGTTCACAACGCGGGAAAGGGATCCAAGGCTTATTGGCTCAAGAGCGTAAGAGTCAGAGCTAGAGCGTGGGGGTCAGAGACGGAGTTCTGAGGTTTTCTGTAAGTAGATGAAAGTAACATGTGTGCACACATGGAAAACGCACGTCTGCCGGGCCCGGCGGACCCCTCAGACACTGACAGTGCCTGCCTACAGACATGGCTGAGCAGAACACGTTTTGTATTTTATATACCTCCTCGGCTCATTAAGTTCTGTGATGTCTGAAAATAAAGGCACCTGGAAAATTACTGGCTGATTCTGGTGCAAACGCTGTCAGTGTCAAGGAAAAGGTGTGGTTTCGACGGGTGATGGGGGAGGAACAAGCCCATCCTGTCCCAACAGCGAGCCCCAGCAGTGACATATTTTACTATTTCAGGCTGGCTTTTCGGTGGTATCAGAAAGAAAAACATCACAAGATCTGTTATTCTCCTATGAGAAGGAAAGAACCCTTATTGCTTGTATTTGTAAATGTTAAGGAAACGACGTGAAAGCTGAAAATTTATTTCACTAATATACATAAGTTCACAACAATGACCAGACACAGAAAAGAGCAGTATATACAGGATCTGACTACTTACATTACAATAGATCACAGGGCATTTTATAAACAGTTCAGTATTGGATTAAAACCTTGCCCGGGACGACCAGTTCTGTTCAGCAGCAGTGTGACAAATCGATCCTGTTGGGGAGAGAGGGGGCTCTCACCACTGCGCTTGAGCACTTTAAAAATGTTTGTCTCCCGTGAGCGCAGTGGACCACAGCCACTGCTACGTGAGCTCATCTCAGTCTGCAGGGTCACTGACTCTGGGTCTTCTGTGATTTTTAAATTGTCATCAGTTAAGTCTAACAGTGTTTACTCTGCCCTTAGATGAGTCGTATAACAAAGCCGAAGCTCTTTCACACTTGTTTCTGCAAAAGTATGAAGCATTTAGAGGCTGGTGCTCTGTCCCTCTTCGCCTGCCAGCTTTTCTAGTTCTCCATCTAAATCAAACTGTAACGTAGAAGCTGTGAGTATCTGAACCCTTTTGTTTTCCTTTGCAGATAGCCACAGAATTTACCAAGGTACAAACTATTTTGCGTTCATGAGGGAAGGTTTGGGGGTGGGAGATTATCTAAAAAACCTACTCAGTGGTTATCGGGTTCCCACCAGTAACTGCGGTGCGCAGGGACCACCTATAGTCCATGGGAAATCAGACTGACTTGTGGCTCTTTCTGGTTACAGAACGTATACAATGTGTTTCCTTCCTACATGGGATTTATTTTAAAAGCCCTTAATGAAATAGTAAAATATGTCACTGCTCTTAACCATACAATTCAGAATTGAATTTTAAAATTCTTGGAATGATAAATTTTAGGATAACAAATCTAACTAGAGACTCAATGATTTGCAGTGGTTCTAGGAGCCGTATTTCATCTTATTAATCCCAACACTCCCCAAGTCTGATGTGTCAGAATAAGTTCAGCCAGCTTTATTATCTAAAATGCTTACTAGCTCCCTCACCCCCCAAGTGATGATGGAATCAAAGAGAGGATTTAATTCCATCTTTAAAAATGCCTGTAATTCCAAGTGTCTTTCACCGCCTCCGAGGTTCCGAACTACTTTCAGAGTATTTAAAAAAGTCTCGGAGAGAACTAATCTTTTAGGATATACATGACAAGAGACTATATGAAGCGAGACACGTTTACAGGAAATCACAGACGTGTGTCTGGATGGGGCAGCGGAGACCCCAGCAGCGGCTGAGAGGCGGGACCAGCTCGAGGTTCTTTTCATGCTGCGGCGTCCGGCGGGCCTCCGTCAGACGTCCAGGGCCTCACCCCAAATCCTCAGGCCATCTCAGAAATTCATCCTTCAAGACTTTAAATGAAACAGTAATTACGAAGTTTTAGTTATTATTTGGATGTGATCTTAGTTAAGAATTTATCCCGGGGAGCCCTCAGACATCAGACCCGTTCCTGTCCAGGCCTGACGGGGACACAGTGCCCCAGCTGCGGCCGGGTGCTGGCGCTGGCTTCTTGCGAGGAGTGAAGAGACGACAGCTGCTCTGACAGCTGTGACCCGGACAGATGTCAGTGAGCACAACATATGGCTGCATTCCAAAGATGCACTGAAACGGGTTCTTGGTATCTGTACAGCTCGGAGCACTTTTTACAGCTTTGGTTAATTTGGTTTTCATCGAATACTTTTTCAGCACCCGGACCGCTCTAGGCACTACGGGGCACAAAATCCGTCGTAGCTGTCCTCTCCAGCCAGCTGTGCGGTAGGTTTGCTAAAGCTGTGGTGTCATCACTAAGCATTTTCTGGACTGTTCCTAAGAGCAGGGAACAGCACCAAATCTCAGAAGCAAGACGCCTCTAAACACTTGTAGGAAAAATAAAGTTGGACTTAAATTTTTAGCATCTTTGCCCTTTTTTAAAACATAAGTTTTACAAGATAATACATTTTTACAAGATAATACATTTTTACAATTACCTGATGTGGATAAAACTTTGAATCTTGGCAAAAAGCAGATTTTACTTGCATTATAGTTAATTTTGGAGTGTTACTTGCAGCTCAGACTCTCAGTTTTGGCAAGTACAACAGTTAAGGGTTCTATCAGTGTCCATCCGATGACATGACGATCGTGAACCCATCGCTCCCCCACAGCAGCGTCTTCCTCCTCTGAGCCTCAGCCATAACCTCTGGGAAAGGAACCTGTCCGCGTCCAGGACTGCAGGGGACGACCAGTGTGGGATTAAGCAGGAAAACAGAAGCTTCGCTCAGCATTTACTGAAACGGGGATATTCCTCTAATTTTACTGATGGGGATGATACATGAACACATACTTATTATAACAACATTTTGAATACGAAATGGAGAATCAACATAATCTGTAAATTATATCCAATTGTCAATAGCAAAGTTTGATAATAAAGCTACCTAAGTGGTTGAATTAGAAATAAACAGTAAAACATCTGCAAGAGGAATTAAGAGTATAATTGATACATGTTTAAATTTATCATCAGTATTAACCAAAGGAGTGAAATTTAGCCAGGACTGTACTTTTTAAAAGTAATGTGTATTTTTATTTATTTTACAAAAGGAAAAGAAAAAACCATACTCCCTCCATAAAACTCCAGATCTTACTGTGTAAAGTAACCATGCACTAACTCGGACTACAGTCACACAGCGTCAGCCTGTTTGCTGGCGTCACAGCGGAGGAAGGGACATGGCTGCCACGGCTTCCGTGAGGTGTAAGGCCAAGCTGTACTGCCCATGGTTTTCTGGTAGAAGCTCAATGACTTTATTCACTAGTTTAGCTGTTGTTGCAATTGGCACTTCTGTGTTTTGAAGATCCTGGGGGTTCTGCAAACGGGACACAAAAATAACCCATCAGTTACAGCCGACTGAGTAACTGTGACGTAGGAGTTCTCGGAAGAGTAACTGGGAACAAAAATCGCCCTTCCTCAGAGCAAGCGAGCTGAGCCGAGCAGCTGCTCGGGAGGCAGCGGCCGCCCGGGGAGCCCCGCACCCGGCCCTCCCGCCGCCGCTCACCATCGCCTTCAGCCAGGTGCACAGGGTGGGTGGCAGCCGGGCCAGCAGCTCCAGGCCCTCCCTTGTCTGGGTGTGGAGCACCGCGTGCGCCAGCCGCTGCCCGATCAAGACCAGCAGCTGAGAGGCCAGGACCTCCTTGTCCCGGACCTGCAGCAGGGCCTGGGGGGAGGGAGCGCGCAGGGCGTGAGGCCGGCGGACGTCGGAGTGCAGCTGCGCTTACAGCACCGCGGTCATCTCTGCTGCACAGCAGCTGCTCCCGTCACACGTGTTATGTACCCTTTTCCACTATCGCATCTATTCAGGAAAGGTTCTGCTAGGGAAAAGGGCCTAGTTTTTTTTTTTTTCCCCTGTGGCACGCAAACGCAGGATCCCAGTTCAGAGACCGGGGACTGAACCCAGCCACGGTGGTGGAAGTGCCGTGTGCTAACCACCAGACCACCAGGGAACTCCCTCTAGTTCACTTTTTTTGGCTAAGCTCACGGCGTGCAGAGCCCCAGGCCAGGGATCAAACCCGCAGCAGGGGAGTGACAACGCCAGATCCCTCACCCACTGAGCGAGGCCAGGGATCGAACCCGCAACCTCATGGATACTATTCTGACGTGTTCCCACTGTGCCACAACGGGAACTCCCCGACTGCAGTGATTCTTGACTCCCAGCTGTCAGTGTTAAAGCCTGAGCCCAGCCGACACCCCCACGGGCCTCACCTCCTCGGCTAGGTGGTCGGCGCCGTGGCTGTACAGCTCCCCCACGTGGTGCCTCCGCACGGCGTCCTCACTGACGTGCAGGTGATGCGCGAGATCGAGGGCCAGCGCGGGCCAGTCTCGCTCCTCCAAAGGGGTGGCGGCTGCCTCTTCTGAGGAGTCTTTGTCCTTTGCGACTCCGAGTCGGGCCTGGACAGCGGCACTGACAACTTTCAGGAGGAACTTGAAGACGGGAAACCAACAGCAACGTCTGGTTAGTGCGCTTCAGCCCCAAACACCTGGGTCCCAGGACTCGCCGGCTTTCCGTCAGCTGCACTGGCTCTTCATCACAACTCTCTAGTCACCCGGCAAAGACTCGTAATTTAGAGGGAAACGAGCTCCGAGGAGCCCCGGAAGTGGCTGTCATTTACCTGTTGTCGTATGGAAATAATATTGGGATCCATTTCCCCACTCGGCAGTAACTGAATTGAAGTTAGGTCTTTGAAAAAGGCGTTTTTCCCCTACAGAGAAAGAAGAGGCCACGACAGCGATGAGTGTGGATTATTATGGAAGGGAAGATATAAAAAAGAAGTCATTTAATCAGCCATAACTCATGGCCTGATTTCTTTTGTCTGTCAACAGCAGCAGTTCAGAATGCCACTTGTTTATAAGCACTACCCGGTGCGGCGGGCAGCCGCCCCTCCTCGAGCAGCCCTCTGCCCCGCGCGCAGGCGGGAGACTCACCGCTAGTACCCAGAACAGCACCGAGATGACAGCGTGTCACCTGCAGGGTCAGGCCACCAAAGGGCTGCGGCTTCTGCCCCGTGGGGCCTCACACGTGGCAGGGACTGGGTCCCGCCCACAGCCGTGTGAACCTGGGGCCCCGGGGTGCGGCTACAGGCCTGGCCGACCCCCCGACCGCAGACGCACAGAAACCTGCAGCAGGGCCACCTGAGCGAGGGGAACACAGGTCCCAGACTCACGGCAGCCGCACAAGCCTTGCAGTCCTCGGCTGTGAGCGGGGGAGAGAATTTGTTAGGCGGTAATAGCTCACAATACACAGTGTGTACTCGAGTCCTTTACAGACACTTGCTGAGCTGTTTAAAAACACCTGTCTTAGCGCAGGCATGCATCTTAAGAGCCAAAAGACAGCAGCGGAAGACGGATTTCACAAGTCCCCCGAGGAGTGTGAGCACTGGCCTCTGAGCTGGGAGACCCGGGCTCCGGTCCAGGCCCACCCTCCCGGCTGGGACAAAGGACCCCATCCTGCGCTGCTGTTTTCTCAGCCGCAGACAGGTGGCGCCAGCTAGCGCCTGCTCTGCTTTCTAGACTAATCGCTGATGTCTGCAGGTCACCAGGGACGGCTGCCAAGTAGGGAGGAGCCGCTCCTGCTCTGGTGACATAGACACACCAGACTTCCCAGGGTGACCCCCTACGTCTGGATGTCACCGTCTGACGTTTTCCTGCGCACTCACCCACCATCTGTCACTGTGGTTTCCACCTGCAGGTCTTAGAGACGAGGGGGCCTCGGCGCGGGTTTATTATTCCCTGCGTTCCAGGCACGGCTACGCGCTCTGTGCCATGTCACTTAACCCTCACAGCCACGAAGCAGGCACTGGAATCGTCACTCAGAAACGGGCTGCGAGAGATGAAGTACTTCTCGCCAGTAAAGGCCAGCGGTGGGATTCTGCGTCCCTGGTCAAATTGCACACGAAAGTCGTGGCTGTCTCTGGCCATCTTGCGTGGGACTGACATCACCCAGCCTGTCCCATTCTGGACGTGTTCTGGTTTCCAAAAGTCCCTGAGAAAGTACTGAGCCAGACACTTTATTTTGGTTGTTCTTTAAAGAAAAAAAATTTTAAGTACTTATTAGAAATAATGTTCTTAAAACATACTAGTTTCTGTTTGTATTTACTTTCAAAAACAGCATGTATGAAATCATTCCAAACGGCTACCCTGTACACGGCACGCCCAGTCTCCCAAACTTGAAACTGCATGTTTTTTTTTCTCTTTTTAGGGCAGCACCTGCAGCATATGGAGGGTCCCAGGCTATGGGAGCTGCAGCCACCAGTCTACACCACAGCCGCAGCAACGCCAGATCCGACCCACATCTGTCACCTACACCACAGCTCATGGCATCACCGGATCCTTAATCTACCAAGCAAGGCCAGGGATCGAACCTACATGCTCATGGGTACTAGTCGGGTACGTTTCCACTGCACCACAGCGGGAAATGCGAACCTGGATTTAATTTTGATCCCGGTCCTTCAGCACTAACCCTAGTCTGTCATCAGGCTGCTGCTGCCTGGCAGCCCTTCGGGATCTCTGCTCTTTCTCCCCATGCACACGTCCTCACCCGCTCTGACCCCCGGCCTCCCGACTCCGCTCGCTTCGGCTGCCCGTCCCCGACGGCTCCTTAACCGCCAGCGCGTTACACGTTTGCCGGGCCCGTCTCAGTGCCCAGCGCGGCCCAGCCAGGCCCAGCCAGTTCAGGGCTGTGGACAAAGACGCTGAAGAGAAGGTGACACTTAAGTGGTAAATGAGTAAGAAACAGGAGCTGACCACACGGAAGAGTTGCCTGTGCAGACGGAACCGCGCCAAGGCAAGAAAGAAGCAGCTGCCGCCTTCGCAGGGAGGCGGGGGCCACAGAGCACGGGTGCGAGTGGGCCCGGCACCTGCGCTCGCGGGAGGGCCTGGGCTCCCCGCAGAGCCCGCTCCTCCCGCGGGAGCTCCCGGGGCCGGCACCCCGAGGACGGGCCTGCCTGGGGTGACGACGCTGCCACGCCCGGCTGGAGACCCCGGCGCAGGCCGTGTTGCACGTCCCGGTTAATCGGGGCTTCAGGAAGAGGGCAGAGCTGGAGACCGCGGGGAGGACGATGGGCCCGCGCTCGGGCCGCAGCGGAGTGAAGTCACAGTGAGTGTGGGGCTAGCGGGAGGGAACTGAGCCCGGTGTCTCCGAGGCTTCGGCGGACGTGACACCCCTCCCCCGCCGACCCGGCCGGGGACCCCGCGAACAGGAGTGGGTCCAGGGTGGGGTGTGCCGAGCGGAGTCAAGGACGGGCGCTGGGGGAGGCCAAGGCCGGGGGACGGGCCGGCCCGGAGATCACGGGGCGAGAGGAGGGTCTCCCGGGGGAGAGCAGGGCGGGAAGGGGCGCTGAGCTAAGGTGAGTCCAAAGACAGCCTGCCCAGAACCCCCAAGCCCCAGAGGGTCACAGGGCGGAACGAGACGCTCCCAGAGGCTCTGGGGCCCCCGAGCATTACCTTACTGTCGAAAAGGGAGAGCGGCTTGGTGGCCTTGAGAGAGAGCCGCGCGATGGCGCAGAGGACGGCGCACAGGACGGCGTGGTGCTCCACCAGCGGGTAGTGCGCGGGCTTCTGCTCCAGCGCCAGCTCCACGATGGACGTGGGCCCCTCCGCGGCCAGCCAGGCGTCCTCCGTGTCCAGGACGGGCACCGGCATCTCGTCCCTGCTGACGTCGGCCTGGTGGGCGAGGGAGACCCAGGCTCGGACGCGAGCCGGACCGCAGCACAAACCCCGTCGCTCGTTAGCGCAGTGAAGTACAAAGCCGTTATCTGCCCCCCACCCCAGACCACAGCTGTACAAAAACGTAAAGTACCGTTCGAATAAGAAACGTCAGTTTTTTAGGCTTAAGTCAAAATTCTGTGAAGTGATGAAAAAAAATCTTTTTCTCATTCTTCCCTAAGTCCAGTGACCTCCAAAGTACTTGCTTAAATTACGGACCGTGCAGCCAGAACGTGCTCCTCTCTTACCTCCATCAAAGTCTGAAGAAGCCCCCAGCAGGAGTCCAGGAAAGACGTCATCGCCGTGTCGCTCATGCCCACGTCCTGTTTTCAGACAGGGACATCGTCAGCTGTAGCATCAAGGCTGCTCGTTTTTACCAGAAAAATAAATAGAACGCAACGCACCTACTCAGCCAATGCTCTACACTGAACAACCGGCGGAATTTAAAGTTAAGGAGGCACAGGACATTTTAATTCCCCTTTTTTTAGATCAACTAATTGGAAAACTGGGCTTTAAAAAAGATGGTTCTACCCTCGGCTTTTAAAACCAGAGCGTCTTTCTGTGTTGGTGTCACCAGTGCCCGGGGCAGCGCACCTGCTCACCAGCCAGCTCGCCTCGGCGTCTGCTGCCCAGGCAATGCGGCGAGATGGGCGCAGCACGGTCCAGCCCGGGAGGCGCTAAGGAAGCACCCGGTCTGGTTTCAAAGCCTCTTAGGGGCTGGACGAACCCTCTGAACAAAAGGCAGGGACCCCCACGCCGGCGAACAAAGCACCAGACTGACGCTGTGGGCAACAGGGCCGCTGTGGCCCCGAGGGCCTG
Source organism: Catagonus wagneri (assembly GCA_004024745.2). Lineage (NCBI taxonomy): Eukaryota > Metazoa > Chordata > Mammalia > Artiodactyla > Tayassuidae > Catagonus > Catagonus wagneri. The sequence goes on from PVHT020000061.1 coordinate 12,359,868, forward strand.
GCTGAGGGGCTGCCGCGCTCACGCAGGCTTTTCAAACCAACAACCAACAAACCCCTTCCATCCCTAAGTAGCGCATCCTTAGGTGGTTTCGAGCATGTGTATGTGTGCGCATGCACACGTTACGTGTGTGTATATGTGTTTGTGTGGGTGTGTGCATGCATGTGTGTGCGCATGTGTACATGTGAGTATGTGCGCATGTGTGTGTGTGTGTGTGTGTGTGTGCGCGTGCACACTTGTGTGAAGGGCAGTCACGGGGCCGCTCTCAAGCCCACAGACGGCGATCTCTCAGGACTGAGGGTCTACAACGGCTGTAACCCTGTGTCCCAATATCCTTATGATATCGGCAATAAGAATGTCTCAAAGTTTTGAGCGAAAGCTACCCTGGCAGCCACTGGCCTCAAACGTAAGTCTGGGCTCCCCATGGCCTGGCACGCGGTTTAAGGCCATCTGCACCACGGCCATCATTAAAGGTGGATCAGATCCACTGGTCACATGCATCTCCTTTGATGCTGACGCTGCCATTATCAATTTCCAATTTGAGGTGCAGCAAAACACGCGGCAGTGGCCACCTCTTACGTCCTGTCCACAGTCAAAGGGCGAAGACATCTTATTAGACCCAGTTTGCACACACTACCTGACAGTCTGGAAAGGCAAGTTAAAGGCCAGAGGTCATGATCAGTTTCCTTATTCCTACAATGTTCTCTTTGCATTCTGCTCATCTCCTGATACCTCATCAAATGCTAAAGACCAAGTTCAGCCCCAGGCAAGAAGGTAGCACAGAAAGCGCAGAAGGGACCAGCAGTCCGGCCACGCAGAGCTCACTCACCCTTCGGCATAACCGGTCCTTGGGGGACTTTCCGACCTAAGGCAGAAGGACACAAAATGCTGCATTTATTTAACAACTTATGTCAAAAGGCATTGTTCTGGCACAGGATAAAAAGTCACCAGACTATAAAGACAGAAGTGCAGCTGTGAATGAACGCAGGATTCATTCCGTCAATTGGATGTTGGCTCTACTCATTTAAACACAGAGCAATTAGTTTTCTGGTGGAACTTACCAATATATTACAAAACATGTCACACTGGGCTCACAAATAATTCTTTCCAAAAATACTTATTTCTGAAGTATTAAATAAGGAAAACACCAAATATCTGGTTCGCACTTTGCATCATCAAGTAACTGTGTCGCCTTAAAACCTAGACTCAAACTCAAGGCTACGAAGGAGCAGCCAGGAATCCTGCTAGTTGATAAAGTCGCACGATAATTTTAAAGGGCCAGAAAGAAGCAAAAAAGACCTAAAGCTGACAGAAGTTACATTCCTAGCCCAGAAAATCAGCTGATGTCCTTACCTAGTAAGTCACTGGTAAGAGTCTGCTGTACACGTTACACGGGGTCATAAACGGGAGACAGGAGTCCTGCGCTTGGGGGAACATTACAGGACAAGGCAATTCACAGCAAACGTGGCAGCGGAAGGACAACAGCCTCCTCATGACCTCCCACTGGGATCACTGCCGGCCCTCAGCCCTGCAAGCTCAGCCCACCTCCATGTCAACATACCTCGCCCTACTGCCAGAACTGTTTTCTAAGGTGCTAATCTGAACATGTCCTTCCTCTAATTCAAATCGCCCTGATGCCTCGAGATAAAAGAGCTGCTGCCATTTACTGCGCCACCACCAGGTGGCCCAGGCCCTACGCTGAGCGGCTGGCACGGAGCAGAAAACCCCAGACCACCGCCAGCACAGGAAACCCTCCTCGCTCTGCTTTTTGCTCCTCCCTGAGCCTGTTCTTTGACCATCGAAGCTACTTGCAGCCTGGAATCGAACCTGCTGCCTCCCATCTCCAGGACCTCCTGCCGGAGTATAGTTTTTTTCTCACCTGCTTCTTACTGATCCATACGTGTCCATCCTGCAGAACGCAGCCCTCAAGCCCCCCCTGTCTTGCCACTTGATTCCTCTTCTGAGTCCCCGGAGCAGCCTGCTGTCTGATTACTGTCTTGCTGACTGGGTTCCTTGAGGGCAGGGGCTGTGAATGTTACCTCTGCAACCACAGACCCTAGCATCGTCCTTGACACATAAGAGATGCTTATCATAAACGTATTTATTGAATGAACTGATTATATCTCTGCTTCCTGATCCAGGACTGCTTAAACCCCAGTCCTGGCTGTGAGTGGATGCAGAATGCTGCAATCTGCTCACAGTTAACACGCACAGCAAAGGCTCTCTGCAGCATCACTCTCGCAAGAGGGGGTGAGAGATGAAACTGCACAGCACAGTGGCATACAGGCTGAAAGGAGCGGGCTTCGAGAAAGAAGCAGGTAAGTGGGCAAGGAAGACGCACGCACAGGAAAGAACAGATGTAACTAGAAAAGAATGTTACCAACGAGGTCAAGACGTTTTCTGGCCTAGAGTGGCTCTGAACTGTAGTGCTGTTTACGGTTTACAGTTGTCTGCCACTGTACGTCTGTTTAAAGGAACATGTTGTTGGAGTTCCTGCTGTGGCTCAGCAGGTTAAGAACCCGACACAGTGTCCGTGAGGATGAGGGTTCGATTCCTGGCCTCGCTCAGTGCGTTAAGGATCCGGCACTGCCATGAGCTGTGATGCAGGTTGCAGACGCAGCTAAACTAAGATCCCACGTTGCTGTGACTGTGGTGTAGGCCGGCGGCTACAGTTCCGGCTCGACCCCTAACCTGGGAACCTCCATATGCTACAGGTGCAGCTCTGAAAAAAACAGAAACAAAAACAAAAAAAGCCGTTGTCATTACAGTGGTAGCTTTCCGGACATCCACTGAGCTGCTGCTGGAATAACTTCCATCTCAGCTGGAATAACCCATAAGGAGCAGTGACAAGAGCCCACAGCCACTCTGCTTGAGGCCCAGAGGCCACTCCCCAGTAGGCCAGCAGCTTCTGCTCCCATCGGCCGAGTTATATGCTCATTCTGTTATGTTTGTTCCCAAATCTACTTATGCTGGTGTACATATTTTAATTATGTGATTTAACTAAATCAGATAAAATATGAATGAGAAAAAAGTTCTTTATATGAATACTATGTTGAATGCTTTAAAAAGATTTAAGGAGAAAGTGTCTAACTCCTTGGTCTACTGGATTAGATAAAGGGAAAACAACTACAAAGATTAGGGGATAAATTACAAAATGTTAGGTTTTGCACTCAGATTGCATTGTATCTTTAAAGACACAGCATCTAGAAATCATAGGCAGTGCATCATGGGTGAAGTTTATGTAGGAAAAACAAAGTTAAGTTGTGATCAACTCCATTTAGAGAAAATATCTTGGTCCTACATCCGAAAATGGGTAATTGTGCATTTATATGTTTTAACTCACAATAAAGTGAAGGAGTTCTCCTGCGGAGCAGCAGGTTAAGGATCTGCAGCAGTGTGGGGGCCATGGTGCAGGTTCGATCCCTGGCCCAGGAACATGTGGCCCAAAAAACAAAATAAAAATAAAAACCAAAACAAACAAATGAAAGAAAATTAAGTGCAAATTCCTGCTTGAATTGACCACTGGTTCTGACTACTTGGGTGAAGAGGCTTTTACAGGCTATGACTCTTCTCCAAGGACTGTGGCTCATCCTCGAGGCATGAGCATGCCAGCACTGGGAGTTATAATCATCTGAGCATGAGTAAATTGTAAAGTCAAATAAAAAAAGAGGCTAACAAAGTCCAATAATCTTTCCTTTTTTTCTTTCATTTAAAAAAGTTTACTGTAGTTGATTCATAATGTTGTATTAATAATCTTTCTTTTATCAGACAATTATTAAGGGAACCAAATAAACAAGAAGTCAGTACATGAAATTTAAAATTACCTTACCTTGTGAGTTCCCGTCGTGGCTCAGTGGTAATGAACCCGACCAGGATCCATGAGGTTGCAGGTTTGATCCCTGGCCTCGCTCAGGGGGTTAGGGATCTGGTGTTGCTGTGGCTGTGGCGTAGGCCGGCAGCTGTAGCTCCAATTTGACCCTTCGCCTGGGAACCTCCATATGATTCAGGTGCGGCCCTACAAAGCACACACGCGCGCACACACACACACACACACACACGCAATGACCTTACCTTATCCATCAAGTACGTAGCAGCAGAAAACCTTTTAACTAAGAATGTGTTCCACATCATCAGTGCGATGCCTGGAGAGCAAGTACAGGCACGGGGCTTACGGATCTGCTCTGTCATCATGTATAACACATTACTGTCTTCCTTATGCTTATAAAACTATCTGGGCTATTCATTTAGATAGTATTTCTTAGACCTTAATGTAATATTAATAAAATCAGTACAAATCTTTATCTGTAACGAGAATCAGAACAGGGTCGCATGAGAAGATGTATCCACATGGCCCATCGGCACAGAAAAGATCACATCACCAGTTAGAAGGCGAGAAATTGAAACCACACGGCACCATCCTACACGACCAGCAGCGAGG
>PVHT020000061.1:12365302-12393057 GCA_004024745.2 Catagonus wagneri
TTCATTTAGATAGTATTTCTTAGACCTTAATGTAATATTAATAAAATCAGTACAAATCTTTATCTGTAACGAGAATCAGAACAGGGTCGCATGAGAAGATGTATCCACATGGCCCATCGGCACAGAAAAGATCACATCACCAGTTAGAAGGCGAGAAATTGAAACCACACGGCACCATCCTACACGACCAGCAGCGAGGATGAGACGTTTTACGTGGCGACAGCAAGTGCCAAGGAGGACGAAAAACAAGGGGAAGCTCTTACACGGCTGCTGGGAGCAGTTGGTAAAACCACTTGGAAAACTGCACGGCAGTATCTGCCTTAGCTAAGTATGTCTATCGTATGACCCAGCAATTTCACTGCAGGAACGAGTACAAAAATACGTTCAAGAATGTCGGGAACAGCTTTGCGCATTACAGCCAAACGCTGGAAACAACCCCAATGGAAAAAAGTACTAAAGAAAAACCAAACCAAAACAACCCAGGAGTTCCCGTTGCGGCTCAGTGGGTTAAGGACCTGATGCAGTTTCCATGAGGATCCGGGTTTGATCCCTGGCCTCACTCAGTGGATTAAGGACCCGGTGTTGCTGTGGCTGTGATGTAGGCTGGCAGCTGCAGCTCTGATTTGATCCCTACGCTGGGAACCTCCATATGCTACAGGTACGGCCCAAAAAAGATTTTTTAAAAAAGGCAAAAAAAAAAAAAAAGGTAAATAAATAATTTCAAGTTCTCTTCATGTAAAATGAGACCCTTTTTAAAATTTCTGCAATCTGACTTCAGACCCCCTGCAAGGAGGAGCTCCGGGTGGGGGGCGGAGAAGCAGCATCTCCAGAATTCATCACACAGACGGAAAGGGACGCCGCCCCTCCTCTGGCCCCACAGCCAGTCTCGCCACTCAGGACCTTACTAAGTTCCTGTCTCAGTATCTGGCCTGGTACTGGGCTCCTTGATGAATTCTTGGGGGAAACTCAGCAGTCTGTTAAATACAACCAACAATCTGGTTCCAATTTTTCTACAATGATTTGAAACATTTTCTTTCAAGGAGACATCAGCTGGCCCCGAGGAGCCGATGGAGGATATTCGTTGTTTAGTAAACGCAGCGCAGGGCGGGAGGGTAAATTCAGAGTCTGGGACTAGTAGATACAGATGAAGGATGGGGTCGTCCTGCGCAGCACAGAAACCAGAGCCAGTCCCGTCATAAACCGCAGTGGGAAGAACCTGAGCGGGACTGAGCGCGGGACCGAGTCTCCCTGCTGTGCTGCAGGCACCGGCGCAGCGCTGCACACCAAGTGCACGTCGACACAATTCTTTAAGACCATACACTGACGCAGGTACCAACACAGATGAGTCACTTTGTAAAACGATGAAATAAACTCAGGTTATCAATTAAAGGGAAAAGAGCACCTCATAGCTTTTAGGGTACAGTATTACTGGGCTTTGGCAACTTAACTTCCTCCTTAGGAATTAGTCCTGAGCAGCCCCTTTTCTTTGCTTATCCACCTGGAACCACAGAGCGAATCAAGAATTCAGGCATAATCTCCTTACTTACGCCTGGGAATAGCCCTCAGCCCGGCAGGGGAACTGATGGCTGAGGGGCCCACCTCCTTTCTGTTTAGCATTTTCCCAAGCACTTAAAACAGCTAGTACTGGGAGTTCCCACCGTGGCTTAGCAGAAATGAACCTGACTAGTAACCATGAGGTTGCAGGTTAGATTCCTGGCCTCACTCAGTGGGGTACGGATCCTGCCTGGCTGTTGCTGTGGCCCAGGCCGGCAGCTACAGCTCCGATTCGACCCCTAGCCCAGGAAGCTCCATGTGCTGCGGGTGTGGCCCTAAAAAGACAAAAACAAAACAAAACAAAACAAAAAAACCCAGGGCCAGTACTTTGCACGGAGCAAAACACAGCAGTATGTTAAGTGGCAGGATCATCAGATAAAAGCTTAACAGGAGTTTAAAGAGCCTCGGCTCCCCTGAATGTTTTTAACATCTGTTTACTTACCATTCTGAACGTGTGCATTGACAATGTGCTTCAAGTGTTCTATTGACCTAACGAAAAAACGCGCTTCCTTACGTAGTGGGAACAAAAGGAGAGAAAAAAAGAGGCATCATTTAATAGGTATTTCAAATAAGAACAGAGACTTCTCACATAAGCATCTACATAAAGCTACCCAGGGTGTTAAAACAAGAGCATGGACTTCTCATAAGGTCATGTTCATGGCCTCTCTTAAATTCACATTATCTACAGAATGACTGATTCCTAGAACATCTGGATTCAAAACTGTGACTTGTACATTACAACAGTGTTCTAATAAATACCTGAATTTCATACAGATATGAAAACAACAGGTTTACTTTAGAAGTTCCCATCGTGGCTCAGTGGTAACAAACCCAACTAGTAACCATGAGGACACGGGTTTGATCCCTGGCCTCGCTCAGTGGGTTAAGGATCCAGCGTTGCCGTGAGCTGTGGTGTAGGTCGTAGATGCGGGCTGGATCCCGTGTTGCTGTGGCTGTGGCGTAGGGTGGCAGATGCAGCTCCAATTCGAACCCTAGCCTGGGAACTTCCCTATGTCGCAGGCACAACCCTAGAAAGACAAAAAAAAAATATGTTTACTTTATTTGCAAATATCTTTCATTCATTCATCCTTCAACAAATATTAACTGAGCAACTACTACGCACCAGGCTGCCTGAGGCACCAGAGTTACTGAAATGAACAAAACAGACCCCAAACCCCTGCCCTACCGAAGCTCCATTCTAGTGAGGGAGCCAGACAACAAATATGGTAAGTGAACGATACAGGCTGTCAGCCTTAAGTGCCGAGGAGAAAACCTCAAAGCGGTGAAGGGGAAGAGGAATTATCGGTGGGGCGGAGGGGGTGCTGGAAACTCAACTCTTTCTAACCAAGGTAGTTTACACATTAAAACTCAAACATGGTATATGTAAAACCGATGAAATTCTTCAGATCTTGGCTAAATAAATTTGAGGCCTGAATAAAGATTAAACATATCACCGTGTGAACATGTGAACATTTCAACTGTTTTGAGCCTAATCAAGTTGCGTATGTAAAACGGTGGAGTTGGGACAGGGGTTACCGCATGGGCCAAGGACATAAATATTTAACAGGGAAAACAAAACAGAAAAATGGAGGGATTTCCGGCTGCAGCACAACAGGATCAGTGCCACCTCTGCAGGATGGAGGTTCGATCCCCGGCCCAGTGCCGTTAAAGGGTCCGGCACTGCTGCAGCGGCGGCTCGGATTTGATCCCTGGCCTGGGGAACTCCATATGCTGCAGGGAGGCAAAAAAAAAAGAAAGAAAGAAAAGAAAAAAGCCACTTATTTTAAATGTAAACAATTCTATCACAGGACAATGATAAGGCTAATCAAAATGTCAGGCTCCTCCAGCCCTTAGAAGCCTGGGAGCAAAGGTCTCAGAAACGTCCCCGAATGTCACACAGATGGGGCCAGGCCTCCGCTACGTCTGTGTCTGCCACGCCAACTGCCTTTGCTTAGAAGCGAATAGGGTAAAACAGAGATTTGCTTTTTTTTTTTTCTTAAATATCACTTTCTTAGACTTGAACCTAGAAATAATTCACGCATATTTTAGGAATTACTGCATCTTTGCTCTAGTCCTGACAGCACCTTCTCCTGCAGGAAACGTTTCCCACATAGGGAGGGAGCCTAAACACGATTGCCGCTCAGGTGTGGGCGTCACCTGAAGGCGGCGACTGGGGGGTATCCAGAGGGCCCCCTGTCCTAAAATCACTTTTTGGCCAAAATTTAATTGATCAAAGAACATTCATTTGCTTAAAGCGCTTACTTCTATAATGTCTTCCTTTAATATGGAAGTCATTACATATTAAAGACACCTTTTTTTAGAGGAAGTAAAAACGTCGTTACCATTAAGATGTGTGTGAATTAGTTCATCAGTGAGGTTCTTCAAGGGCACCAGAAGACGTAAGGACGACAAAGGAAAAAACTCTGATTCGAGAAGGTTAATTTACCGGAACACTAGGGAGGCCTGCACAGAGGACTCTACCAGCAAAAAGAAATACACGTCCCATGTTTTTACAACGTATTTTAACCTGGTGTCATTCCCGAAGGACTGGCACCATCATTAAAAAGAAGGTGGAGGAGTTCTCGTCGTGGCTCAGTGGTTAACGAATCCAGCTAGGAACCATGAGGTTACGGGTTCGATCCCTGGCCTCGCTCAGTGGGCCAAGGATCCAGCATTGCCGTGAGCTGTGGTGTAGGTTGCAGACGCGGCTCGGATCCCGCGTTGCTGTGGCTGTGGTGTAGGCCGGGCGGCTACAGCTCCTGTTAGACCCCTAGCCTGGGAACCTCCATGTGCCGTGGGTGTGGTCCTAGAAACGGCAAAAAGACAAAAAAAAAAAAAAAAAAAGCAGGTTGAAGGAGAAGAAAAAAAAAAAGGTTCAGAGGTTCAGCGACATCCAAACTGAGACACCCGTCAGGATCCCCCAAGCCCAGGCCTCCTGCCTGCAGACTGAGGTGCCAGTGGGCGGGGTGGGATCTTCACTCTGGCTTTCGCCATGACGACACTGTGAAGAGCCTTCCATTAGGCAGGTGCCACGTCACGCAGAAATCCCGAAGGACGTCAGCAACCTACTCATCACAACTTAAACCAGGAGCAGGGCAAACCGCACCGGCTCAGACGTGGAGGGACCGAGGCCTGACTCCTGGCCTGACGGCGGGTTAGCCGTGACCTTGGAATCTTAGGCACGGAAGCTGACTCCTTGGGGCTCGTTTTCTCTTCTCTACAGAGCAGGGACAATGACGGCACCTACATTTCATGGGTCTCCCGGGGTGACTTCGAGAGAGGACGAGCGAAACAGGCCTTGTACAGCTCCTAGGCCCGCGACAGGCCCAAGGGGAAAAAGCCAGTGCTTCTAAGTGGCTTCGGGACGCCGGCCCAACTACGTGGGGTGTGAGCACAAAACAGAACCAGCGGGAAAGAGGCGACAAGGGCCGTACCTCGGGGTCTTTATTCCACTGCACAACGTACTCCCAGCAGCAGTGCGCATGCAGCACACCCGGCTCCAGGCTGCAGGGGAACTGCGCGTAGGCCAGCTGCAGCAAGTCTGAAAGTCACGGGCACAGACGCGTTATTCTGGCCCGAGGGCAGGTGTGTCCCTCCTCCACGCTGGACCTCCCGTTTCCCTGGGTCAAGGTCTTACCTGGTGTGGCTCCCAGGTCCGTCTCCACCGCCGGCACCCCGAAGAGACCTCCGGTGATACCTTCTTTGGGTTCGTCTGGGTTTTCTGCGTCTCTTTCTTTATTAGCGCATTGTAAAACTTCAGGACTTAAGTCCTGTTTAAATATCCACTTGGCTACACTGTCTGCAATGCCACCTACAGTTTGGAGACAGGAAGGAAAATGAGAACTGGCATCGTCTACCAAAAGGAGCCCATACAGCGCAGGATCTGAACGTCCACACCGGGAGTTCCCTGGTGGCTCAGCGGGTTAAGGATCTGACATCGTCACTGCTGTGGGGTGGGTTTAATCCTTGGCCCCTGGAACTTCTGTATGCTGTGGGTGCAGCCAAAAAAACAAGTAAGTAAATACATTTCCACATGAAGAGACCTACGTGCCACCTTGTTTTAAGCCTGACAGCGACACCAAAGCCATGAGACTCGCTGCGGCTCAGCGTCCACCGCGCACCGTGCGAGGGCAGCGGGGACAGAGGTTCTCAGGGCTCCTCTGCGCCCCGTAAAACCACGGGTAGGTTCACCGCGGCTGTGTCTGCACGCCAGATGCTCGACGGCGCTTCACCGGACACAGAGAAAGGCCTGAGACGTTTCTACAACCCTTTCATCGCTACCTCAGTGAAAACAGGCTGATGAGCATGATTCTCGTCATGGGCTGCTTAGGGGAAAACACTCCCCTGAAGACTCAACTACCTTTTGCCTAAACAACACCCGGGGCAAACGCAGCCGCGGTTAAATAAGCAGACTGTGCTCTGCCGTGTTTCGGTCATCAGTGCGGTGCTACGTTACAGGGAGCATTCAGGATGAAGAGTCCGGCCCAGTCCCTGAAATAAACACCAACTTTTATAATTTACCAAAACTCTTCTCTCAGTTTTTCCTCCTAGTTTGCTTCACATATAAACACTTCCGTAAAAACAAGGCTTCGCAGTAAAATCCTAATTATCGGTGGAAATAAGTGAAAGCAGTGTCCTGGGTGACCCAGTTTCTTAGGTTCGGCTTCTGACTCATTTGACAATTTCCATTCCAGAATCAAGCCCCCGACCGTCGCTCAGGTCAAGATGAAAATGCTGTTCCTCCGTTTCCACCAGGGGGCAGCATGGGGCACAGCGAGTTTATAATTTTAAAATGTTTACAAGTCTCATAAGGAATGAAGAAACGAGTTAACTAAATACAAACTCTAAGCGCCTGGCTCTTTACAGACCCAGAAACACAGTCATCCCGCATCAAACGCCTGACGGAGTGGCTGCTAAGGGGAGAGTCTCTTTGCAAATTTCAAAACTGAAGATGCTTACGGCCCTGCAAGATCTAAGCACGGGGACCCAGGGGCTCATGTGGGAGCAGGAGGAAGTGATGCCCTGCATCAGAGGAGAGGCACAGAGTTCAGTGGAAATTAGGGGGAAGAAGAGAAAATCCGCAGTTAGTGGGTCAGGAAAGGTTTCTCAGAGGAGGCAGCCTTTGAGCTGGGCTCTCAGAGGAGCAGGACAGGGTCCGCGGGTGGGAGCGGCGGACCCGCTGGGCCTCAGAAGCTGGGAGTCACAGATGCCTCACTGAACTCAAACCCAGCGACAAGCGAGCAGGGAGGGGACGTGCGCTGGGTTCAAAGCTGAGGCTTCCTGGGGAGCGGGCTTCAGAGCTGACACTTGGTCCCAGCAGTTTCCGAACCGCCCGGTCTCAATCTCAGTCCCTGAACCAGGAAAAATTACTGACAGGCCCGGAGAACTTTAGCTCACGGGTTATACTTACCAAGAATTATGGGATTAGAAATTAAAACAAAATGTTAAAAATATTCCCAATAATTCATTTTAAAAGAAAAAAAGAGTAAACCCCTTACATGTTAGTATTTTTAAGACAATAAATCTGCCAAAGCAGAGACAGGTACTGGGGGGGGGCGCCCCCGGGCACGTCTCCTCAACGTGCAGCTCGGGTCTGGACTGGCTGGTCAGCTCCGGCCTCCAGCGCTGCGTCTGGGCTTTCAGCTCAAGTGTGGGAGGAAAACCTGACCTGACAGACGTGAAACTGGAAAAAAGAGGATCTGCCCATATTTTGAGACCTTATTTCATAAAGCGGGGTGGGGGGTGGGGGGGCAGCAGCCGGTGGCTCCCGAGCAAGGAATGGACAGGATCCGACTCGGAGATCAGCTGAGGACAAGTATGTGGTGGGCTGGGGGTCGAACTGTAGCTGCAGCTGCTGGCCTACACCACAGCCACAGCCACAGCAGATCCGGGCTGCGTCTGCGATCTACACCACAGCTCATGGCAACGCTGGATCCTTAACTCACTGAGCGAGGCCAGGGATCAAACCCACAACCTCATGGACACTATGTGGTCCCTGCTGAGCCACAAGAGCGACTTCGTTTTTATTTCTTTTTAAAATCCGAGTGTATTTGTTTTTCGTTACACTTTTAGTCGTTTCTATAAAAAACAAGCCCCAGCAGCCCGTACAATAAAAACGCAGACACACAGATCTGAACGCTCCAGAAGCCCGGGTTACCTTTGCCGCCCTCCAAGAGCTTCTTGACGGAAAGCCTCGGGAGCGGCTCGGCCTGCAGCGCAGACACCCTGGCGGAGCGGGTGCTCGCTCTGCTGTGAAGCAGAGTCTGAAGCAGCAGACAGTCCTCCAGCTGCTTCAGCAGGAGTCGCCAGTACTCGGTGTCCAGAGAAAGGGCCTCCCAGGAATCGGTCAGCGCCTCCGGCTCGGTGCCCGGCAGCGTCTGGGAAAACTAACAGAAAACGCGCAGCTGCGACCCGGGCCCGGGGGCTGGGTCAGCGTCCACCTGAGCGAGATTTTAACCCGACAGCCGATGCGTAGATGGGACGCGTCACCCGGCGACACGCAGGTGCCGTCTCCTCCGCCCCCATGGAAGCGGGGCAAGAACCGTGCTGTCCGGACGTGGACCAAGAGCCCTGTGGGGAGGCCCCGCTTCCACCAGGATGCACTGCACGGACTTCACGGCCACCCCGCAAGGACCGCAGCTCTGTCTGTCTGTACCAGACACTGACGGTTCATCAGAAAGTGCTCATCGACACAAGATAATGTGTCTTAATCCCTCTCTCTCTCCCATCACAAACACCTTAAGCCACTCATATTCAATTCAGCCCAACAGAGTTCCCGTCGTGGCTCGGCGGAAACGAATCTGACTAGCATCCATGAGGAAACAGGTCCGACCCCTGGCCTCGCCCAGTGGGTTAAGGATCTGGCATTTTTGCAGCTGTGGTACAGGCCAGTAGCTGCAGCTCTGATTCGACCCCTAGCCCGGGAACTTCCCTATGCTGTGGGTGAGGCCCTAAAAAGACAAAAAAAAAAAAAAAAAATTCAGCCCATTAACTACCGAGCCTGACATTGTTCAGTGAATCTGTTCAGAAATACGTGTTTCACCCAATTTAATGCAACATCTGCCTAGAAAAAATTACTTCTCCATCATGAAATAAGACATATTAGTCTTCCCTTTTTTTTTGTCTTTTTTTTTTTGCCTTTATGTAGAGCCGCACCCACGGCATATGGAGGTTCCCAGGCTAGGGGTCTAATAGGAGCTGTAGCTGCCGGCCTTCGCCACAGCCACAGCAATGCGGGATCCGAGCCACGTCTGCAACCTACACCACAGCTCACGGCAACGCCGGATCCTTAACCCACTGAGCAAGGCCAGGGATCAAACCGGCAACCTCATGGTTCTTAGTCGGATTCGTTAACCACTGAGCCACGAAGGGAACTCCCTAGTCTTCTTTTTTTTAATAAATTTTCATCTCCAAGAGATGAAGAAAAGCCACCAAGCCAATGGTTACCAGGAAGATGCTGAGTCATTCAACACTACCTGCCAGAACCACTTTTGCTAGTAAGAGGGTATAAATACAGTTATATTTCGAGCTTGAAGCAACCTGAGAAACAATGCCGTCTAACCCAGATCCTCTGGAGGAGGAAACTGAATCAGGATTCACCTTTTAAAGGGACCCACTCGGCACGGATCCCCAGATGCAGGCAGAGCGCAGCCCTCTGCTCTCCAGTCCCAGGGCCTTCCCCCTTCCACCACGCGGAGACTAAGTTCAAGCGTGTGTGTCATCTGAATAAACAAAAAGGACGGCACCTCTCACCCCTAAGGAGACAGATAACCTCTGGACGCACATCTCAAGTCCTAGGTGCCGCACGACATGGAAGAGACAGTGCAGGCCGGGAGGGCTGGGCCGGGGGCCGGCTGCCGAGGTGCCCGGGCCCCCTCCGCCCACTCACCTTCTTCTCGGCCAGGCTGCTGGATATCTGCGCGGCCACCGCGTGCCCGACATGCGCCGACAGCAGGGCAGCCCCGTGGTTCTCAGACTGAATGCAGGCCGCACGCATCTGCTGCCACCACGGGGAGACGGACTGGGAGTCCCAGGTCTCCTCAACAGCCACTACAGGCAAGAGGGAAGGGAAAGAAACCCGTAGCCGGGGTCATGCTCGGTCTGTCCAACCTCTGAAGTTAAGCATAACATTAAAACTAAAGCACCTGGACTTCCCCTGTGGCACGCATCATAATGATTCAGCATTGTCTCTGCAGCAGCTCTGGTTCGATCCCTGGCCCAGGAATTTCCATATGCCACGGGTGTGGCCACATGCTGAAAAAAATAAAAAGAGTTCACCTTGTGGCTCAGGGGTAATGAGCCCTACCAGCATCCATGAGGATGCAGGTTCAGTCCCTGGCCTCGCTCAGTGCGTTAAGAATCAGGCCTTGCTGGGAGCTGTGGTGTAGGTCACAGATGTGGCTTGGATCCTGCGTTTGTTGTGGCTGGGTGGTATAGGCTGGCGGCTGCAGCTCCAATTCGACCCCTAGTCTGGAAACCTCCATATGCTGTAGATGAGGCCCCAAAAACACAAAAGACGAAAAACACTAAATCTCCCGCTGACACATCTGCACATTTCTGAATCAATCTACAATTTATTTTATTCAGAACACTTCTAGTCTATGCTGTTGGTCACCTTGTCTTTAGTCAGCTGTAAATCCCCGGATGGAATATTTTCACCACTGCTGAAAAGTACTCCTGAATGCTTTAATACAACAGATTACTGTTCTCATCATGCCAAAAATAATAAGAAAAATATTACCCCCACCGAAAACTATTCTATCCACCTCATTAAGAAAGTGCATTGTTCTTCTCATTTTTGATGAGAACAAACTTAAAATATAATTTTAAGTTTTCAGAAAGGACACACTGAAAGCATTAAGAGCTTTCTATAGACACACAAAAGGATCTCCCTGGTGAAATGTTTCGTGCACCCTCCCTCCCCACTTCTGTGGGCTTCCCACCCTGACCTTCGTCGTGGGGGCGGCCGCCCCGCGCCCGCGGCACTTACCTTTCATCTTGCTCAGAAGGTGCAGCATGGTGTAGAGACAGCAGACGGTCTGTGGTCTGTCCAAAACATCCTTCTCCTTAGAAAGCCAAACGCTCAGCAGCAGAGACTGAAATCAGATTTAAATCCTTTTCAGTCTAAAAATATGTTTACCGTAAATACAAACTCTTGCGCTTTTCTGGAGAGCAGCAGCACGCACGTGCCACCAGGGGGTCGGTCTCGGGTGGCAAGGCGAGTGCTCGCTGGGTCCAGGGTGCAGGGTGAGGGCGGAACGAGGGGTCCTGTCTACCCGAGACACGCTGTTACCTGTCAGGATCTAAACCCCTCGCCCGTGTCTACCACGTGTTTAGGTGAAGGACGACCCTTCAGTCCAAGCCTCTACAAGGAGCAAATACGCAGAAACGACACGACCGCGTGATGGCAGACACTGCTGGCTGGCAGGGGCCTCGGGGCCACCCATTATGACCAGAGGGCCTGGAGCTGTGGCTCTAGCCGTGGCCTTGGCCGTGCGAAGACTCTGGGGCTTGGCCCCCAAGTATGTATGACTATCAAACTCCCAATTTTTAAGTCACTAAACAAGTCCTGAGAAACAGATTTTAAAAAAAGCATTTAAATCAACAAGTGGTTTTTAAGAACCAGCATATCCACGTAAATGTAAAACACTTAAATAGATTTATAAAATTTGTACTCAGATAATTCTGGGCTAATGAGAAATTTAAAGGCACGGTGTAAAAGGCCTTGACTGCTTGTAATTTCTCAGTGCTTTTATGTTTTCTTAAAAGAAGCTCTAAAACAAAAGACCGACTATCAGTTTAAATGCTTCAGTACAAACAATTTTCAAAAAAGGAGAGTAGGAACACGGGCATATATCCAGACAAAACTTTCATTCAAAAAGACAGGCACCCGTATATTCACTGCAGCCCCATTCACAATAGCCAAGATAAGGAAACAACCTAAATGTCCATCGACAGATGACTGGATAAAGAAGATGTGGTACGTATACATGATGGAATACTACTCAGCCATAAAAAATAACAAAGAATGCCATCTGCAGTAACATGGATGCAAACAGACTCTCATACTAAGTGGAGTAAGTCCTAAAGAGAAAGACAGATGCCATATGATGTCACTTACTTCTGGAATCTAAACTACAGCACAAATGAACCTACCTATAGAACAGAAATAAAGTCATGGACACAGACAGCAGACTTGTGGTTGCCAAGGGGGAGTGGGGCAGGAGTGGGACGGATAGGGAGTCTGGGGTTGGTAGATGCCAACTACGCCATTTAGAGTGGAGAAGCAATGCAGTCCTGCTGTGCAGCACAGGGAACTCTACCCCGTCTCTTGGGACAGAACATGATGGAAGAGAGTGCGGGAAAAAGAATGCACGTACAACTGGATCGCTATGCTGAACAGCGGAACTTGACACGACACCGTAAGTCAACTACACTCTAATAAAAGAAATTACGAACGGGATGGTGAAGAGGTGTGTGGAGGGAACGAGCTTAGGAGAAAGACCCGAGGGCCGCATATCAGCCCACTTGATCCTATGAGCCTCTTGTGACAGGGCTCATTACTCAGATTTTACAGAGGAGAACTAACTTCTCCAGCGCCACGTAGTTGGCGAGTTAAAGCGAAGCTCTGAACACGCGTTGGCCTGCTTTTAACACATCTTTTCTTTCCTCTCTTAAAAAAATGTGTACATGTGTATATGCATGTACATCTAAATTTATACACACTTTCACAAATACGAAAATACACACACACATCTTTTAATGCGAAGTCCTCCATTTCTCCCTTTTTGGGTTTAACTTCTCGCCCTTTTCAACCTTTCCTGTCTCTCGCTTTATCAGCCTCCCTCTACATTTTTATTTTGACAACCAAGTATGTCCTTTAATATTTGCCCTCGTATTCCTAAGACAACGACAACGCTCACAGCAATAAACGCCAGTGGTTGTGCAGCGCTCACAATGTGCCAAGCCACCAACGCCTTCATGAGCCCAGGGGCTTTGGGGGGGGGTACCGCGCGTGGGGCGAGGAGCGGGAGGCGGGAGGCGGGTGTCACTGTGACAAAAATGGGCTGATGCTACACCACGCTCATCGCACTTGCTACACAGCATCCTGCGTCGCCCTCAGCGCTGACTAAGCTTACTTCCCATGTATCGAGGCCATTCCCGCTCATCCGCGCTTCCTGTGAACCCCGCCCGGCACCTGCTATAGTCACCCGGCAGGCAGAGACGGGCGCCGGCGACAAAGACGCTCCAGCAGCACCCGGAACCCACCCCGTCTCCAGGCTTTGCACACACGTGCTGTGAAGCAAGTCACAAGGAGACGGCGGGGGTGCTAGCATTCCTCCTCTGGGCTCACGACTAGAGGGCCGTTAGACTCGCCCTGATTAATCCGCGCACAGAGCGGGACCGGGCGCATGTTACGAGTACGCTGGCTTTGCGTCGCCAGGGCTCCGAGCGCGCCGCGGGCTTAGTGTTTCTCAAAGCTTGATTCGTGTCCCCAAAACGGCAACAGAGCGTCAGGGCGCTCAGAAGGACCGCTGGCCCAAAGGGTGATCTGAAGCTGTATTTAAGGGATTTAAACGTCATGCCGCTGCTCCCTCGTCACACTCTGAGCTCTCCCGCTTCTCCCCAGCTCCCTGCTTCGCATCCACGCGCATCTCCCAGCAAACCCTGAAACAGACGGACAGAAACCCCTGCTCTTCCGCTCGCCTCTCCCTCCCTGTCTCTCTCCACCCTCTTCCTTCTCGCCCAACCAGGTCATCTTTGCTTCTAAGCTAAAGGGTGTTCTTGTTTTTGATAAATATTAAAAATTTCCAATCAGTTAAGCTTTCTTTGTGTGCAGGTCAGTGGGAAATAGAAGAAGCCAGGGGCCCCATCAGAACACGACGACAGAATTTTAGAATCCCTTAGAAATGATAGAAAGTTTTTCTCCTAAACTTAAGGAATAATTAAGGTGAAAGGAGAAAAATAACCAAAGAAGAGAACAGAGAGGGTAATTAAAGCACATAGAACACACACAGATGTATATAACAGGGAAAGACAGCCTATGGAAGGTTCCTCTCTCCATAACTGGAAAACAGATAATAAGATTTCCTTTCAAAACATCACAGCGAAGAATGTCAGATTACATTATTCATGCCTAATGTAAACATTCATATGACACAGTCACATAGTATAAATGTGAATTATGCTATTATAGAAATGTCACAGACTGACATATTATCAGATGACATTTGAGTAAAAGACTATGAATAACAGAAATCTTGAGCAGAAATTTAGTGACTTCCCCTCTTCAAGTGGCATCAGAGACTTGTTAAAACTTCTACCTAAGAATGAAACAGAAACTCCCATGGGTCCTGGGTGGGTGTTTCTGACGCCCGACGAGCTTCTGCCTTTTGCCAAGTGTCCTCTCCCGTAACATCCACATCCCTCCTGCTCCATCCCGCACTCAGAGGAGATGCTGGCGACAGATGGCGAGGAAGCTACCTGCTAGCCTTGCCGCCCGTACTGAAAAGAAATCTATTTTATCAGTCTTTGGATGAGCCTTATTTTCTAACCTTTCCTGAAAACTAGGGTCTATTTTATGTTACAGAATCTGGAACCTGACATGATTCCAATGAAGATAATTAGTGTCAGACATTGTGAAAAACGCTCAGTTGCTGTCTGAGAATTACACTATCTGTGGTTATCATACCTCTAGAAATCTTTCCAAGTTAAAAACGTATAGAACATAGATTATGCCCAAGTTTTTCCATGAACATAATTCCAGTAACAGTACTGCTGAAAATATTTCAGAAGAAAAAAAAAGTATTTCAGAAAGTAACTGACCAGAAAATAGGAAGAGTTATTACTTAGCATTTCAAATGGTGTCTTTATAACACTAATAATAAATTTGGCCGAAAAAGTTATCACTTTTTACTCATGATTTTTATATGCCTAACTCCTGAGGGCCTATTACTCTTTTAGCACAATGCAACAGAAGTTAATCTAGTCTCTTTAAAAAAAAGTATCTGAAATTTGGAGTTCCCATTGTGGTGCAGCAGAAACGGATCTGACTGTATCCATGAGGACGCAGGCTCGATCCCTGGCCTAGCTCAGTGGGTTAAGTATCCGGCTTTGCTGTGAGCTGTGGTTTAGGTCGCAAATCGGCCTGGATCCCTAGTGGCTGTGGCTGTGGTATAGGCTGGCAGCTAGGGCTACGATTCGACCCCTAGCCTGGGAACTTCCATATGCTGCGGGTGCGGCCCTAAAAAGCAAAAAAACTAACAACAAAAAAAAACCTATCTGAAATTTAGTAACTCAGAAAAATGTCCCTGGTCTCTGTTTTGGCACTGGTACTAACTGCCTGGGAAGGAGCCAGAACTCGTACTTACTGCCGGGTACACAAAGCCCTGCGCTCTGTCTTCCCAAAGCCAGATTGCTTAGCAGCCGGCCCGGGTGTCCAGGCCCTTGGATCGCCATGACCACAGCAACCACGCAGGCCTTTTTCGAAGCTTGGCTTAGTGTACATTCATTTTCTTACTTCAACTCTTGGGCTTTGCATTTCTTGTTTTATTTTAAGAGAAGCTCCTCCTTCTCTTCCCATTCATAACTATTAACTATAGGCTTTAAGTGAAAATGCCTTCTGACCTGTTTCTACCTTCTACTCAGGATTCGTGGTAGGATTTTTTAAAATTACTTAATTTTAAATTGCTTTAAAAAAGCATACTATACTTAGGAATCTTAGAAAACCCAGACATGAAACATTTGTCTGGAAACAGCAAAGGAAAAAAGTTTGATCATTTGGAATCTGTGAAATAAAGACTCTTAAGAGACGATCTCTTAAAAATTATTTTAGTTTTTTTTTGGTTATACTTGTGGCAAACAGAAGTTCCCGGGCCAGAGACTGAACCCGTACCACAGCAGCGAAATTTCTTGTAGGCCAGCCATGGGATACGCTGGTTATAATTCACAGAGAATGAGAAAAAAAGATAATATGAACCAATTAACTGCAGCGATTACAAAGTTCTTCGATCACTTTTAGAAAGTGTTCCTGTATGTTCCAGGATAAGCTTTAGACGATGGTACGACAAAGCCCACCCTCCTGGATGACGCTGGGGGAAGCAGAGCACCAGCCCCCAGAGGCCTTACCAGCAGCAGCTGGGGGCTGAGTCCCACCGACTCCAAAGCGCGACACATGTCCTCTGGGGAGCTCTCTCCACACAAACACTTCCAGAAAAAGAAGCTGCCTGGTGAAACGAAATCAAGACACGTTAGGCACGGAGCGCTGCTCATCTGCACGAACCATCTTCCTGAGCGTCAGCCCAGGTCCCCCACGGGAGCCAAACGGCGCGAAGAGAAGTCAGCGGCTCAACCTGTCAGCCGGCGAAAGCAAAGGCAAAGCCCCATCAGCCTCTATCGCCGTCCCCAAGGACAGCCACTAACTCCCGGCAACTCTGTGATACCGTGCCCACCATCAGAGGCTCCCCGGTTGACTGCAAACCGTACATTAAATTCTTGGGTTAATTAATTTCAATACAGGCTGAGTCTTGGAGATGCGTAGGTTCCCCCAAGCTCTCTTCTAGAAGTTGGAGGATCCCAAGAGCAATTTACCGGTCCACCTACCTAAAGCCACATGCTCCTCTTCCCCTGTCCTCTTTACGCTGATCACGTCTTTCTCGCAGTCTAAATACTCCAGGAAGGTTTTGACAGGCAAGCTCTCTTCTAGAAGTTGGAGGATCCCAAGAGCAATTTACCGGTCCACCTACCTAAAGCCACATGCTCCTCTTCCCCTGTCCTCTTTACGCTGATCACGTCTTTCTCGCAGTCTAAATACTCCAGGAAGGTTTTGACAGGCAGCACGCCGTCCTTATCATCCGAGAATCGGACGGCAGTCCTGCTATTCTCTTGTTTATATTTCTCTAATAATGCCTGGAGCTTGAGGAGTTCTTTTTCATCAAGCCTTAGTAACACAGCCAAGTCCTAAAAAAGAGGGGAGGATTAAAGGTTCTGAATAGACCATGTCTCTTTCTATGACTCTGTTATATGCGTCCACACTGTCCTGTAAGCAAAAGATGACTTTTTAATTAACGTGACAGCTATGCTGTACTCTGCTTAAAACACTTCATTCTCAGTTCATGCGTATGAGGTTATTTAGCTAAACCCATCTTGAAACACTAAATATTAGTAAAATTACAATTTTTAGAATGTTTTCGAGATTATTCTATCCTCTTCTAAAATGTTTCAATTTCAATAACCATGTATTATTGCTTAATCAGAAAAAAATTTTAAAGGGTGTCAACAACTGCTAACTCTTGTGATTCTGAGAAAAACAAAAAACGATTTGAAATTTAATGGTAATTTATTAAGCAGCATAAACACTACAAAATAAAAGCAATGGAAACCAGTCCTCACGCTATCTACATAGAAACCCTCGACGAGGCTCTGAGGGCTGCAGAGACTGAAAGGTCACAGATAAAATCTGCCAGTCCTGCAACTTAGTTTTATATCCCTTATAAATGTATATATTTTTAATATATTTATATATACCTTATATTTTAGATACCTTATACCATGGAAGACTCAGGGACATCCTCTGATACTACTATTATTCTCCTAAATTAGGGACAAGCGTACACACACACACACACTTAAAAGACCATAACTTTCTTCTCGACACACTACATGATTAAAGCTGCATTCAAAAACAAGAGCAGTTTGGAGGTCCCATTGTGGCCAAGAGGAAATGAACCTGACTAGCATCCATGAGGAGTTCGATCCCTGGCCTCGCTCAGTGGGTTAAGGATCTGGTGTTGCCATGAGCTGTGGTGTGGGTCGCAGACGCAGCTGGGATCCTGTGTTGCCGTGATGCAGGCTGGCAGCTGTAGCTCGATTCGACCCCTAGCCCGGGAACCTCCATATGCCGTGGGTACAGTCCTAAAAAAGACAACAAAAACAAAAAAAAACCCCACAAGAGCAGTTCTTTAATTTATTGACGGCTGTTGTTTTTAAAAACAAACAGTAAATAGCAAAATGCTACTGGACACATACAAATAGTTCAATGCTACACTAAACTTATACATAGGCTTATATGAACTGTCTCCCACACACACCAAAAAGGAATTAATTTGGATTTGAATTTTAGTTTTGTATGTACAGAATTAGCCATATTACTTAGAAGCTGACCGTGTCTTTTTTTTTTTAAGGATCCAAGTATATTTTAATTCTTTAGCAGTGTTTTAAAAATTAAAAAAAAATAATAATAAAAAAGAACAATTTGCCAACAAATTTTTTAAATTTCAAAGTTATTTTTGCATACTATTTTGGGACCATCAAGTGGAAATGAATTCTACAGGGAAGGTTCCTAATGCCGTCTTCGTAACTCGCTGGCAGGGTTTGAGAGAGACGGTCGGGATTTATATTTAAAAAAAAAGGCACTGAAGGATCTATGAAATCTCCAGGCAATCCTGGAGATCTAAGCTCAGCCACCTCAACTTTCCTGCTGCTTGAAATGATTTTTCACTATCGGTGAAGTAGACGGCAGAACAAAACCTGCTGGAAAAAAACCGGCTTTGTCACACAGAATGTCAATCACAGGGTATTAATGTGAACGGCCCGCTCAAATGCTTCAGAAAATCCATCTATAATCCCAAAGATTAAAAAAAAAAAAAAGATGTTAGAATCCGTAGGTTATTTGCAACACAGAGAGGAGAAGCTCTCATTTTTGTTTAAAAATCTATATTAATGTATATTTACTATGAATGACATCCATTTGTAAACTCAATTACCTTTCAGATACACCACGTAAGTTTTTTTAAAAGCCTTACCAGTGACCTGACAACATCACTAAAATCCCCTGTACAACAATTTTCCTCTCGGTTAAGCACATGGCATGAGGCCCGAGCCAGGCGACCCGCCCGCGGCCACACAGTAATGGAGGGAAGAAGTGATAGCACTTCTCGCCCTTTTTCCCTGTTAAGAGAAATTCCACTTCTTTGTGCAGGAAGGAAGGATTCTGCATACTCTCCTCAGAAAATGAGTGACACTGCACTGTCAGATTCTATGTTGCTATCACTTTTTACATTGTATAGAAAAAAAAATTTACTACAACTAATTTATTACATTTTTTTATTTATTTTTAAAAATATTACGGCTGTACCTGCGGCATAAGGAAATTCCCAGGCCAGGGACTGAATCGGAGCCACAGCCACAGCCTCCACCCGATCCTTTAATCCACTACCCAGGCTGAGACTCGAACCCGCACCTCCTAAGCGACCTAAGCCACTGCGGTTGGATTCTTAAACTACTGCACCACAGCGGGAACTCCTGCTATAACAATTCTAAGTGCTTTGATGTAAGATAAAATATTTTTTAAATATTTCATTATGTGAGCAGTATGAGTTTGCTAATAACAACACAGAAAACTGGTCTCTTCTGCTTGGAAGAATCTTTTTTTCTTTAAAAGAAAGTAAAGTTTGGCTGTTTCAGTAAACTGCATGTATTTTAATTGGCAAACCCTGTCCAGAAGAAGCTATAGTGTAAGAAGTTCCCTTAAAAAAATATGTTGAGGAAAACCAAATGCTTCTAGGTATTAAAAATGGATTAATAATAAGTTCGGAGTTCCTATCGTGGCTCAGCGGAAATGAGTCTGACTAGCATCCATGAAGAAGCAAGTTTGATCCCTGGGCTCGCTCATTGGGTTAAGGATCTGGCGTTGCTGTGAGCTGTGGTGTAGGTTGCAGACCCGGCTGAGATCCCACATTGCTGTGGCTGTGGCATAGGCCAGCAGCTGTAGCTCCAATTGGACCCCAAGCCTGGGAACCTCCATATTCTGTGGGTGAAGCCCTAAAAAGACAGAAGACAGAAACAAAACAAAATAACAACAAAAAAAACCCAGTAAGTTCAACATTCTAGCAAAAATAATATAAATTTAGCAGCAAGGCACAGAAAGCCAGCAGTGGATCTTGCAAAGAAAATACACCTTTACACTTAAAAAAAGAAATCTTAATATTCTACGTGTGTGTGTGTGTCTTCTGTCTTTTCAGGACTGCACCTGCGGCATGTGGAGGTTCCCAGCCTAGGGGTTTAATCAGAGCTGTAGCCGCCGGCCTACACCACAGCCACAGCAACGCGGGATCCGAGCCACATCTGCGACCTACACCACAGCTCACAGCAATGCCGGATCCTTAACCCACTGAGCAAGGCCAGGGATCGAACCCGAAACCTCTTGATTCCTAGTCGGATTCATTTCCACTTCGCCACAACAGGAACTCCCTTAATATTCTACTTCTTTACTTCTAATCTAAAAAGTAAAAAATAATCAAGAGATTGCCTTGTCTAATGAGTAATGGGATTACTCACATTATCGGAGAATGGTGTGTCTGAATGAAAATCAAGGGAATTTAACTGACTGACAGACTCATAAAGATGGAGTAATTTCAATTTATTGGCACAAAACTGTAGCAATCCTTCGTCAACAGACTCAAGCTCTAAAAGGTAGAAGGAAAAAATACGTTAAAGAGATACAGTTAACAGACCGATAAAAAGGCGTTTCTCTGCACATTACGTAATTCCTCGAGGTTCTATTTTATTAAATCCTGGGACACTTAAGCTCTAATGGATTAAGAAGGCAAAAATCATTTTTCCATCACGGCAAAAAGTCTACATTTTTAAGTGGAACAAGGTGCTCCAGTGGCAGGGGGCGAAAAAAGAAAGAAAAGAAGGAGAAAGCTTTTAAATCCAGTCCTCGAATGTAAATTAATGATCCGGAAACAGGTCTGAAAATCCTCCCCCCCTCCTTAAGTCACATGTTGTCTACTGCGCTCCCGCCCTGACACAAGACCACACAGAGGCCCCTACTCCTCCTCCCATCATGCGGACAGGACATCGGGGTCAATCAGAAACCGCGGGTGGTGACAGACGCACCCTCGAGAAGGGCGGGCCGAGAGACCCACGCAGAATCCCACTTAGTACGCCCCCATCGCTCAGGGTCTGTCTTTTCAGGGACACGCCTGAGGGATTTGGTTCCCAGGTAAGTGGTCAGATCAGAGCTGCAGCTGCCCGCCTACACCACAGCCACAGCAACGCCCAAATCCTCATGCATGGATACTGGTCGGGTTCATTAACACTAAGCCACACAGGGAACTCCAAGATAACTTTTAATAAATTTGATATTTTTAAAGCCTTGGGGGATAGAGAGACTTTATAAGCATACTGCACTTTTTAAAAGCAGTGTTCTAATAATAAGTTCTATGCACTAAAGGAGCACAGTATTTACTAAAAGTCATCTTTACAAAAATGTGGGGAAAAAAATCTCAAAATTAGGATGCTTAAAGTCTTGAAGCAGCATATTATGATCTGTTTCTTAAGCCATTTTAAGTTGGCTTAAATATAAATACAGTTAAATATAAAACTGACTCCATATAATTTACACAACAGGCAAAAAACTCACAATGCGATGAAGTCAATACACCACCTACCATATTTCTAACTGATGTCAGGAATTCAGAACAAATTAAATTTCGCTAGCTCGGCTGGATAGATATGGAGTTACAACCCTAGTTACAGATGGAATTCTTTTCCAGAAAAATCAACTCTGGGGAGTTCCTGTCGTGGCTCAGTGGTTAACGAATGTGACTAGGAACCATGAGGTTGCGGGTTCAATCCCTGGCCTTGCTCAGTGGGTTAAGGATCCAGCGTTGCCATGAGCTGCAGTGCAGGTTGCAGACGCGGCTCGGATCCCGTGTGGCTGTGGCGAAGGCCGGTGGCTACAGCTCTGATTAGACCCTTAGCCTGGGAACCTCCATATGCCACGGGTGTGGCCCTAAAAAGCAAAAAAAAAAAAAAAAAAAAATCAACTCTGAACAATAAAAAAAAAAAAAACAGCCAGAAAACTCAGACTTGGTAATGTAACCACAGTCTGTGATCCTCAAAGTCCTAGCTCCACTCACAAGGGGAGTGGGTGAGAAAATGCAGACTCCACACAGTCAGAGAACATTAATCAAAGCAATGATTTTAAAAAAAAATCATTATCTGGGTCAAAAGGGTATTACTGAATGTTCTA
This sequence comes from Catagonus wagneri, assembly GCA_004024745.2. Taxonomy (NCBI): domain Eukaryota; kingdom Metazoa; phylum Chordata; class Mammalia; order Artiodactyla; family Tayassuidae; genus Catagonus; species Catagonus wagneri. The sequence goes on from PVHT020000061.1 coordinate 12,386,895, forward strand.
CCTACAGAAATCTTTCTCTTTCCATAAAGGTAAAGAAAACACGGTGCAACAAGAGCACCTGGCTGGTTTTTGCCTCTCATCAGTTGCCCTGTCCCGCCCCAAGAATGGCCTTCACAGTCGCCCAGCGCCACCACAATCACCACGGCCGGTCTTCTCCGCCGACATCTTTCCTCCCAGGAGACAGACTCAAAAGAAAACCACTCACAGAGAGAAACAGTCAGCATATTCAGGAACAGCTCAGGGGAGACACACCAAATAGGGAATTAAAAAGGCCACAAGACTAAAGGCATGAAACAAGTTTCTTTCTTTCTTCCAGATTATTTCCACATTAAAGTAACATGATGGCATAAGCGGCTGACACTTTCCATAATCAGAGCTATACAATTTAAGGTGAGACCATAACCTCCAATCAGTACAAACCCCATTACCTTGATTTTTTAAAGAGTCCATTAAAGTCTGAGTGATGTTTTTAAGGCAGGAAAATGGTAAACGTTCACTCGCCAAAATGCTCTCCAACGCCTAGAAGAAAGACAGTGGGCCATCCGATCAGTAGAAAGCAATGATGTTTTTAAAATTGAACATGTATGCCCACACTTTCGCTACCCCAAGTTCCAAAGGGGAGCTCCATTTTAAGATGTTTCAGGATACCTACCTCAACATGAAGGTTGCATCCCAAGTAATATAATCAATTTCGTGTCATGCCAGATACGGTACAGTGACCAAAAGTCCAGACTGTGAGGGAGACAACTAGAGGGCAACTGGTGTTCGACAGAATGGCCGCAACAAAGCAGAAACAGATAAAGCCATGCACCAGTAAGACTGTGCAAAAGTCTACACCGCACGGGCGTGAATGGGAAGCGGACACTGTCAGGTCAATAATAAAAGCTGAACACAACTCAATCAGTGCTCGATGACTGCACTTGGGCAGGGGCGGCTGAGCCCACAGGCCATGCCAGACATACATCCTCCCCCGAGACACATATTAGTCAAAATGACCAAAATTAAAGACAAAGGGAAAATATTGAAAGCAGCTAGGGAAAAGAAACAAATGACATACAAGGGAACCCCAATAAGGTTATCAGCAGATTTTTCAGCTGAAACTCTGCAGGCCAGAAGGGAGTGGCATGATATACTAAATGTGGTGAAAGGAAAACACTTCCAACCAAGATTACTTTACCCAGCAAGGAAGGTTCTCATTCAGATTTGAAGGAGAGATGAAAACCTTTACAGATAAGCAAAAGCTAAGAGACTTTTGCAACACTAAACCAGCTTTGCAACAAATACTGAAGGAACTTCTCTAGGCAGAAAAGAAAAGGCCACAACCAGAAACAAAAACACCACAAATGACAAGGCTCACTAGTAAAGTCATATATACAGTAAAGATACTAAATCATTCATGCACAATTATGCTACCAAAATGAGAAATTATGAGGAGAGCGCACAAATGCAGGACACTGGAGATGCATTTGCAATTAAGGAAGACAACAGGAAAATAAAGACTTTGTTAAGAGGCGTACATATTAGCCACTCAACAGGAAGGTTCATTTATTATATACACTTACTTGTTTTTTGGTTGCAGGGTACTTAATATCGAGAATTAATTCCTTTATTTCTGTTTCAATCAAATCTGAAAAGTTACCAAAGTAAAATTGTCACTTTTAGTAAGTGAAACTTTATTCTGAAACAAAAAAGCAAGTGTTTGTACTGTCACTCAGTCTAAAGGGCTTCTGCGTTCTCTTGGAAATCACTGTTTTATTAAAAATTTGAATACTCCCTCCATGGCCCATTTCACCCTCCAGAGCAATTCCAATAAAAGCTACACACAATTACTGGTACCTCATCTCATTCCAAAATGGAGCTGTAATAGCTCATACACACACTGGGGTGTTCTGATGGCTCCGTTTGGAATATTCTATTCTATTCTATTCTTTTTTTTTTTTTTCCCTTTGGCCCTGTGCCCACAGCATGCGGAAGTTCCCGGGACCTGAGATCGAACCTACACCACAAAAGATGACAGTGCCAAATCCCTAACCGCTAAGCCACCAGGGAACTCCTAGAATATTCTATTACTTTAAAAATGACATAACAGTATGCTTCATTTTTAAGAGAGGACACCTACCAAGATTGGGAGCTTTCAACTTCAGTGAGGCTCCTAGTTTCTTCATTAAGTGCATGTCCTTGGCGCGTTCACTCTTCTTATCACTAAAACAATAAATAAATATAACAAACTCTCACAGAAGGTGAAAATGGTTTCTGTCTAGTTCTGACACGCTCCAAACTTTTCCCTTTCTATTCTCCCTATATTTAAAGATACTAGTCTAACAAGAAGAAAACAAAACAACGGCTACAAAACCAAGCAAAACAACAGTAAAACCGAGGACTGGGGAGAGTCTGCAGAGGGCCGGTTATGAGCCAGCACGAAGGGAAACTCACCTCAGTGCTAAGTGGAAAGGAACGCTGACTGTTTTCACGCTTCCAGACACCGGGTCAACCAGACAGATCTGGTACGTCTGGGGCTGCCAACTCTGACTGGTGACATTATTTAAGCCCATTATTTTATAGCCAGGATACAGAAGCCTGGGGAAACCAAAAACCAACGTGGTAACAACCTTAGAGAGAGGAGAAAGGTCGCGGGGGCTCTGTTACGGTTTGGGACCCCTACCTTATTATCACTCCGGGAGCATGAATAAGACAAATAAATACTAGCTGATACCAACAATGGAAGGAAAGCAGGCTCGACTGGCAAGGTCGTACCTCGTTAAACAAAATGTGCCAGAAAACGGAGTGAACACCACGAGGCTGCGCTGCAGCGACAGCACAGCCTCCACCTGCTTGGCATCGCCTCCTTCCGACTCCCCGCCTTCCAGCCTTCACGGCGTCGGCGAGGCACGTGGCCCGACCGCAGCACGCATGGCACTCTGACTCAGCAGCAAATCAGGGCCTTTTTTAAATATTTTATTTTATTGAATTTATTTGTTCATTTTTCAGTGTCAATTTCCTTACATGTAATCATTTTTCCCCATTTTTTTTTTTAAATTGTGTTCTTCTGGACTGAGTTTCAACTCATTTTTTTTTTTTTTGTCCTTTCAGGGCCGCACCTGCAGCACATGGACGTTCCCAGGCTAGGGGTCTAACAGGAGCTGTAGCTGCCAGCCTTCACCACAGCCACAGCAACGCGGGATCCGAGTCGCGTCTGCAACCTACACCACAGCTCACGGCAATGCCGGATCCTTAACCCACTGAGCAAGGCCAGGGATCGAACCTGCGCCCTCCTGGATGCTAGTCAGATTTTGTTTCCACTGAGCCAGGACAGGAACTCCTATCATGGCCTTTGGACTCAGACTCCTGTGTTATTAAATACTTATCCTTAATTACACACCAGGCACGTCCGGGAGAGGCCATAACAAAGGACAGTTCAGCTCTCAAGCCACTTGCGACCCAACAGGAGGAGCTTTAGTAAAAGCTTTACTTGCACAGAGGCATTCCTCTGGGAAACCAGGAAAGCGCCCGGCCTGCGGCTCACCTGCAGTGCTTGCCCACGTTGAAAGCGCCGACGCGAGGGCCCTGCTGGGTGCTCCATGCTTCTAAAATGCCCCGCCGTGGGGCGTAGATTACAAGGAACTGGGCCACTCGGCTGGGGCCCTGAGTGCTTCCAAAGGGCGAGGCGTCCGCCTTCTCGGGCGCCCTGTCGTGCAGGTCCTCCACGGTCTGGACCCAGCCCGTCTGCGCGTCACGGTACCCTTGGTGACAGAGGAAGGGGACCTGCTTAGTGACCGAGCCCAGGTTCGGCAGCAGCTTCCGGGGCGCACGGGGACGTTCTGGGGTGTGTGTCGGGGGAGGGGGAGCTCAAGAAGTCAGGTTCGCAAAGATGGACTTTGAGAGGTCTTGCCATCTGAAATCCGAAAAGACTTGGCATTCTAGATTTGGGAAGCACGTGAGACTCCAGCACGGCCTTAGGAAACGGAAGGAGTCTCAAGGGTAGGAAACTGAATCTGGGAATTGACAAAGAAGGTGAGAAGTGAGAAGAAGGCCTCAAGGAAGAGGCTGGAAGTGTCTACGAGCTGCTCAGGCTTAAAGGGTGCAACAGCTGGAAAAGTGGATCACGTGGTGCTGATCAGAGTTCATGTTTAAAAAAAAAAAGGAGTTCCTGTCGTGGCTCAGCAGAAACGAACCCGACCAGTATCCACGAAGACGCGGGTTTGATCCCTGGCCCTGCTCAGTGGGTTAAGGATCTGGCATTGCTGTGAGCTGTGGTGAAGGTCGCAGGTGCAGCTTGGACCTGGCGTTGTGATGGCTGTGGCTGTGGTGCAGGCCGGCAGCTGCAGCTCCGATTCAACCCGTAGCTTGGAAACCTCCATAAGCCGCAGGTGTGGCTCCAAAAAAAACAAAAAAACCCCCATAAATTTAAGAATTAAACAGTGTTATATCAACCAGAAGTTTAAGAAGGGTAACTCTGCTCAACTATTGGGGTAAAAAGCAAATTAACTTTTTTCTGGATTTTTGTAAGGAAGTACCTTTCCACATCCGTATTGCAATTCCTCTAGCGACATCCAACAAAATAACTCTGCCAAAATCATCTGTTACTGCCGCCAGCGTGTTACATGGAGACAGGCATATACTTTCCCCATGGCGCCTAGAATCTGGAAGTCCAAACCTGGTATTTAAAAGAAACGAAAAGCTCAAATCAAAGTTCCATCAAGAAATACCTGAAAGAATAACGAAATGCATTAACAGAACAGGCTTAGTCTAACTTTATATGAAGAAATCTGAACCTTATGTGGATGAAGAGTTAATTTATTAACTAATCACACCAGATATTTTGCAATACAAAATGCATATGGAAGTTCTTTCTACTATAAAATAAAAATGCCTAAGTTTTATTTCAAAGATTTTCCATATAGATGTTCACAACCTTGTATTTTCGGAGAATGTCAAGCACGATCGTCTTTCCTTGATGAAGTGAGAGGGCACAGGAAACAATATCCTTAGAGCCAACAGGCATCTGTCTCTATTTTAAGTTCTTAATTCTAATCTGTTCTTTTTTTTTTTTTCTAGATTTCACATCCTGATAATGCTAAGGTAACTGCCTGACACAAGAACATTCCTTCCTCTAAACAGTTACCTGTAAACTGCTGGAGGTCTGTGATCAGCCTTATGAGAACTGTGAGTAAAATAAAAGTAAAGAGGTCCCGAGAAAGGGCTGGAAGAACTCATTTGGAAAAAAGTTCCTGAGACGAAGTACTCAAAACCTGGTTGCATCTACTGGATGCAGAGGGCCATTTGGCTTATTTCTAGATTCTTGGGTGAGCTCAGAAAATGTGCTATGTCCTAGTACTTTAAGGTGGAAAAAACACAGCAAGATCATCTTCAATACATTTTAATAACACATAGTTAGAGCTCTTTAGTTGAAGAACACCTAAAAACAGGGGGACGTTTCTATTTTCCTCTATGGTGACACTTCATATCGGGTAATATAAAATGATTAAATACAGAATCAGGAGTTCCCCCTGTGGCACAATGGGATTGGTGGCATCTCTGCAGCGCTGGGACACAGGTTTGATCCCCGGCACAGCACAGTGGGTTAAGGGACGGGCAACTGCGGCTCAGATCTGATCCCAGGCCCGGGAACCCCATATGCTGGGGGGCTGTCACAAAAAAAAAGAAAAACACCCACAAACCCAGAATCCAGCAAAAATCATGCCCTCTCACCCTAAAACCTGACGAATCCACTAACTATCCCTCAGCACCGCTGAAGGAAACAAGGAGGCAGAAGCCAGCACGCCTGGATGTTTGTGACACCTGCTTTCACTTTAACAAAAAAAAAAAAAAAAAAAAAAACGAAATCACTAGGTATTCTTTAAGTTCCACAGCATACAGGCAAACCATTTACAGAAAGAAATTCAACAGCTATCAAAAAACCAATTTCCCTGCAACTTAAGCTAGGGTACAGGTGTCTGTACAAGAACACACCCCACAAAGCCATACTGAGCCTACACAACACAGACACAGCTGTGCATAAAATGGCAAGTTCACTGTCCTCATGGAGGTCACCTTCTGGTGGACAAAGCTGGTTCTCCATTAATGACTTCTAGAAGGTCCAAAGACTCAGGACATCAAACAGCTGAGCACACGGAAAAGAGGATAAATTTAACAGTTCATTTCT
>PVHT020000061.1:12394057-12422670 GCA_004024745.2 Catagonus wagneri
AACAGTTCATTTCTAAAAACACTAAGATGTGAGAAGAGCACGGCAGACTTGCCTTACAGCTAACGGGGTCGCCGGTTCGACCTTGGGCTTCTGCTTCGGGACAGCTTCTTCTTCATGCTTGCTTTTCCAACCAAGCCAACCACTGAAAGGCAAGAACATTTAGAATAAAACCAGGGCTTCCGGCATTTTAACATGTGGACGATCAAAATGTAAGTTCAAAAACCAAGTGAGAGGCAAATTAGATTATTTCAGTTGTGATGTAATTACCTGGCAGCATTAAATAAAGCGGACGTGAGTTTACTTGCCACGGCTAATGCAACATGAGATAATAAGGGCTGGGTGCTTCCCTGAAAAACAACATTTGAAAGAGAAAACATGGCGGACAAATAAATAAGACATACGTTCTAAGTGAGATTTACTTTTAAAAGGTAGGAGGAAGCAATATAATTACAAGTTTTGACTCCACAGTATAAAAATAAAATCACTAGCAGTCTAGTCTACTGTCAGGATTTCCCTCTTTAAACTGTAATTAATTTAAATTTTAAAATTTAATTCTAAATCAATTTACATTAATTAGTTTAAATTAAATTAAACTAGCACATTAAAATGGAATTATTCTAGCAGGGCTGTTGATTTCTCACCTACACATATAACTGGCTCTTTCCCCTCCTTTTTGAACATATTTGTTTTATTAAAGTAAAAAGATGGTTTGGATCATTCTGAGCAGGATGCTTTTTAAGTGGAAAATAGGAGCTGCCAAATCTATCAAATAACTTGCCCCAGTTGTAGGAAGCAGTTTTCGCCACTGTATCATATGCAGTTGGCAGCTTGTTCTGTCTTTACAGTTTCTTGTCTGTTCAAAGCCCCGGCAGGCTGGCATCACTAACAACCCCAAGCCTCAGGTGACTGCACCAATATTTAAAGACAACTCGGCTAAGAGTCCAGGGCATCAGAAACAAAGACGGCTGTTGGTTTTACACTGACTTGAGCACTTTTTCGGTTAATCTGAAGAATGTAGAAGAAAGTGAGTTGAGACTAACTTTGGCTTTTCCACTGAAACTCAGAAACGGAAACAGCGTATTCTTTCTAGGGCCAAATTACCATATCCAACTTGTAGATATGTGAAAAAAATCACAGGTGGCCTTACTCCCGATCAGTGATGGAACTCTCACCTCTAAAGCATAGAAGAAACCCGTAAATGGATTGGAGCCTACAGTGATGTACTGAGACATGGCGGGCAGGCTGTTCTTAATCGCTGCATTATACCCGCCTATATTGGAGGCAGTCTTCATTTGATCAAAAGGGGAGAGAGTCATGATACCTGGCAATAAAAAGACAACACGTGACTTTAACACCATTCTAAGATGCTAACTGCAAAGTGTTATTTAACAGACGAAAGTCATTTTTAAAAGTTACAAGATCAATGTCATAGACATTCATAAGATTAAAATTGCCACCTATAATTCCTCTAAGCTATAAAATACTACATAACAAAATTTATGATTTTTTAAAAAGAAATATATCAAATGGTACAAGAAATACAGAGCCCACCAGTATCTCCTGGAATCAGCTCACTTCTTAGAGGTAACAACTGAAACAGTTCCTTCTACTGCTTCCCAGAGATGCTGTATGTACACACATCACAGCACAGCAAACAGGCTGACATGTCTTCCTGCTGTTTTATGCATCCCCGGCACCTGGAAATTGCTGGGCCAGGGATCTAACCCAGGCCACAGCAGCACCGAGCTGCTTCAGTGACAAGGCTGGATCCTTATGAACCCACTGAGCCACAAAGGAACTCCTCTTATTTTTTCATTCAATAAAACTTCACAGAGACGTGCCTCATTCTTGGCGATCACTCAAGAGCATCCGCCGTGTGCTCATGTCACAGCAGATTTGACCTTAAGATGAGCATCTGGGTTGCTTCCTCTTTTGCCGCTACACACAGTGCTGCATTAGCTAAACCCGAAGCATCTCCGCATACGGCTGCGTGCGCTCATCCGCACGGTCAATTCTCATCAACAGAAGGGCAGGCTCGAAGGGGGTGGTGGCTACAGTTTAAAGCTTCATTAGGAACCGTGACAGTGCACGCTGTGGAGGCGGAGCCGACTCACACTTCCACCAAAAAGGTGAGAGGCCTTCCCCACACACTACAAACAAACCCTCTCAACATCTACTCTGCCGCCCGGAAACCCCCAGCCTCTTAGGAGGAGTTACTGCTCATCTCCCGGAGGCCACGAGCACAAGCAGACAGAATGCTGAGGCCCACGTGCTGTGCGGAGCAGCAGAGGAGAAGCCAGCTGGGTGGCGGGGAGAGAAGGTGGCCGGGGGGTGGGGGTATTGGGGGGGGGCGTGGGGGGTCAGCTTAGAGATCTGGGAAGTAAAGATCAGCTGCTCGACTCCAGTCCACGGAATGTGAAGAAATCCACTTAATACTTCGGATCCACTTTGCTAAGGTGTCCTCTGGATAGCTAGCAGCAACTTAAACTTCCATAAGCAGTACGTAGGAGTGGGAAGAGAACGTATTTTAAAACCTGAATTTCAACTTATATGCAACACCATTCGCCTTTTGATTTTGTGCTGGTAGAACTTCTGCAGATTTTATTATGCATTTAAAAACATTCTGTATACTGAATCATGAATTCATTCATATACATGAGACAGGCATTCTAATCTTTCAGAAGAGTCCAACTTTTTATTGGGATTATTTGATGACTTTAATCCCTAAACCCAGTAAGCACTTTATGAATTCCCTAAAAGCATTGCCTCTCCCAGGACTTGGGTGTGATGCATTTTTTGACCATTTGCTTTTTAGGGCTGCACCTGCAGCATATGTAAGTTCCCAGGGGAGGGGTCAAATCAGAGCTGTAGCCGCCAGCCTACACCACAGCCACAGCTACTCCAGATCTGAGCTGTGTCTGTGACCTACCCCAAAGCTCACGGCAATGCCGGATCCTTAACCCACTGAGCGAGGCCAGGGATTGCACCTGCATCCTCGTGGATACCAGTCAGGTTCTTAACCTGCTGATCCACAATGGGAATTCCCATATCTCAATTTTTAAATTAAATTCACATTCACGGCTCTCAGTATAGAAAATGCTGAACCACTCACTAATGTAGCAAGTTACCTACAGTAACTGCATTTCCTTAGCCGTGAATTTTTTTTCTGAATTTATTACAGCCTTGTCATTTAGGATTTTCCCTGAACACCTGAGGCCTTTTCACACTTTGAAACAGCTGACATAGTGTGGGTTCGATCCCCAGCCTCCCTCAGGCCTCAGCTGCCACTCCAATCAGACCCCTAGACTGGGAACCTCCATACGCCGAAGGGGCAGCCGTAGAAAGAAAGAATAAAAAAGAAAAAAAAGTAGAAAGTAAAAAAGGAATAAAGCCCAAACCCTTCACCCCTCTGTGATGTGACCCCGTCCACCTCTCCAGCCTCACCTGGTCCCAGGTCCCCTCCCTGCCAAATCACGTCACCCCTGCTTCTCTAAGCCTCCAGTACCCCCCGCCCTGGCTCTGCTTCCTCTGCCCAGAAAGCTCCTCCTACGCCTGAGCCCACAGCCGGCTGCTCCCCATCCTCTGGGCTTAGGTCCGAATCTCACTGCGCTGGAGAGGCCTTTGCTCAGCAGGCCACCCACAGTCCCGTCTTCCTCTGCTTCTGTCATAACCCTGTGCTCAGCTTCCTCGCGACGCTTACGAAGATTCTGTAAGCATTTGAAGCAACTGCATTCACTTGCTCGAACTGTCTAGTTTTCCGTCTCCCCATCAGTGGAACGTAAGCTTCATCAGGCAGGGGGTCTGTCTGCTTGTATTTCTAGCACCAACATCAGGGCCTGGGACATAACAGGTATTTATTCCTTTCTGAGTTGAATGAATTCATCAGACGTTTACATAAAGATAAACATGAACATAAAATTAAGTTCATGCTCCCCCTTTTTCTTTTTGTAGGCTGGGAGATAAATGAATAGAATAATATTTTCTACCCAATCACTTTTCCTAGCCTGTTTCAATGTTCCAAAGTTTAATTAACAGAACAGGGAAGTTACCCTGAACTGAACTCAACACTTTGGAATTTTGCAACACTCTTATGTTAGCAAAATGTAAAGACAAACAGAATGTCTACCGAGAAGGTTCTTATGACAGATGACAGGCAGACCTCAGAGATACTGCAGGTTCAATTCCAGACCACATTCAAAATAACCTGAATATTGCAGCAAAGTGAGTCACATGAATATTCTGGCTTCCAAGTGCAAATAAAAATTATGCTTACACTCTATTGGAGTCTGTTAAGTGTGCAACAGTATTATGTATAAAAAAAATGTATATAGCTTAATTTAAAAACACCTTACTGGAGTTCCCATTGTGGCTCAGAGGTAACGAACCCAACTAGTATCCACGAGAATGCGGATTCAATCCCCAGCCTCTCTCAGAGGGTTAAGCACCTGATGTTGCCATGCACTGGATCCCGCGTTGCTGTATCTGTGGCACAGGCCTGCAGCTGCAGCTCCCATTCGACCCCCAGCCTAAGCACTTCCATACGCAGCATGTGTGGCCCCAGAAAGCAAAAAAATAAAAATAATACTAACGATAATAATTATAAAGTAAAATAAAAATACCTTACTGATAAAAAAATTGCTAACTTTTATTTCACCCCTCAGCAAGTCATAATCTTTCCGCTGGTGGAGAGGCTGAAATATTTTAAGAATTACCAAAATATGGCACAGAGACATGAAGTGAGCAAAAGCTTTTGGAAAAATGGCACCAACAGACTTGCTCAATGCAGGGTTGCCACAATTTGTAAAAACGCAGTATCTGGAAAGTGCAGTAAAGCCAAGTGCAATAAAATGAGGTTTGCCTGTTTTCTGCATAAGAAACGCACCAGTAGAAGTTCACGTCATGGCTCAGTGGTAACCAACCCAACCAGTATCCATGAGGACGTGGGTTCGATCTCTAGCCTCGCTCAGTGGGTAAGGATCTGGGGTTGCTGTGAGCTGTGGTGTAGGTCGCAGATGAAGCTCGGATCGCTAGTTGCCGTGGCTGTGGTGTAGGCTGGCAGCTGCAGCTCCGAGTGGACCCCTAGCCCGGGAACCTCCACATGCCACAGGTACGGCCCCCACCCCCCTTCAAAAAGGAAATGCACCAGTGAACAAAGAGATCTGTGAGTCGGGGATCTTGTGCTCGCCCCTCAAGACTCACATGCTTTCCTTCCACCCCCGCTGGCCCCCAGGAGCCGGCGTGTGCATCACTGACCAGACTTCCAGACGGGTTCAGACACGGGGAACCCCACCGGGAGGCGGAAGGCAGGAAGGAGCATGAAGGCAGGGCATCCATTTCCCTGTGACCGCGGGTCAAAAGCCACCCTGCTCTTAAGGTGATCTCTGGGGAGAGAAGCTGGGTCCAGGAGTGGCCAACACCCGGCTGCTGAGCAGCTCTGAGACTCCGCAGCATACCCCTGGTGGTTCCTGTAGCACATCCGTACAGTTCCTCCGCAAATAAAACCGCTTTCAACTACCCCATTTCAAGGAGGCCATCTGTCTTCTATTAGGACTTGATAAAATGTATATTTAGCAAAGCTGCTGTGAAAGCCTCTTCATAATAGGTTAACTAGAAAAGAGCTACATAGAGTTGGCACGACAGTGTCCAGTTATGAAGATACGTCTCTGCACAGCCATACACGTTATTACAGGTGCAAACACGCCTGTGAGGATGCTCACAAGGCCACTGCTAAGCTTCTCTACGTGGTAGGATAAAGGATATAGTTTTCCTTTTCTCTTTGTATATTTATGCACTCTTTGAAAACTTTGACAAGCATATACTATATTATTAAACAGAAAAAAATACACATACACTTTAAATTACATTCCTCCTCTTCTCCAGCCCAGAGGCCCATCACTTCTTCCCAAGGTGATTACAGTCTCCTTACTGCACCTAGTTTCTGGTCTTGAACTCTACAGTGCAGCCCCTAAACCTTCCCTCGAGTGATTTTCCCAACAGGCCGTGTGGTGACCCCACTCTCTTGCTCGGAGACCCCGCGTGCTGGAAGGCAGACAGACGCCCGGGGTACGCCGCTTAACAGCCTTTAAGAGCCTCACTCCTGCTTACAGACTGGGGCTCTCAGCGTCTGTCCAGCACACAAGGCACTGCCCCCAACGCCTGGGACCGGTCAGCTATGTCTCCTCCACACCTGTCCTCTTGGTCAAGTACAAGCCACTCTTTCAACCTCGGGCTGAGGTCAGCCTCCCTCTTCTTGACTCCCTGGGTGTCGGGGCTCTGCTCCCGTGACAGCTGCTCCATTTGTCCCCTACAAATACTGTCACGCTGCAGAACTGCAACTGCTTTCACATTTCGCCCAAGGAGGCTCGTCCTTCCTCAGCAGAGACCATGTCTCTCCATCTCTCAATCCCTGGCGCCTATCGCAGTAAGACCCTCAGTACTGGCTGCAAGAAGAAATCGGCTTTCATCGCTACTTCGCTGGTCTAAAGCTTTCATTTTGAAAAGAGTGATCTACCTGGTAATTACATGCATTTCCTCATCTGCATAACAATTAGGTCAAATGGTAAGTGACTTAAAACTGTACAGGACTGCTGCTGAGGGCATGATTATTGAAACCGCTGCCGTTTTCTCAAAGATGTTAACTGATGATATTCTCTAAGTCTGAACCACCTTCCACACGTCTCACTCAAGGCAGTTTTCTTTTCCCACGAGAATAAATCAATCCCATTTGTAATAGATGAGATATATCAATCAAGAAGTATAAGAAGTGGGAAGTTCCCATCGTGGCTCAGCAGAAACGAATCTGACCAGCATCCATGAGGATGCGGCTTCGATCCCTGGCCTCGCTCAGTGGGTTAAGGATCTGGCGTTGCCATGAGCTGTGATGTAGGTCGCAGACACGGTTCGGATCCCCTGTTGCTGTGGCTGTGGTGTAGGCCGGCAGCTGTAGCTCCAATTCGACCCCTAGCCTGGGAACTTCCATATGTCGTGGGTGCGGCCCTAAAAAGCAAAAAAAGAAAAAGTGTAAGAAGTAAATTCCAAAAGAAGTGGAACTAGTAATGCTTACCAATACTAGCATGATCAATAATTGTGTCAATATCTTGGAGACCCCATTTCTTATATGCTAACGGTGGTGGCTGTATGTTCTCATTGCCTGAGGCTGCAGCTGTGAAAGATAAAAAGAAGACAATCCAAACTTAACTATAATGGAGAAAATTGAGTTTAACCTCGCCCCCCAAATCATCAAAAATATACTTGATTTAGTATTATAAAACTGCAACTAAAAATAATGAGGCCAAGTAATGTAAACTATGCATAAAATAAGATTTGACTCAATCAACTGACTACCAAGACGATGTCCATAAAAGGCAAACATCAGAAGACTAAGTTGGCTATCACAAAAGATTCTGGAACCCTCAAGGAATTTAGACAAGACGATTAAAATTCAAGATGAATTCGGAGTTCCCTGGTGGCCTAGTGGTTAAGGATTCGGGGTTACAGCTAGTGTGGCTCAGGTGGTTGCTTGTGATGCAGGTTCGATCCCTCACACGGGAACTTCCACACGCCAAGGGTTTGGCCAAAAAAAACCCCACCAAGGTGAACTGACACTGCAACTGAAGCTAAGTAAGCGATTTCTCCCCTTTGAGAAAGACAGTGGATAAATCCTGGAAATGGCAACCAGTGCCTTAGTGAAAAACTAAAAGCCTGACGGTTTCTGGCAGAACACACAGAGAGGAAGGTCTCTGATGCCGGCGGCTGAGGCCAGGCTTGAAAGAAAGATGTGCTAACAGCAATAGCACTGCCTGGAAAAATGAACAAAATGTTGGTCATTAACCTTGGCATTTCCACTCAGTGAGCGAGTAATGAAAAGAAAAGCCACAGTTATACCTCCCGCCACAGGTGCATATATAGGGTCCCGTTTATCAGCACAGCTTCAGGCTACGAGAATTACAACAGCAGCTGCATTGGAATACAACTGGCCTCTGGTCGTTTATTCTGGAAGCTGAAGAAAAGTGCTTTGCTAAAAGAAAAACATAATCCTCTAAGTACTTCAGATTTGAAAGTGAGGCCAAGAAGAGAGTTTTCCTATAATGTGAAATAAGTCGAAACAATTTGTAGCTAAGTGATCAGAATTATTTTTAGAACAAGTTATAATTAAGTAAGAGGGCTTACTTATTTATTTCCTAAGAGCTAAAATGGCTTTATGGTCTCATACATAGCAAAATAAACAGAAATTCAAAAATAGGAAAAATGAAATGTCTGGTGATAACAATTGTAACATAACCATCTATTTCTAGTTTATTTTACTGACAGAATGCTTACCTACAGAAAATGGCCAGTCTCTTTGGGCATATATATTAATGGTGATTTTTTTTTTCTTTTGAGGGCGCTTCGTACTGTTTTTCCATAACGGTTGTACCAATTTTCATTTTTTCTTTTCTTTTTCTACAGTTTGCCTGTGACATGTGGAGGTTCCTGGGCCAGGGGTCGAATCGGAGCTGCAGCTGAGACCTGTGCCACCGCCACGGCAGCACCGCATCCAAGCTGCATCTGCAACCTATGCCGTATCTGCCAGCGGCACTGGGTCCTTAACCCACTGAGACGGGCCAGGGGAGGGACCCGCATCCTCAAGGGACGGCACCGGGTCCGTGACCCACTGAGCCACAGCAGGAACGCCAACGGTGACTATTTTAAAGGTCCCCAAGAAAACAAAGATACTGAAGCTTATGGTAGAGTAAATTTATACAATTTAAACAATTATGAATACAGGAATAAAAATTCAAATTCCAACTTCATAGAAAAACATGCACTATTAAAGAAGCAGAGAACCAAGACTCAGAATTGTACTGATCATATCAACCTGCTAAAAAAGACAGTAAAAATCTGCAAATGCCAGATGCTGCGTTTTTTTCCCTTTCCTTTCTGTCGTACAGTCTAGTTCTGGGCTGATGAACAGACTGAGTAACATGAGCTTATTTAACTCTATTTTCAGAGAGCTGTCTACATTACTTAAGAGTTAAACTCTGCTTGTTTTATATATATTTAATGGCCACCACTGCAGCATAAATGGAAGCTCCTGGGCCAGGGATTGAATCTGAGCTACACCTATGACCTACGCCTCAGGTGTGGCAACACCGGATCCTTTAACCCATTGAGCTGGGCTGCGGATTGAACTTGAACCTCTGCAGTGACCTGAGCAGCTGCAGTTGGATTCTTAACCCACTGAGCCACAGCGGCAACTCCATGTTCCCCTATTTTAACATCTCTAAAATTGGAATCGTAAAATCAATGCTGTGTCTCTCACTGGCAGCATTTTTGCTTCTTAATGGTACAGAAAATAACCGGGCGTCTTATAATAATGGCATCTTGAATGTGATGAAATACAACTTCCTCTTCTAAAGACATCATAGCATCAGAGTGTAAAATATGGGTGGTAAAAATGAAGCCTTCTTGATGACTTGTGCACTTTTCACACTAAAAAGTCTAGAACGTTGTTGCTAATACAGGCATTGTGTTTAGGTCTCTAACTTTTCTCTGTTCAGGAGCGTTTGAGGTCAGTGAAAAGCAGCTGGTGTGGACTCACTATGGGGTCCTGCCGACTGGGGGGAAAACACCCCCTGCACGCTGTCCTCACCCTCAGAACGGGAGCGGTGTGGAAGCAGAGGTTTCAGCGCGCTGGCCAAAACAGCCGCACATCAACAGAGAGACCGGCTTCCTCGGCTGGATGCGACTCAATTCTCAGCCCAGCGCTGACTCTCTCCTAAGCGGCCAAGACACACTGCCGAGTCAGTGGACAAAGCCTGCTGCGCGGCCGGCAACATGTAAAGGGTGCTGAGGTTTAGTCCTCGTCTTTCTCTTGGACGAGGCACGGACCCAGCACTGCACGCCCATTTCTACAGAAACGGTTCCTTCCCTTAATTATAGTTCACAAAGCCTTTGTAATTTAAAAGATGCCTTTAATTCTCCAAGTAGATTAAATAAGACAAACAGAAGTTATCTAGTTCTTGCCAAGAATTACCTTTTGCTACCTGATTTCGACAGGCTCGAAGAGACTGAAAAAGGCTAAATCCGTCAATAGTCACAATGGCAGCTGGATATAAGATACTCAACTCTTCATTCTATGAAAGGAATAAGAATGAAGAAAATAATAAATTTTCATTATTGCCAAACAAGCATA
Organism: Catagonus wagneri; assembly: GCA_004024745.2. Taxonomy (NCBI): domain Eukaryota; kingdom Metazoa; phylum Chordata; class Mammalia; order Artiodactyla; family Tayassuidae; genus Catagonus; species Catagonus wagneri. Next base: position 12,404,232 of record PVHT020000061.1, read on the forward strand.
TCTATTTTCCTACTATAACTGAATATCATGATTAATGTAAAATAAAAATATACTATAAACTGTCAAATACCCAAACGCACAAAACACTATCAGGCAGAAGTAGAGTAAAGATAAACAATTCTGAATGCCTTCTGGCCAAGGACTTACAGTTCTTCTCAAATATAAGCTTTTGTACAGACAGAGTAGCCAACAAAAAAGTGTACAAATTTCATAAGATGAAAATATAGTCACTATATGGGTACAAACTACACACAGAAGAAAAAAGGAAACTCGCCTGAAATCCCAGGCATATTTCAACATATACTGTCCAATATAATCGTACAGTTTTGTATGAGACTATCCCACAGATAGTATTCTATAACGCTTTTTATTATTAAGTAATATGTCAATTGCATTCCTCCATTTCAACAGTGAGCAAACCATTTTCGCTGTGCTGTGCTGTAGGCTGCTCTATTATCCTGTAACCTTCACTGAGAAGAATTCATTCATTATCTCCAGCTTCAGCCACCGTCTCCAGCTTGGCCTTCGTGCTTACAGGGTAGTTCTGTATCTCCACAGGCACAATGGTGCTTTCATCTTATTTCCTACCATCACCTCAAACTCAACACGTGCAAAACCAGACTGAAGAACCGCTGTTTACCGCCCAGGCACTGCCCTCTTCTGTCTGTGTCAATGGAGAACCGCTGTTTACCGCCCAGGCACCGCCCTCCTCCGTCTCTGTCAATGGCACGGCTCAGGGCGGAGAGGAGAAGCCAGATTGCCTTCATTTTTGTACCGGTCCCTGCTCGTTCCAGTCCTGGCTCCCGACACCACACATCTACTGCAGATAACTTAAAAAAGCAGACAACCAGCCTCCCCCAGTCCAGGCTCTCCCAACTCCAGTTCATCCCGAAGAATGAGGCCTTCAAGATCCCTCTGACTGCGCCACTTCCTTCTAGAAACCTTTAGTAGCTTCAAATCCCGAGTCAATTCTGATTTTTCCTTGGCTTTCACATTTATAAAAAATTTAGCCACTCTCCTTATTCAACTGTTTCCCATCGACCTCTTTCTAACGTGGGTTCCTTTGTTTGTCTCATACAGAGATATGTGAATCTTCTTTCATTCTTCTCCTGATTACCTAAAATACCTTTTCTCATTATCTCATTCAGTTCTACACCCATTTTCAAGGCAAAATTAAAATTTCGCCTCCTTAATGAAATTTTCCTTTATTGTCTTAGTCCTAATTGAGCTCCAGATTTACTGTTTATTCTTCCATATAAATTGAAATTATAAGGTAGTGTTTAATATTACTGATGAGCTCATTCACAGGCATAACAGGCATTAATCTAGCCTCTCTACTCAGTAAGCTTCTTCAATGGCTCCAGTCCATCCCTCATACAATTTAACTCCACTCCAGCCCACAGTATACGGGTATATATATGTACACACACATATCTGCTTACTTCACACCCTTTGGAACAGGGCAGCACAGAGAAGGAAGGCCTAGTGAACAGTCTAGACAACGTACCAAACAAACAATGTCCAACAAAGACCATAATAGTTTAAGTGGCTCCACAATTACTTTCTGACTGTGAGACAACCACAGCCTCACGCGGCAGCCAGGCCAGGAGGACGCGGACGCCGTGGACTCTCTGGAGAGCCTTAGACTCTCAACAGCATTATCTTCTCCATCGAAATCTGCAGTGACTGTAAAACATTTTCCATTCCAGGTACACGCATAATAACCTCTTTTCTGAGAAACAGCTTAGTGCTCTGTAGCTGTACTATCAATAACACGGCTCGAACTTCTTTTACTCTATATAATTTTGCCACTGAAGTCCAAATAAAAAAGACGTAAAGTCACATAATACCATTTTTTACCTTAAGTCACTATTAAATGCTGAAAATGAGAAAAAAAATTCTGGCTTCTGACTTAAGTGTTTTATTCCATTGTAGAGCAAAGCATACATTAGCTCATTCAATGAATAAAAGCAAGACTGATATTCTCTGCTCAGCTAAAAAAAGCTTACATTTTTTTTTTTTTTTGTCTTTTTAGGGCCGCACCCAGGAGGTTCCCAGGCCAGGGGTCAAATCAGAGCCGCAGCTGCCGGCCTGCACCACAACCACAGCAACTCCAAATCCTTAACCCACTGAGCGAGGCCAGGGGTCGAACCCGCATCCTCATGGACACTAGCCGGGTGCGTTTCTGCTGCGTCACGCCGGGAACTCCCGACTAGGTCGCATTTCTGGAATATGACAGCACAGCTAACTCTTCTACAAGGAGAAGATACCTTCAAGTTTCCCCCCAGTGGAAGAGGCAAGAAACTCCTGCAAAAAAAGCCCCTGCGATTCTGGACGCAGTCTCTCAGCTACCTGCTCTGTCACGCCGGGATGTCGCGGGATTTCGTAGGTCCTGCACTTGAGCTGTAGCACCAGGTCCTCATTCAGGAGCTGTGCAAGCAAGAGCACACCGTTCTGGAAGGAAGCAGAGAGACCGGCCCTGCTTGTTCTGTTACCGACATGTGGCCGGGCGGAGAGCCTCGTTCCCCCAGTAAGCACTCCACAGACGCCACGCAGCTGCTTGGCAGGAAAACACAGCTTCTCTTCTCAGAAGCTTCTTTCTACTACCACCTCTATCTCGTTCCAGCCTCCACCCCATAGAGTATCAGGTACACATTTCCAAGTGGCAGATACTGAGTCACAGATGAGTATGCTGTGTCTCTAGGTGCTCCAGGCAGCTGGTGGGTTTTTTTTCCTTCTCTTTTTTTTTTTTAAGGGCCACATCAGCATCATATGAAGTTCCCAGACTTGGGGTCGAATCAGAGCTACAGCTGCCGGCCTACACCACAGCCACGGCCACAGCAACACGGGATCCGAGCTGCGTCTGCGACCTACACCACAGCTCACAGCAACGCCGGATCCTTAACCCACTGAGCGAGTCCAGGGATTGAACCTGCGTCCTCATGGATACTGAGGCACGACGGGAACGCCAGCAGGTGTCTTTGAACTGCGTCACACTCAACTCACCTCGGTGTAGAAGCGCACGTAACCCGAGGTAAAGCCCACCACGATGCAGGTCCAGTCTGGACGTCCAGTGGAGCTCCTGGCACAGACAAAACTGATGATCTTAATGGCTCATTCGTCAGAACAGAGAGAACAAACGACTCACTTATCCTTACCTCTTTTGGCTTGCAAGTGGGATACAGAGAGCACTGGTCACACACTCCCTAAAAAAAAAACACACAAAATCATATGCTTACCTAACGAGGCTTATTTTCTGTAAGAGGATGTTGAAGGGCAGCAGGTGGAAGAGGAGCTCTGGGGACCACTTTTATCCACACCAGGAGGTGAAAAAAAAACAAACACAGTAAAACCCCCACCATAAATAGGGTCATAAAATCCATTCACATAAATAGGATTTTTCATTCTGTTTTGTCATGAAAAGCACAAAAGGGAAGCCAACAGTAAACTGTACACAGTGATTGATTATATATCAAACCGAGGAAACATCAAACGGTCACTACATGGTGACTGCCTACGGCCCCCTCTCCCCCGAATCAGACTAGAACTTGGGCGGAGGGTGGGGGGAGCTGGCTATCCCATGACAAGCAAACTGCACTTCTGCTAGTACGTTAGTCTAGACTTACTGGGTTTTAATTGGCAGCTTCTCCTTTTTATAGTTTACAGAAATTACCTATTTCTAAGCACCTGCTAGGCTGGATGGTCCCTAAAAGATCCTTTTTTTTTTTCCCTGACATGAAGACTTGAAATACAAGCCTCAAAATTAACATAACTCCTCCTCCTGACTTTATTTAGCCTGTCAAAGCTCAGGATCATTGCCAGCTTATTCAACCAGCCAGAAACATTCTTCCCCAAACATCAAACTAGATGGTCACCAAGAAGAAAAAAAAATAGCTTTTGTTTGCTTATTGCCTCTAAAATAATTGAACCAGTAGGTTTGCTTTGCATTTCTGATAGAAATCGAATGTTTCAAAATGCTCAGACTAAATGACTTAAGGAGAAATATCATTTATTTTGGAAAGACTAAAAAACATTTCATCTACAGAATCCCAGGCATGGGTTACGTGGTCTTCTATCTGAATCCAAAGCCTGAAGAATCCTACTCCAATCAGAGAGCGCTTCAGTCATAAAAACTGAATTGAAAACCGCTTTTGGCTGCAGGTTTCAGGGTAGCGGCTCCATCAGGGAACTGTGCTGGAGAGCTGGGTTTTGTGCAATCTTTTTTTTTTTTCTTTCTCTTTTTTTTTTAGGGCTTCACCTGTGGCATATGGGAGTTCCCAGGCTAGGGGTCAGAACTGGAGCATAGCTGCCGGCCTACACCACAGCCACAACATGTGCCACATCTGTGACCTACACCGAAGTGTGTGGTAACACCAGATCCTTAACCTACTGAGCGAGGCCAGGGATCGAATCTGTGTCCTCACAGACACTATATCAGGTTCTTAACCCACTGAACCACAGCGGGAACTCTGAGATCTGTTTTTAAAATTCCTTCTAGGTCAGAAGGAAACGTGTATTTACCTGCTTGAATTTTGGAAGTATTTATGAGTTTAAGAATTAATGGAGAGCTGTCCCTTTTAAGGGCAAGCCCAAGGCTGGCCAAGCAGAGGAGACAAGGGCTGCCGTTGACTTTCTGGGTGAATAAAATCAGTAAACAAGCGCAGAGGAAAGATAAAATGTAGACAGGATGTCACAGGATTCTCTCTGAACTCACCTTTAAATCTTTTCCGAGCAGGAAGTTTTTTTTAAAGGTAATCACATGATTAATGAAATTAAAATTTACTGCTCAAGCCATACTCTATAACCAGCAAAGCTACAAAGAATATACACTTACTGAACACTGCAAAGGATGAAACTTAACAGATTGACATGAAAGTGATACAATTTCACATATACATTTACCTCACAGAGAAACAAAAACATTAACTGGTACCTACCCTTCTTCAACATTTAGACAACCGCTCCAGCCAACAGCAAAGTGCATTTCTTCCTTCCCTTTATCACCATGTTTCCATTTTGCTGGAAAAAAGATCACGTGACATGGCGCTGGTATTCTAAAGCAGTAATTTATAAATGTCACTCTTTCCCTTTAGAATAATGAGTACAGAATTTAATAGTTCTATGTTAACTGACATTTTCACAGGTAAATACAAGAGAACATTGAAAAATTTTTTTAAGTTTTTTTTTTTTTAAATAAAAACTCTCTTTGGTCTGTCTTTCCTCCAATTCAATCCATAAAATACAGTTATTAATTGCTATGTATCATCCTATATTTTTTATTTATAAAACTTTTTTCTTCAGTGGGCAGAAAAAAAAGCAGCTATTAGGTGTCTGCTATGGGGGCAAATATGCTTATAAGACCATTCCTTTACCCATTTAATATATGGTTATTCTGATCAGTGAGGTTTTCCCACATTCAATGCATACCTAAACTTTAATTTTAATCTTTGACAAAAAGTATAAGCTGAGAACTTATGCCCAAAATAGGAAACTACAGCACCATGAGTTTTCAAATTAGAGTTCAAAGTCATTCCACTCATGTTATTACTAGGAAGGGCTCAGGGGCCTTTTTAGCTCTGACTGCCTCTTGCAAGAACTGGGCAGTTCCCAGGAGCGCCTCAAGTGCTTAAAAGACACAGCTAAAGTATCTGTGGCCAAGGAAGAAAAACAGAGGAAAGAAACAGAAAGGACAGGAAAAAGAGAGAAACAAAAGGAAAGAAAATTAAAAGCATATAACATGTCAAATAAACTATCAAATGCCACCGTATAACGTATACAATAGAAGTAACATTTTTTTCTTTCTACTCAATCCATTTTCTCTTCTACGCATTAAAATCAATGAAAATAGCAGGGTACTTACGCACTAGAAATACAGCTTTTTGCCCCCGAGCTATAACCATAAGATCATTGGTTGGAGATAAGGATAAAACACAATCCTGAAGCCAGGAAGTTTTTTGCGTTTTGCAAGAATTTCCTTCTTCTTCCTGTGAGTAAAACTACAATTACTTACACGGCAAACTATCAAGACTAGTTCAACTCAGCCTGTTCGCCTTGAGGAACAAGGGAGGAGAAAAAAGGAAAAAGCAGTCTCACCCATGCTCTTACAGTCTCAACAATGCTCCTTATCAAAACAGGTCCAAAATGACCACAAAACAGAACATTCACTACAAGCAAATATTGAATATTAAATAAAGCAAACAGCAAGACATTAAAAGAATGTCCCACAGGGATTATTCTAGGAACGATTCAGTACTAGGAAACTCAGGAAATAACCCTACTGGAGACGGAGAGCTAGTTCACCCGCAGCTTGACAGCAAGGCAAACATCTGAGCATTACGGTTGTAGGAATTTTACAAGTAGGATGATGCTGACATTTCCTTTTTATGTGACCTGAAAGGTGTTTTCTTTTACCAACCGAAAATGCATTCACTATATAGATAAATGCCCTTGGTTACAAAATCAACAATCTAAAAGGCCTTCTTTGAAAATCTCTGACGGTCCTGGACCCGCCCAGTTGTTCTCTGCAGACACAGCAGCGGGACCCTTGGGTTGAACTAGTCTTTATAGCGCTTGCTTCCCATAGAATCTTCAAACGATGGCTTTAACTCTGATGTCTGTACAACTAACAGGTAAAAAGTCATGGCTCAGTCTACTGCGTTCCCCTCAGGGGTGGGAACAGGCGTTTTTTCATAAGCTTCAGAGCCTTTTCTATGAACATGAATGTTCCTTTCCTTTGAAGAGCTCCTGCTGGCCTGCTCTTCTTTTTCTAACTGCTTTTTATATACTCTTTACATACAAGGAAAACTGGCCCTTGGAACACAAGACTTGCAAATAGTTTTTCCCAGTTCATGTGGTAGCTTCATTGCCTTCATGCGGAATTTTTTTTATTGTATGTAGCTAAATGCTCGACCCTACAGCTTCTAGGTTTTAGATCAAGTAGACTCCTAGTTTTTACTCAACCCTACCTGATAGCTTTCGGATTAAATTAATCAATACAGAAGGGGAAGAGAAAGGCCAGAGATGTAGGCTGCTTTCATTGGAAAAAAAAAAAATCACTTTTTTTAAAGCTCTCAATAAGAATGTACTACCAGCAAAATGAAAGTTCAAAGATTTTAAAAGTGGAAAATCATCCTCACCCAAACTATTCTGGCAGTATTTCTAGGAAAGGTAAATTATTTCTTGCTGTGATACTATCAAAGAAATGTTTAAAACATAAATAAAATTGTAAGAAAATCTCTACGTAGGTCTAAAACCTCTGGGATAGCTGTGTGACTATTTTTCCCTCCCAATGGAACATTAGGGATCAAACAGATTCAGAACCACTATCTTCTGTAAGCTGCACCCTCTCCCAAAAGACAGGAAGAAGATTAATACTGGCAAAACCCCTTGTTTCAGTAAAGCTCCATTTTTTTTAGGAATTTTGCTATATCCAATTTGCTGTATTCACTTATTTACTATCTTGTCTGCGATATGTGGAAGTTCCCAGGCCGGGAATTGAACCCACACCACAGCAGTGACCCGAGCCCCTGAAGTGACAATGCTGAACCCTTAACCCGTGGAGCCATGAGAGAACGCCCAGTGTGTTCTGTTTAATGCACATGTTTCTACACATAAACTCAGGAGAAAATTATCCCCCAAAGATGGAAGTTATAAGGTAAAAGTTAGTTATAACTAAATTCTCCCCAGACCCACAACCGCTGCCACAGATACCATCCCCGTCTGCCAGCCCTCACTCAAGAGCCCTGGTGGTGGCTGGGCTGGAAGCTGTGGGCGTCACTGCCCTTGGTAACTGAGACCAGTTACACCAGCTCCGAGGTTCAGGATTTTTCCAAGTGATTAGAGCCTCACCTCCAGAAGAAGCGCAGGTCAACGGGGATGCTACTTAGGTACTGCGTTTGGTAGGAAATTCTTTGATCGGTCTCTGACTCTTCCCCTAAAATTCCCATCTCACCGCAACAAAAAGGAACTCTAAACAGTGCTCCAGAAGAGGAATAATACAGCTCTAATTTTGGCAAGTTCTATACGGAATAATTTTACAAAATAACCGAGTACCCATACAAAGAGGTTTTCATCACACTTTTCAAATTACGTTCATGCAGTGAACTCTGAAGAGTTTGTAGAAGTTACTTTTCAAAAAAGAACATTATCTCTGTGTTTCTCTCCTCTGTTTTCAAAATAATGCCACTAATAAGCATAAGATCAGTTTGTTGATGTTTTGCTGAAAAGACAAAGAGTTTAAGAAACTCAAAGATGGAAGACATTTATTTAAAGACTAAGTGGCCCAAACCTCACTTGGTAATAAAGCAGTCTTGGGGGTGGCTGAGAAAGGTGCTCGCTGCCACCCAGCCGGTGTCAGAGCCCAAATGCGGGCCCTGCTTGTCTGCGTGGGTGCCTGCGGCAGCTCTCGGGGAAACCTGGTCTCAGAGTCAATGCAAAGCCTGTTCTCATCAAACCCATTACTCCCTGCTTTCCCACGCTCACCGCTCTGCGGGACACAAACCCACTCAGAGCCCGAGGAACTGCTTCAACTCAGCAGCCAGCACGTTTCTGAGGCATTTCTTCAAGCACGCTTTGAGAAATACTTTTCCCTCTTTTTTCTTTTTTCAAAACTTTTTAAATTATTACAGTATAGTTGGTTTAGAATGTTGGGCCAATTTCTGCTCTACAGCAGTTTCTGCTGTGCATTGCTATACCCCCATTCTGCTTTCATACACATCACCTGCCATCACAGTCGGTCCCAGGAGACTGGATGCGGCTCCCCGTGCTGTACAGCAGGACCTTACTGTTCCTCCATTCCCCCGCCACCCTTTCGGCTGCACAGGTGGCATATGGAAATTTCTGGGCCAGAGATCACATCCAAGCTGCAGCTGCAACCCAGTCCACAGCTGCGGCCACACTGGATCTTTAACCCACTGATCTGGGTCAGGGAACAAACTGGCAACGCCACAGAGACAAGCCAGTTCATTAACCCACTGCTCCAGCACGGGAACTCCATCATCCATCTGCTCTAAATGTAACAGTTGGCATCTACTAACCCCAAACTCCTAGTCCAGCCCACTCCCATCCTTCCCCCCCGCCCCGCCCTGGCAACTACAAGTCTGTTCTCCAAGTCTGCAAGTCTGTTTCTGTTTTGTAGACAGGTTCATCTGTGCCATATTTTAAATTCCACATATAAGTGGTGTCATATGGTATTTGCCCTCTTTCTGACTGACTTCACTTAGTATGAGAGTCTCTAGTTACATCTTTTCAGACTCTCCATCTCAAGTTCCAACTCCTATCACAATCCCACCCTCCTCTTTTACCTTCTTTTGAACTTCTTGCAGTGAAAAGTCTTACTACGCTCTGCTGTCTATCCTGTGATTGCGTTTCTCCCACACTGGACCAGAAGCCTTCTAACTGGTGAAGCCTATGCTTGTGCTCATTCCTCCACGCTACATGGTCCCGACCACAAAAATGAGCAAATAACAGCTCTCCAATTCCTCCTGACTTGTAGTCACAAAAATACACGAAAGATGTATTGGTTTTTCTTGCATATGAATCTGTATGACTCTGAGCAATTGATTCAAAGCCAGTACCCCCAGTACTGTGTGCATAAGGAACAGCATCTTTAGTAACGTTTTCCTTAAGTAACGTTACAGTTTCACACTCCAAGGTTCGGGATGACAAATCCATGGCAAGTGCAATTACACAGAAGGAGGGTCAGAGTGCTACCTGTTACCAGGGCCTAGAACTCAGTGTCAAATTACCATCACGCTCTGTCTGCCACCATCGCAGCAAATGGACTACAAGCAATCTCAGAGCAAACATGAATTCTGCCCCATAAAATCTAACCATGATGAAAGTGGGACAAACAGGTGTCACTTCCAGGGAAGCGAATTCAGAGAAACTGCCCACAATGACTAGCGGGTAGTCACCCTTAGCCTGCTGAGCCAGATCATAAACGAACATTTTTGGTAACACGGAACCAGAAAAAAGAACCTTCGCGTGGATCAGCATTCCAGTTTCATCCAGTTTCATGATGACGGAGGGGAAAAGAGGGCGAAATCCAACATCTCCAGCCATTCTCCACCACGTTTTCTTTTCCAGGTCCTCCCCAGCCCTCCATCTGCGACTGTGGGACTCAGAGCAGATCTGCGTGGCTAAGCTGGGTGTGTACAAGCAGAACTTTCACAGGCCAAAAACAGGTTAGAAAATGCCCACATGATTATATTTATACAGGCAGACCTCAGAGGTACGGTGGCTTCGGTTCCAGGCCATCGCAGTAAAGCGAATTAACCCAGTAAAGTGGGTCTCACCTGAATGTTTCGACCCCAGGGCACAGAAAAGGGACGTTCAGACTGTCCTGTGTTCTAGTAAGTGTAAGGCAGCTTTACGTCTAAAAAGATCTACATAGTGTAATTAAAAAATACTAAGAAAAAAATGCTAACCATTATCAGTGAGTCATAATCTTTTTGCTGGTAGAGTGTTCAAATATTTCAAGAATTACCAAATGTGACAAAGAGCTGTGAAGTGAGCAAATGCTGCTGGATGCCAGCTTGTTGGATGTGGGGTTTCTGCAAACCTTCAATTTATAAAAAATGCTGCTCCTGCGAAGGCCACGAAATGAGGCGAGCCTGTGGTCTGTTATGTCATGTTATGCTCTCATATCAGCACTAGGATTTGATGCGTGATAACATTCTAGCTCTGAGGCTGTAGTCATGCTATTTGGGAATGACGCTAGCTTGTTGGGAAATGCAATGGTGTGTGCTTTCAATCTGTGCTCTTCACTGGGGTAGGGGTGGAACACAAGTTCCTGAACACATGTAATTTTTTTTTTTTTTTTTTGTCTCTTTGTAGGGCCATACCCATGGCATACGGAAGTTTCCAGGTTGGGGGTCAAATCGGAGCTACAGCTGCCGGCTCACACCACAGTCCCATCAACACAGGATCTGAGCCGAGTCTGCAACCTACACCTGTAGCTCGTGGCAATGTCGGATCCTTAACCCACTGAGCGAGGCCAGGGATTGAACTCGCAACCTCATGGATACTAGTCAGGTTCCTTACTGCTCAGCCACCACAGGAACTACCTGATCACATATAATTCTGATGACATAATATTCAATGTGTCAGATTCAGTAAGATAAAAAGTCTCTAATGACCCAAGTAAAATAAGTAACATCCTTAAAACTAAAAACAGAGGCAAAAATTTGTTATTTCTCCATAGGTTTAGCTCTTTTGCCCCAAGCAGTGTAAATTTTAATCAGAAAATCATGAATTAAAAAACTGAAAACTGGGGAGTTCCTGTTGTGGCTCAGGGGACACAAAACTGACTAGGAATTACGAGGTTGCGGGTTCGATCCCTGGCCTCACTCAGTGGGTTAAGGATCCAGCATTGCCATGAGCCATGGTGTAGGTCGCAGACGCAACTCAGATCCGGCATTGCTGTGGCTGTGGTGTAGGCCAGCAGCTGTAGCTCCAATTCAACCCCTAGACTGGGAATCTCCATATGCCACGGGTGCAGTCCTAAAAAGACAAAAATAAAAGAAAACAAAACAAAAATACTGAAAACTGGGAGTGGAGGTGGGAGAAGAAATCAATTATTTTTTTCAATAAATCCTCAAAAGGAAAAAAAATCCCGATTCATCTGGATGGTACTTCAACAATCAACGTGCTGCAGACAAAGGCAAACAAAGGACAGAAGGAAGGGAAAGTACGGCTCTTAAACTGTTCCATAATGTCTGCTCCTTTTTTTTTTTCTTTTTTTGCCACCCCGTGGCATATGGAGTTCCTGAGACAGAGATCAGCTCCATGTTGCAGCTCAGCTGCGGCAAAGCTGGATCCTTCACCCACCGTGCCAGGCCAGGGATCAAACCCACACCCCAGTGCTCCAGAGAAGCCACCCATCCTGTGGCACCACAGCGGGAACTCCCTGCAATGTCTGCTACCGTGTATTCAAGCAACTTGGTAGAGATCAGGCCACAGTCATTTGAAATCTCCCATGATCGAGGAATCCTGTGGTAGCACCCCAGGCAGAGGGCAGCAGGCCTGTCAAGGAGTGTCTGACCCAGAGTTCCTGCCGCAGCTCAGAGGGTTATGAACCTGACTAGAACCCAGGAGGATGTGGGTTCAATCCCTGGCCTCGCTCACTGGGTTAAGGATCTGGCGTTGTCTGCAAGCTGCTGTGTAGGCTGCAGACGTGGCTCGGATCCCACGTTGCTGTGGCTGTGGTGTAGGCCAGCAGCTGCAGCTCTGATTCAGCCCCTAGCCTGGGAACCTCCATATGCCATGGGTGCAGTCCAAAAAAGAAAAAACTTTTAAAAAATCAGGATAAAAATAGAAAAAGAAGTGTCTGACCCAGAACTGGGTCTGGGTCTGCTCGGCTGACTCAGCAGTGTGAGTCAGGGTGACAAGGTGACACAGATGACAGAGCAACGCCTGCAAGCACCAAGTGCTGGAGCCCGTGTTCAACGCTTCACACACATCTCACTTAGTTCCCACCGTCACCCTGTAAAGAAGGTTCTAGTACTACCCCGTTTTGAGATGGAGAAACAGAGACCCAGTGGGGAGACCTCCCGCATCACACAGTCGGAGCGGGGACCCAGCGCAGGCACCGGGGTTCAAGAGCACCGTCCGGCCTCTGCGCCGCCTGCACACGCCGCGACCCCGAGGAAGGGGCCCCGGAGCAAAGGTGCGCAGCACCTTTAACGCTGCTCTGCTGCTGCTGCCTTGGAACCAAGGTGGCGAGGAGGGGCTCTACTCTGCCTCAGACTAAAAGACTAGCGCCCCTCGGCGACTCAAAACGGGAGGAAAGAGCTGCAAAGGGCCGGGAGGAGGGGCCACGGCGTCGCGGCACATGCTCGGCAGCCGGCAGGGCGCGAGCTCATCGCTGTTGGCACCACGAGGGCACCCGCCTACCAGTTAGATCCTTCTGAAGACCTCCCAGGCAATAACCGAACGATGCTCCCTTGAAGACACCGATCCTAAAACAATGCCATCGTTTGACAAGGTAGTTAATTTCCCCAGCAAGCGGTGATATTAAAAAAAAACAAAAACGGCATCATCAGGGACTAGCTTGGCTTCTTTCACCAAAACCAGCTCGGCGCCCAAATACTGAAGTTAACATTAAACGTATGGGTTAGCTAGACAGCACTGTCCCGTTTCAGGTGGGGAGAGAGAAAGTGTCATTTCATTTTAGAGTGGCCGGAAGGTCAAGAGTTGTTCTCTGCCTTGAGACTGGTGAAATTTTTTCTTACTCTGCACAGATACAGATGCCACAGCGATGCAGGCTATGACAAGAAAAGCTTTCTCAACACTAGGGCTGCAACAAATATATATTTTTAAAATTTCTTTCTTTTGATTCTTGAAGCCCACAGATCTGTCAAACAATTATTCTTTCACGATGCGGCAGATGGTAAAACTGCAGTTATTTAACCAGCCTTTCAATTCCAGAGCCAGCGCTGGAGGCGCCGATAAATTAACCGCCCTGTACGAGAGCAGCAAATGCTTTTTGGTGCATGAGCACCTGTGCCCATGTAGCCCAGAGGAACTTTTCAAAGCTTTCAACTATTTAATAATCCATCATTTGCAGTTTTTATCATCACTGTCATTGAGCTAACTTTCAGAGATGTGTACATGTCACAGTGGTACCAGCAAAATCCAGTATAAACAAACTCACTGTAACTCTCGGTAGTTTACTGCCTCGATCATACAAACAAACCTATGCTTTTTAAACCAGGAGATGTACAGACTTCAGCATTTTAAACACCAAGTAAGGTAGCAATGTCTGTAAGTTTTGTGTTTTTCTTGTCTGCTGTTAGTACATGTAATTCGCAATTTGCAATAATTCTCACACCTTTTTTTTTTTTTTAGGTAACAGGACTTTTTATTCCTGAACAAAATTCTGTGCAATATTTTAATATATGAAACAGATAAAAGCGGAGTCCTCATGGATACTAGTCGGGCTGTTACCACTGAGCCACAATGGGAACTCCCTCAAATTGAAAAATCTTGAGGTCTTTTCAAAATTAAAACAAGGCAAGGCAAAAAGCTCTAATATGATTACAAATATGATTAGATTTGACCCAAGGAAAAAACTTTAAAACACATGGAGTTCCCATCGTGGCACAGCGGAAGCGAATCTGACTAAGAACCATGAGGTTGCGGGTTCGATCCCTGGCCTCGCTCAGTAGGTTAAGGATCCGGTGTTGCCATGGGCTGTAGTATAAGCTGCAGACGCGGATCGGATCTGATGTTGCTGTGGCTGGTGGTGCAGGCTGGCAGCTGTAGCTCCAATTGGACCCCTAGCCTGGGAACATCCACGTGCCTCAGGTGCGGCCCTAAAAAGCAAAAAAAAAAAAAAAAAAAAAAAAAAGCTTTACAAACACAATTAGTCTCCACAACCTCTGACTTCAATCTCATTTTTTAAACTTATTTTTCTTCTTAAGCTTCGAGGAAGTTAATGATAATTTAGTAACTCTTACAATATATCCCAACTACCATATCAGGTAGGACTGATTGTTATTCATTTTCGAATTGTGCATACAGTATGATTCCCTGTTATAGAACTTTCTGTGTGATTCATCCAACTATTCGCCCAAATACACAGCCGGTCGTAATGCAGAGCAGAGAAAGGTGAGCTCAGTCTGCTGTCCAGAGTACATCCTGGGCAGGCTTTGGGAAGCACCACCCAAAACTTTCTACTGAAATGTGAAACAAGTATACCTTTTTCCTTACCAATTCCACTTTTAGGGATTTATTCTAAAGGGAAAATGAGAATGGCTACCATTTACGGAGCACTTACTATGTTCCAGGTACTATTCTAAGCACGTCTCATTTCATCCTCTTAATAATGTAGGACTTTAATCCTGCGCTAATCACCCCATCAGTCCCATTTGAGGAATGAGGTAACTGAACCGAGAAGCTTGATAACCTGCGCAAGGTCTGACAGTCACTGAGTGGCAGAATTATGACAGAAATCCAGGCAGCCTGCCTTTCATGCATGACACTACAGGCACACACGTAACCAAAGACGCACAAAGGTGTAAAGGTAATAACAGCATTGCTTGTGACAGAAAAAAGAACAAAACCAATGTCCCTCAGCAGGGATGTGGTTAAATAAATCGCATTAAATTTATACAATGAAAGAGTATTCCTTAAAAGAACTAGATGCTTTCCACATGCTGACATAGAAAAGCCTCCAAACTACAGTAAGTGGAGAGGCCAGAGGTAGAAGAGTATGTAAAAATGAGGACTGCACGGACTTTCAGATGACAGTGAGAACTAAGCACATGAACTTGACTTTCACTTTCCCCTGCACTCTCAAGCCCACTGAAAACCGCAGTGAGAGAGTCTGCCGCGAGCGTGGGCTGAAAGAACAAGAGGAGACAAGCCACTGAATTTCGAGAGCCAGGAAGCGGATGGACAGGGGGGGCCGGCTCCACAGCCCCCGGCACACTGACCCCCACTGCAGCGACGGCGAGGAAAGCCGAGAGGCAATCCCGGCTGCGCTGCAAAGCTGCCGAAGGCCGTGAGAAACCGGTGCCTGCCCCCCCTGCAAGTGAGGGCGAGGCCGCAGCCCAGGCTGGGAGGCCTGGGAGTCCCTGCGCGGCCAGCAGGGTGAGGGTCCGGTGTTGCCACGGCCGGGGCTCAGGCTGCAGCCGCAGCTTGGATTCAGTCCCTGGCCTGGGAACTTCCATGTGTCACGAGTGCGGTTAAAAAAAAAAAGTCGGGAGGCTTGGTTGAAAGTGTGCTGAGGCAGCAGTTGGGTTCCCAGACCCCTCCCCTCCCGCCCCGCAGCCGGCCACTGTCCCTCCCTCCCCGACGGGGGCGCCCAGAGGCCCATCAACAAGCCAGAACCAACTGGCAGAAGCCACACTGCAGGATGGCCAGGAGTCCAGACTTGAGCCCAAATTAACAACTGTAAGCAAGAACAAGGGAAAGTGGTGGCTGGTGATGTGGAGGGACTAAAAACGGGTTGTTCTGAAGCATTTAGGCATAAACAGTGCCATCAAGACGGGGCCCGGGACCTCCCGCTGAGGTGCAATGGGGTCAGCGGGTATCCGGGGCCCTGGGGTGCGGGTTCTATGCCCAGCCCAGCATAGTGGGTTAAGGATGCGGTGCTGCCCCAGCTGGGCGTGGGTGGAAACTACAGCCTGGATCTGATCCCTGGCCTGAGGGTTCCAGATGATGCGGGAGCAATCAAAATGAAAAAGAAAAAAAAAAAAAAAATTTGAGCCTGGACTACAGGTGCGTCTGTGGCCAAAGATCCAGGAACAGCCTACGCTCACCGCGGTTTGCTGGCAAACCATCCTCAAACCTCACTTTTCACGTTAGCAAATCACTCCACTGGAATCTCCTAAAACCAAACCAATGGCCCTAAAGAGCAAAAGGGTTTCCCCCCCTTGCACGTTTTCGATTAAATAGCTTTATTTATTTGTCCTTTTTTTTTTTTTTAAAGGGCCGCACCTGCAGCATATGGAGGTTCCCAGGCTAGGGGTCAAATTTGAGTTACAGCCACCAGCCTACACCACAGCCACAGCAACACCAGATCCTTAACCCACTGAGCGAGGCCAGGGATCAAACCTGCGTCCTCATGGACACTAGCCAGATTCGTTTCCGCTGAGCCACAACGGGAAGTCCTCTTTTTTTTCCAAGGCATAGTTGATCTACAAGATCAAGGTTTGAGGCCCTCCGAAGAGGCCAAGAAATCACAGAGGACAAAAAGGGACAAAGGCAGGGAGAGCTGCACTAAAAGCCACGGGCTAGAGCAAGATTTCTGAAGTCCAGCACAACCCACATTTCCGGCATCCACTCCCGGGGTTCGGGGCGCTAGCCGTGCACTGCAGACACTTCGCAGCATCCCCTCCGCAGCTCGACCCACTGGCATCACCCCTCCGCCAGGTCGACTCGCGCAGAACGTCTCCAGACCCCGCCAAGTGTCCCTCAGAGGGACGAAACCGCCTGCCGTGGAGAAGCACCGGGCCAGACCTGGCCTGTCCTAACGCAGGGAGGGAGGCCGCTGGCAAAAAGAGTTTTTCCAAGAGTCAACGGTCCCAAGTCCCGACCAGAGCGCCCCGCGGAAGGAGGAGGACCCAGGGGGCCCCTTCTGCCTCTGGCCAAACCGGGGCTGGTGTCTCTTGAGTGGGAGGGGGCGCTGCAGTCTCAGGACACTACAGTAAGGCCGCATGCTTGCTGGCATCACCCCAGATTACAACCGCCGGTAAACAAACATCCTCGGGGCCTCTGACAGCAGGCATTTTCATTCTCTGCTCATCTGTTCGACCACAGCTGCTTCCGTAAACTGCGCTACTTCCTGCAAAGCAGACGGAACACACTCCTAAAGCGTCTTCTGAAGGGAAACTCTCCACGCTGTCCACCTTAACTGAGGACCTTAACCCGGCACCTTCTGTGCTTCCTGTTCCAGAAACCGCTGCCAAGCAAATCCTTGATTCTGTCCTTCTAGCCCTTTGGTCTTAATAAACCGATGACGAAAAGCTCATTAAATCTGCTTTGCCAGTGAAACTCGATCAAGCTTCTCAAATCGCCTTGATGTCCATTACAGCAGGAAGCTGGGCAAAATAGCACTTCTTTCCCAAGGCAAAAAAATTATAATCCCAACTAAAGCCCTTGCAACGCCGTAAAAAAACCCTCTGCACTGGAGTTCCCTCGTGGCACAGTGGGTTAAGGACCTGGTCTCTGCATGGGAGGGCCCCTCCCCCAAATACTACCCACCACTTGTTACAGGTGCACCGACTGGCCGTTGGTGTAGTACTTGTTTTCCCATTTCCCCCAACCAGGTGCTACCTGTCACAACGCCAGCTTAGGGTCAACACAGACGAAGATCTTTATTTTGCCTTTCCTTTACTTTGAAAGCCTGTTCCGCCTGCCTCTCGATCCTTTCACGCTGTCTACTCGCGGGTGAGGAAGCACCTTACACCTGAACTGGATCCCTTATTCTGGGCACCGCTGCGTGGACTCAACTGCATTCCTCCAAAATCCACATGCTGAAGCCCTCACCCCCATGTGACCCCATCTGGAGGCGGGGCCTTTAAGGGGGTAATTAGGGTTAAAGGGGGCCGTGAGGGCACTGCCCTAATCTGACAGCTGCCTATCCTTCTAGGAAGCGGAAGGGACAGCGGAACCTGCCCCGTGTCCTCATGCACATGCAGGGCCGCAGCCACCGGCAGGCCGGGAGGAGGAGCCCCACCAGAACCCACTCGGACGGCACCTGCTCACGGGCTCCTGGCGCCCAGGACTGTGAGCAAACAAGGTTCTGTTGCTCTGGCCTCCCAGCCTGGGTAATCCTTACCACAGCAGCTGACAGACTAACACAGACGTGAACTGTCTCTAGGAGAAGGGCATTCGTCCTTTTCTGTAACAGAAACCACCCTGAAAAGTTCCAAAGCCCACCAGGGTCACACACACACGTTTTCCTGGACGTGGCCGACCACAGCGACCAGAA